>OX438877.1:8847301-9369801 GCA_949315895.1 Anania crocealis
CACTGACGAAAACACTGTCGGCCATATTGGTTTATAAATTAACTGTTCTGTGACGTCATACGGGTCAAAACAAACATTTGACATTTAACCAACATTCACATTTGTACTATCTGCCTTTATGAACCTAACATCCATGTTTGCTCGTATCCAGAATCATATCCAGGAAGAAGTATCAATTACACTCAGAATAGGGGTTTTTATAAATATTAAACCTTAATCACTGCACTTACTAGTCATTTTTTCAAAAATGTCAATGTCAATGCATAGGCACCATAATGAAATTGCCATAACATCCGCCATGAAATTTGATTAGATCCCAATGACGTCATAACATTGCCGACAGCGTTTCCACAGTTTCCAATAATAAAAAAAGAAATGTCAATTTTTATAAACCGTTCGAGTTCCGTTATTTTGACAGATGAAACGTCGATCTTCGGCTGCGCTTCGACTGACAGCAACGTCAAATCACTAGTGGTATATGAATTTAGGTAATCTTTCAATTTAGTTTCGATCGATCGATGAGGTGAGCTGAAACGCTACGAATATTCCTAATAGAATACGGAAAGTTGACATTTAGTTGCGTTTCGTCAATTGTTGCGTTTACGTTCTGGTAACTAACGACAGTAGAATTGGTCTCCTGGTCAATTAACAAACTAAAAGGCACGGGAAGTGTTCAAGACCAATGACAACATGACAATTAGTTCATTACAGAATCAACAGATGGCGTTGCTTGTACTTTACGTCGCGATTTCATTTGAATTTTTTAGCTAGATATATTTACCTCGTAATACCTTTGTAATACATCGGAAAATATACAGCTATATAAAGAGAACAATATAGTTCATCAGTACAAAATATCAGTTCCACGATCATAAAAGGGTATAACTATCTAATCTAAAGGGTAAACTAATCTACTACTAATTGTATTGTTGTGCCCGAACAGGGTCTATAATGAACTGTTTATATCATATTTTATAACATCCTTGTAACATTATAGAACGCAATAAAAATATTGAATATTGAATTGAATTGAATAACACGTTTCCGATTCAAACGACATTGTGTCTCTACACTTCCCATGTGATTAGGTGACACCGAATGTGAGAAATTCCTCTTCCAACAATATCTCTAGCCTCTGGATATCTCATCTGAATGGCTCATGGTGTTACCACAGACTGCGAAGTCTTAGTAATCAGAAATAAATAAGGATCAGCACGATCACTAATCACTATAATGGCTATGATATTATACGATATCTCCAATACTATGTAAAATATTGACATAGGCACAGCACTACCTACATACATTTGTACATTATTAAGAAGCCTTGACGCATATTGTACTTTTGTCGATATATCGACATTCTTAGGGTCGGGCAAGGGATTTTTAGTTGACGGATAATATTGTACCTTATTAAATTACATTAAGGTTCAAATTTCATTGGGACACAAAATTTACAACATATCAACAATAGAATATCACAAAGTATATATGTTCGTTCAAGTCCGCGTTGTTGCAAGACTATATTTTCTATATGTAGAATATGCCGTTTAAAGTACAAGAAACAAAAGACTGTCCTATTAAAAATCTTTTGGAACTTCACCTTCAAGAGGAATTTTATATCACACTCATCATTAAGAGCATTTTATCTACATTATTATCTACAATTGAACTGCTTCTTAGGCACTATAGACATTGCAATATCAACCTTATTGTTATGACATAAGATACAATCAAAATACTGTATCCACTTAATCTATATTTAACAGATACCTGCAATTTAATTGCATACAAAACACGTTTCATAACCGAACACACTTTATCATCCGTCAAACAAAAGTCCCTCCCAAATTTATCAAATACTAATCTTCCTCCTTACCGCCCCAAGTGTTTTCAGTCAAATTCGAATTTCCATTTCTTCAGAAATCACATCAACACTTTGGACCGTTCAAAAACGAACCTTATCCAAACGTGACAAAGTCTCACACAGTCCGGAATGTGTCACAGCTCGCCCGAGCGGTAGTAGATGAGCAGCCCGCCGCCGCCGAGACGCGCGCGCAGCGTGAGGGGGGGCGGGGGGCCACGCCGGGGGGCCGGGGCCCACGCCGGGGGGGCGCGCTACGTGCGCGGCGCCACCGCCGCCGGGGGCGGCTTGGGGGGCAGCCGGGGGGCTATGTTGCTGAAACAACAGCGGGAAAAATGTCAAGAAATCTGTAACACGACTACGAAAATGCAACGCTTTGACGTATTCTTCAAACGTTTTTGTACTCAAAATTTTATCGTCTTTCATTTGATACCCCACATTATGACTGCGAACCTTTTTTTTTTTAAATATTGATTGATTGAGTAAGTGAAGTGTGTGAGTGAGTGTTTCTATAGGAGAAGTATTCTTCAAATTTACCGCAAACATCTATATTATCAAAATATAAAATCAATCTACTATACTAATACTGCAGTACTGTCGAGTGTGCGTGTAAGTAAGCGATGAGTGTGCTAGTGTATGTGTCTATGTGTGAACGACTCAATTAGCCAGGGCCCCAATTCCGCTAATTTACAAATGGCTCTATAGAATCGTAATTGCATCTCAATGGTATATTTTAACATTACTTCTTTAATAAATGTGTCAAAATATACGATTGAGATTCAATTACGATTCTAATGATCGTCAACTCGCTTCGAATCTGTAAACACTAAACATCTTATGCAACCATTATGTATAATATTTTGGCAGTGTTAATGTTTTTGTGGGCTTCGTCTGTCAGGCTTTTAAAAATGCATGGTGTATGACAATAGTGAACTCACTTGGTGTTGTGGTGCCTCCGCTGCAGTATAGTGGAGTGTGCGGGCCGCAGCAGCGCGGGGGCGGGCGCGGGCCGCGGGGGCAGCGGGGGGGGGCCCGCCCGCGCGGGGGGCGGCGACGACGGGCCCGAGCCCGACTAGTGGGGAGATAGTACGTCTTATAAAGTATCGATATACAGCGTGTAAGGTAAATGGTATGTTAATATTTGCATATAAATATGGAGCAGTCAGAAATATGATATCATTATTTTTGATGAAAATATTTTCATACGAATCAAAATCTAAACACATTTAGGCTTGTATGAAATAAAAAAAAAATTATATCAAATTTCTGACTCCACTATACTATTTATATGCATTATGTTAACATAGATAAGTTTTGGCTTGATATATCATTTACCTAACACCCTGTATAATAAGCACTAGATACACATTCATATACAAAAACGACAAGTAAAATTGAACACCCTTACGTTACACTAGTTGTTGCCCGCGACTTCGCCTGCGTCAATTTCTGTTATTATGATCGCGATTGGGTATTTTATTTTTATTATTTAGGTATTTAGGTAACTTGAACCGTTTACGCAACGCACGCAACGGACGCCTTTAAATATGAATAATTTTGGTTTTGCAACATTTTTTACTGAGGCTTCCCTCCTATTGGTAGTAGCGTGATGTTAAATAGGCTAAAGCCTTCCTCGATAAATGGACTATCCAACATAAATAATTTTTCAATTCGAAACAGCACTTTCTGAGATTAGCGCGTTCAAACAAACAAACTCTTCAGCTTTATAATATTAGTATAGATGGGTGTACATATTTAATTGCAACATTTTATTGATGCTGACTGTGTAGCAAAATTTTTAAATTACATCAATGAATTTGCCAAATAAAATTGTAATGTTAATTACTGTACGAATTCACTTACATATAGGTAATAATTATTGCAAGTAGGCGTTTATATGAATGACCTAGACTACCGTAAAACGCCGTCCAAATGAGCAATGAATATAACAGAGTACTTATAACCAACACTCAAACAGGGCCCTTACTCTTGAATTTGATTTAAACTCGAAGTTCGATCTCGATTCGACCTAGTCAAAATCTGAACTCGATGATAAAACACTCCCGAACTCAAATCGAATCAAAATCAAAGTCGAGTCGAGATCGATCTAAAATGGTGATCTGTTCAACATTTCCGGTTGATGACGCAATCACCATCGACAAGGTTCAGGTTCACTTTCCAGAGTACCAACTGACTGATTCTCGACGTCGATTCGATTTAGATCGTAACTCTAACTCGTCAAGAGCAAGTCCGCTGGTCGTTTCATTCCTGACTCCCGACTTCTCAGCATCCTCCCATCCTTCATCGGTATCCCTTCCCTATTACCAAATCTATAGTGTCGCAGTTACGCCCAACAATAACAAAGAGACGAGTCATTTGTAAAAAGTTATTTTAAACATGAACATCACATGTTTTAATTTTGTTTCGTTGATATAAACAATAATTGCCCATTGATGCACCTCCCCACATTTTCAATATTAAAAATGAATTTTAAGAATCCTGAAAGAACATCGGTCAAATGTCATGGAAGTTGGACCTGACACTCATTATACACCGTGACATTTTAGTGGTTGTTTTCCCGCAACAGAACGATTTACCTTTAGTAACACCATCGAATCGTGCGAGTTACTTTTTGAAAATAAAGATATCGTTGTTCTCAACTAATCAAAAAAATAATCATCAACTCAAAAGCGTCAGATACGATAGTATCTTTACAAAATGTGACGCGTTTGGGTACTGCTTGCCGCACGAAATCAATGTTCAAAGCAAAAGAAGCTCTAGGCACTAAGTAATACAGCATAAACTGCACCGCGCGAGGGGCAATGACCCCGGCCTACAATCGTGAAACTGCTATTTTTTTATTTAAATAGAAAAAAACTGTACAAATCTATTGTACTACTAAGATAGAATCATTTTACTGCGGGAAAACAACCACTAAAATTTCACGGTGTAGATGGGCACTTTTAATTTTGTAAGATTTTGTTAGAAAACATCATTGTAAATATGAAAGTAGCAAAATATTTGATCCAAAACTTCAATAATTGAACATATTATTATTTTTACTTTTTTATGTTAGGATAACTTTCAATATTTTTAAAACATACTACCTAAAGTTTTTAGTTAAATTATGGTGAGAAATGTGTATAATGGTGCTGAGATGTCAGAGTCCGTTAAACAAAATGCGGGTCAAAAGAAATAAACACAGAACAAAATATCGGCTATCCCACAGTACGTATCGAAGCAAACGACTTCAAGACATTTTTTGTTTTTGAATGGACCTATGCTGTGGCAGAAGGCCGTTACGGCTTCACCGGGCGGGTCAAGACATTTTATAAATCATTCTCATTTTATAAACTGACGTTCCTTTACTCGCTTTTAAATGTCATATGAAACACATTAATATTATTCCCCGCTACATTAAAGCTATTTTCAAAACAACATTGTGGCAAAATCGTAAGTCATATTTTTATGTGAAATTATATTATTTTTACAAATTTTATGTGCGAGCTGTTATTTAAGAACGTGTTATGAAACTTATTATCGATGACAAGAGCTTTTGTCTCTGGTCGGACACGTTCAAAAGCTATAATAATGTTCTCCCAACCTAAAAAAGTTCTTTCAATGTATAAATGATTCAAAAAATTACATAAAAATAAATATTATTTTTTTAAAATACAAGTCATTAATGGCCACGTCCAGGTATGATTTGGCCATCTTCCTTTGGAATATCATTTTTGGACTTATAACATTACAGAAATTCGATTATTAAGACAAAAAAAAAACGAAAATTTAATAAAAAACGGATTTGTAACTTTGGAAAAAAAATCCGTGTTTTTTAATAATCCTAAATTTAACGGTAATTTATCATACTACAGTTTAGTTATCAAATTATTAACCAAACGTTCACTTGATATTACGCGAGAAATTTGTATAGGAATTTGTTTTTTTTTTCAAATATTCAAGTGAAACAAGTCTTTATTTCTATACTCACTGCACTGGCCGGCGGCGGCGGCGGCGGCGGCGCGGCGGCGGGCGTGTGCGGCGCGGTGGAGTCGCGGCGGCGGCGCGGCGGCAGCGGCGGCGGGGTGCCGCATAACGTCGCTGCGGGATTCACTAAAAAAATTATTTGTTGACAAGGTACACCAACACCATTATATTTGTATTAGCTAGTTTTGTAATGGATACAACGCACTGCATAATAAAATTCCAGGGTTGGATGTATTTGGTAACACCTTAGCTAATTATAAAAAAAAAACATTACAAGCTTCTTTCTTGGATCTCAGGGAATTAGACTGGTCATACTCATACTGTTAAATTTGCTAAATTCTGATATAATACGCCTACTTCGTAACCTATAGTTTATTAAATAGCATACCTTGTCTTCAGTATATAAACTTGAAAAATTATGTCTCAGGCGGGACTCAAACCCGCAATAGCTACATGAATGACTTTTTCATCACCGTCAAAAATTTTTACAGACGTTGAATATTATATTGTATTTAGAGCCAATTTATGAATAAAAAAATGTTAATCAAGTTTTCACCCGAAAATATTTTTCGCAATATAGTTTTCAAGTTTTCGGTTCTAAGGAAAAATCAACAACTTATGAATAGTATCATAAATGAATAAATGTGCAACGCGTAAAAAAAATGTTACGATATAAAATTTTAGACTTTTGGCGGACATTTTCTATGTGTTTTATCTTGACACTTTTGTACTGGGCTATACCGAAAGAAAAAATACGTTATTTTTTCTTTCGGTAATCACAATTACATCCTACATTAATTTTGTAGCTTCAGTGCGTCGATTCCTTAAAGTACATAATATTAATATGTTGAAGTGTTTTAGCTTTTGGTAATACGGACGTCTATATATTTCTCATACTAGGAAGATGTAGGCAAAGTTCTTTATTTGACATAAACAGGGTTGAAATTTTCTTACAATACTAATTGGTAATATAGCTTGCAGAACTATTTAGCTATAAAATATAGCATGTAAATAATAAATTATTAATAAAATGCAAATAATGAAAAATATTCATTAAAACATAATCTATTAAAGCCAAATTATTATCTTATATTGGTAACATTCTTAATTGTGTATGTTTAATTTGGAAATAAATGAATTTTTTTGCCATCGTAAGCAAAACTCTTCAGTTATTTCACTTTCTAAAACTAATTTTAGCATCTTTTTCTAAAATGCAGTATGTAATTTCTATGCTGCTGATCTTCCATGAAAAATAATGTAAAAAATGAAGATTTTTGTATTTGTAAAAGTAAATAAATGTAATTTTTTTTTTAATTATCTCATAAAAACATTGCCACAGATCATTGTATCATTGCAATTATTTTCGTTGTATGTTTCACTCGTGTGACGTTAACGTCGTCTCTTTCAGTGAGAACTGTCATTCTAATCAAGCTATATTAAAAGACTGTATCGTATATTTGTATATGTATACTCACGGTGCGGCGGGTGGGGGGTGAGCGGCGGCGCGGGGGGGGAGGGCGTGGGCGCGCGCGCCGGGAAGCTGAACGCGACGCTGCACAGAAGGTATTGCTCATATAATTTATTACCGTTTTATTAACATTAGAGATGATAATGACAATATGTTGTGCCTTATTATTAACACGTTAGTGTCGCAAATATAGAAAAATAAATCTTACTCGTAAGTAAATAATAATAATATAATAATAATAAATAATAAATAAATCTTTATTTCTTCACAATAGGCTTATTATATAACATACAATTAAGGCGTTAGACCAAAATATACCGTATTGTGAAGACTGGTGCCTGCAGTAGATTCTGAAAGAATCTGTATTATATAGGTCACCAGGGTTTCACTCGACGGAACATTTACAAAGGCCTGCAAGTTACTGCACAGCTAATTATGTTGGAATTTTTATATTTTTTTATTATTAACTATATAGAGAAAATAAAATAAAATGAAATGTTAATGTTAATGTGTTTGTGTTTGTATGTGTGTTTCGTGTCTATGTATGCATGTATGTATGTATGTATTGAGCGAGTGGAATCCCTTTTGTGTACCGATTGGTGTTATTTAACTAGCAGCGATTCAGAAAGCTTGTTGTTTCAGTAGATGGGTGTCATACCAAGGGAAAGAACTATAGGATAAGGGAAACATAAGAGGAAGTAACGATATTAAGGTTTTAATAATTTTTCTGTTTCTTCGTAATTTAATGTTTTAAGAAATGTAACTATAGATCGTTTGCAGTGGAATCTAGGAAGAGGATATATATTCAATATGGTGTTTAATTTATTATAGAGGTATGGTCCTAGGTAATTAAAAAAGTGGTGGGAATGTTTAGTGTGAAATTTGATACTGGGGCACACTTTTTTAGGCCTTCGTCTATCGTCTGACAGGCTTCGTTGAAAATTCAGGGTGGAGTGTGTAAAATAAGTGAGTTTAAGAGTGAACGGGCAAGAGAGTGAGCGTCTTAGCATGTGAGTGATTGAATGCCTGAATAAGTAAGGGAGTCGGTGAGTGAGTGAATAACTATGTGAATAAGCCTATGTGTATGGTGTTCCACACTACTTTAAATGATAGAAGATTGATAGAAGAAGCAATTGATATATTGATGTAATTAATTGGTAAAATAAAATGATAATGAGTGCTCGCGATGATTGCTAAATGCAGACAAAAGTAATGTGCTAAACATGGTGCATAATTATATAATAGGTCATTGGATGTCAGTTGGCGAATAGCTGAATGGACACAATGTACGAGTCTTGCACCGTACACTATGAGTAAGTAACTCTATCGGCCATTTCCAATAACCTATCTATCATCAGTTTTGGTATATCGCAGATAGGAAACAGTTTCAATCTCTGTTTTTGCCGTCCAGAGAAACAAAGACAGAAGTTGTTTTCTATCTCCGATATGCCAAAACTGAAGACAGATAGGTTATTGGAAATGGCCGTATGAGTCAGTGACTGAACGAATGAGTACCTATGTGTCTAAGTCAGTGACTGAGTGAGTCAGTAACTAAATAAGTAATTGTATGAGTAAGTGTATGAATGAGTGAGTGAGTGCGTGTCTGAGTGAGTGAGCGAGTGTATGAGCGAGTGCGCATACCCGTCGCGGCGCGGGCTGTGCGGCGGCTGCGGCGGCTGCGGCGGCTGCGGCGGCTGCGGCGCGGGCGAGCGCTTCGGCGACGCGCCCGACATTCTGACATACAAACATAAATCATACACAAAAACTAATACATACATGAATCCCACATATTTAAGAAAAGTTAACATACAATTCTTCTTGTGCTTCTTTCTATTCAGTTATCTCGTTAATATTAAAAAAAAAAATATTAAATACTGATATTATAAATTAAAATATCATTTAGAGTATCTGGGGTACGTCGAAGTCAAAAACTGTTTTCTTTACCAGTTACCCGCAATAAGGTTGAATTCAATAATCTACCGTATGTGCAGATCTTATAATGATATAAGTAAAAGCCTGGACCTGTTTGGTCAAAATTTTTATTCATATATGAGAGTTTATTTTGAAAAAGTGAGTGAATTTGATATGTAATGTTTTTAGTATATAAACTTGAAAAATTATGTCTCAGGCGGGACTCGAACCCGCATCTCCTCGCATGCCGGGCGGGTTCGAGTCCCGCCTGAGACATAATTTTTCAAGTTTATATACTGATAATATAATTGCAATTTAATTGCTAAAATATCAAATAAAGTATGTAATGTTTTTGTTTTGTAAAAAGTCATCTAACTTCACCATTATTTAAATGTTGTGCTCAGCTTTAATCGGAGCTCAGTTTTATTATTATGTTATGTCACATTGTATTATTATTATGTATTATTCTGATTTCTGTAGCTGTGCCTTTATTAATAAAAAAATAAAAAATAAAAAATGTTTGCTAAAAACATCACGTGATCAATACACAGCCCAATATTTACATACCAATATTTTTTCTTGTGCAAATGTGTTTTGTGTGACGATGGCACATGTTACGTCGTCTCTTTCAGTGAGAACTGTCATTTTAATCAAGCTATATTTTAAAGACTTCGTATATATGTATATGTATACTCACGGTGCGGCGGTCATTAAAGTTAAATAAGTTAAGTTATTTAAGTTAAATAATCGGCGTTTATACCATGCAACTTTTGTACGACCGACTACATAGATAGTTTCAAGGAGGTATATTGATATAAAATAAAATTACAATTATTGGCATAGCTTACTTTAAATACTAAATGATCCTCACCCGTTCGCTTTGAGAGTCCCGATCGAAAAGACTTAGTTATGTCTGCGCCGGCGCACGATCGAGTTACACGCGATATTTGACTGTCCCATTAAACTGATAACATTATATCATACTAGCTGATGCCCGCCACTTCATACGAGTGGAATTTCTAATTTTAAAACTATGTACTAAAATTATCCCAGGGGAATATAATTTGTATTTTTATTGTCAATAATTCTAATGTCAATTTAAAGAATTTTTACATTTTAATGTTCTTTTTTCATATTCAATAGACTTTTGTCTCGCTTGTCATGTAATAGGTGTTAAAGTATGAAATTGCCGATTATTTTCCCACTTTTTATTTTGTTTATAGCTCTTAAGTATAGTCATATTATTGCGTAATTCTTTTTGTATTGTATCAAAAACTAAATAAAGTAACTTTTGACTAAAAAAAAATGCAATACTAGTGCCTATTACTTCAAAGGAAGTCGTTGAAAAGACCCCTTACAATGTGTTAGCTGACCTTCTTGCTTCAATTAAGTATATTTGTATTATATACTTTGATTTTCAGAAATTTAAATACTATAATGCGTAGCTTTATAACCACCTAACTTTCACCTTTAATTGCATCGAAAACGGTTCAGGCGTTGTACGAGCTAGCAACGCTGCAACGTACATTTTAGTTAATTCATCAGTTTACACTTTGACCTCTGTTATGTTTGTATGTATGTACATTTAACTATGTGCGCGTGGCTGCGCCCCCGCACCCCGCGCAATACTCGGGCGCTGTGTCGTAAGTCGTTCCAATAAACAGTGCGTTGCCAGCTAGCAAGTGTTTTACTCGTGTCCCTACGTCCGATACAAATCAACCTCATTTACCAATATTCATATATTTCATTCAATCAGTTGTTCAGTTCGCAATTAGCCATCAAGAGCGCCGCGCATACTCATTCATTTAACATAAGTTCTATTTGTAATCAATTATTACAAATATAGATCAGTATTACTCAACCAAGTCTTATCATCTTATTTTGACGACCATTTGGATCAGCGGTAGTTAACGCTGCTTCTGAGCCATGGGTCGCGGGTTCGATCCCCGCACAGTACAAATATTTGTGTGCATGAACATGTCTGTTTGTACTGGTCTGGGTGTTTTCTATGTATTATAAGTATGTGTTTACAAAAAAAAAGTATATAAGTAAGATTATCGGTTGTCTAGTACCCCATACGACAGGGTACTTAATACTACCTTAATTTGGGACTAGATGGCTCTGTGTGGCCCAGTGAGGCATGTCTTAAAAATATATCATTCATCAAATTGTTTCGGTTCACCCCGAACAGGCGTTTTTAAAAAAACTACAAAATTGTTAGTATGGAAAAATGACTTTTCTCGATTTCGTCCATACAAAACGGCAATTTCATTTTTGAACCCCTAATATTTTTATTGTCAATAATTCTAATGTCAATTTAAAGAATTTTTACATTTTAATGTTCTTTTTTCATATTCAATAGACTTTTGTCTCGCTTTTCATGTATATTCTTTATTCGGTGGGGGTGATGTCCCGAAACACTGGTATTAAGTTACTTAGTCCAGGCATAAGTCACGCACAGACCTTTCGCTCAGACCTATTATGTTCTCTGTTTGCTGTGTTTGTGATGGATGAGTTAATAAAGAATTTATTTACTTATCCCAGGGGAACCGTACCTTTCCCGGGATAAATAGCCTATATGTTATTCCAGCCAATAAACTAACACTGTGCTGTATTTCATTCAGATCCGTTGAGTTGATTTAGCGTGAAAGAGTGACAAAAATCCATACAACTTTATAATATTTGTAGGATGTCCAAATACTAGCGAAAGACCCCGGCTTAGGACGGATGCCATTTGCAACCACTATTTGTAAGGTAATTATATGGCTTAATAATAATAATCTGAAAGTAAATTTAAACAAAACGACATTTATTCAATTTGTAAATAGAAACGCTAATAAATTTTAGTTAGATATTGCTTTTGCTGGTCAAACCATTCAAGAATCCAGTCAAACCTTGTTTCTTGGTATTTTATTAGATGACAAATTCTCCTGGAACAGTCATATTGACAAGATTTTTGGCAAAATAAATTCATTTGCCTATGCTCTGTGACGACTTAAAAAAATAAGTACCAAGGAAATTGCCATTCAGGCCTATCACGGTTATGTATGTTCCCTTTTGAGGTATGCTATACTTCTTTGGGGAAATTCATACCAGGCAAATCGCGCGCTTATATCACAAAAACAATGCATTAGAGCCATCTGTAGCGCCGATAATATGACGTCATGCAGACCTCTCTTCAGACAACATAATCTCCTTACAGTCCCATGCTTGTATATTTTTGAGGTATTCGTTTTCGTCAAAACACATTCCCATTTGTTCAAAACAAAGGGCCATGTATGTAATTTTAATACAAGGTACCCTCATAGACTCGTGTTGCCTAAAAGTACCACAACTTTATACGGCCGAAATGCGTATTGTATGGCCGTTAAAATCTACAACAGACTGGAAGAAGAAGACTAGAAAGTCATAATTAATGGAGTTCATATCTAGTGCTTAAATGAAGGAAATGGGTCACCATTAATAGTCATATTATTTGGCTGAGAATGCTAACTTTTCATAGTTCTCACTTCTAGTAATAACTTGATTAAGGAATACTTATTGTCACTTAAGTAATAACCTATACTTGTTTATAAATACGGGTGGTACTCGTAGATTAAATACAAAATAATTTATGCTTCTTCATGTGTCTTTCCTTCAAAGATATTATGTGGTAATATTAGCAAAATAAAGTGAGTTTAGTTTCTAGGACCGTAACAGTAAATTATTCACTATCAATCTATAGTTTCCCAAGTTGACCCATCCGGGAATCGAACCTGTGACGATGAAAACTGTTACAAAGTTCATCACTTGGAATAGTAAGATTTTGCGTACAAACAGATAGACAAACGCGAAAAGCGACTTCCTATTCATGTATCATTAGGAATATCAAGTTACTTGATAATCCATTATCAGACACGTCTGGTGATTTCAGTTTAATTAATGTTTACATCGAGTTATGTAAAAGCTATCAAAAGATATTCAGTTTAATGAAAAAGGCCTATTATTATACTATTAATGATTTTATAAATCATTGAAACATATGGCATTAAATTGTCCTAGCTTGCACTGACATATATGTTTTGTAAATTTAATTATTTAAAAAGAGTTTCCCACGCTACTTCACCGCACTGGCCCAGACATGTCCCGAAGCAGTAAATATTGGGACGTGTAAAAGCGAACGCTCCCCGAAATTGTAGAAATAAAACTGATTTTACTGATTTTAAAACAGATTTTTGAAAAACTTCTTGTATTTATTTTTCCTTCTTTTAGTTAGACTAAGTTAATACTGTAATCCAAAAAAATTGATATTAGGGGTTAAAGTATGAAATTGCCGTTTTGTATGGACGAAATCGAGAAAAGTCATTTTTCCATACTAACAATTTTTTAGTTTTTTTAAAAACGCCTGAACCGTTTTCGATGCAATTAAAGGAGAAAGTTAGATGGTTATAAAGCTACGCATTATAGTATTTAAATTTCTGAAAATCAAAGTATATAATACAAATATACTTAATTGAAGGAAGAAGGTCAGCTGACACATTGTAAGGGGTCTTTTCAACGACTTCCTTTGAAGTAATAGGCACTAGTATTGCATTTTTTTTTAGTCAAAAGTTACTTTATTTAGTTTTTGATACAATACAAAAAGAATTAATGACTATGAGCTATAAAAAAAATAAAATGACTATGAGCTATAAAAAAAATAAAAAGTAGGAAAATAATCGGCAATTTTATACTTTAACCTCTATTATTATCTTCAGGGGAAGTAGCGGGACATTCCCAATACGAGTATCATCTGATTACTTACTGGGAGGTCTCAGCATCATGTTTGTAAAAAGATTACTAAAATATTTTTATTTTATAGATAGATAGATAGATAGATAGATAACACTTTATTGCTCACATTAAAAATTGGTACAAACAGTTGACTTAAAACTAAATGTATAACTAATGTGAGCAAGGGCGGCCTTATCGCTGCAAGCGATCTCTTCCATTTTTACTTTCGAAGAAGCCGACCCTGAGATTCTAGACCGAAGTCAAAATTTAATATTGAAGGATGGTATTATTTATTATTTATTATTATTAATGCCAAAAAAGTGTTCCAACGAAAAGTGCACCCATTTGACATAATCTATATCAATCGTAGTGGTTTTCTGAGTTCTGACGTCTGTCACGCGCAACACAATATTCCCTTTAGTTTTACTAGTTTCATTTTTATTATTGTAAAAAAGTGTCGAGTTGATGTATTTTCATTATGGTTACATGTTCAGTACCTGGAAGTAACTCATCTAAAAAAGGGAACCAACATAATTGTACATTTCACACGTCAACACACAATCGCGATTATCAGCAGTAAAATGCAATGTTTCAGAGCTTTGACTAAAATTTTGTATACTAATTGATAGGGCATTTCATCAGAACAAGGATTTAAATTCATATGAATTCAATTAAAAATAATATCAAATACGTGAATTTCAGCAATTACTAACGTCACTTTTGTATTTTAGTGATTGACGTTGTCGATGATATCTTATCGACATTTCATTAGCCGACATATTTCACATTGTAAACCGCATACAGCCTAAATTGTTGAAATACGTTAGAAATGGTTGAAATTGCCTAATAGAAAAGAATGTTCGCCCAATAAATATTCGAGCATTTGCAGTTTACATTTGGACCCTAAGCGTTTTTAACACAGAGGCGTTCAGCCTGTAAAATTACGCTCTGGATCAATCTCCATATTGTTCAAGCCCCCATCAATCCCCATTAGTTAAACATTAAATATATGTATATTTAGTGTACGTTTGTAATGTGTAATTGAAAAATAAATATCAGTTTTATTTCAACTTCGGCGATCGCGATCGTAAAATGAGGCAAAATTGTTAAATACTGGCAAGTAAAGGCTACGATATTTTTTACAATAAATTGATTTTGTTCGGGGATAAGTAATAATAAAATAAAAAACATATCTAGGTATTTACTTGCAGTTTTTTGATGTTCTTTTAATAATACTAAACAATAAGTCACCTGCGTCAACGTAAACTGTGTCGATGGAATCGATATCGAAAGCAAGCAGACAATGCAGTACCTGCACTATTTATCTCACGCACATGCTCACTTTATGCACACTATTAGCGTAACCTAGTTTTGGTCTCGTTTTCAGGATTCAATTGCCAATCTATCATCTATATTAAATCTATGGTTGCAACACGACATAATTATCCATACTATTGCATGTCGACATAACTTGTCCGGGTTATAAACTTGACACTGACATAAACTCAACGTCAATCATTCAATCGGGGACAGTTTCAGGTGTCATTGTTGTATCGGACTGTGTGTCTAGTTCTTTTATACTAGGTACGACAACGGCATGTCAACCTACCCAAAAAGTTAAGGGTCTTTGAATTGATTTTCAACTTTAAGTCCAACAAGTAGAGATCAATATCAATTGAGAAAATTTGCCGTTTTGTGGTAGGTTGACGTGCTTTTGTATGTACGAGTACAATCAATGTATAAAAAATGCACCGTGTTTTTTTAACCACCTGGAAAACGAAGCCCAAGTTATCGGACCATTATGTATAACATCATGGCAGTGTTATTTATTTTTTACCACGCCTTTAATAGCTTAGGTTGTATCTATGTATGTAATGGAATCTTTGAGCATATTTTTTACCAAGTTCTAGAAGTTTGATTAATTTGAAACTTTGCACACGTATCGAGGACCGATGACAATGCAATAATTTAATAACAGTTTCCCAGTTTTCCTCTGTAAGAGGGAGTAAAAGAGATAGAGCTAGCGCGCGATCTGTATCAATTACAATTCCTGCATAGCTTTGGACTTACAGTCGATAAAGAAGGAATCAAATCTTATAAACTAAACTAAAAAGTAAAAAATAAAATATAGCTTAAAAACAAAAAAAAAAACGCTTTTAAAACAGATCGAACTAAAAAATTAAAAATAAAACTGTACTAATCAATTGAAAAATTCATATTATTGTACAAAAAGCGTGGGGGGCTTGATTTAGATTGTTGTAAACATTTTATCAATAATTTACTATATCTGTTGCAAGTAGTTGTTTTGGTGGGTGCTCTTTAGGTGTTGTAGAACACATAGTACAAGACTAAAAGGTAGATTAAGTCTATGCCCGGCTTGCAGAAATTTATAAAGAACCTTGTCGACTGGCTACGGGATGTTGAATAAATACAATCAGTAGTATTTACTAAATATCATTTATTAATTTGATGGCCAACTGTCATTACATTCCAGGAATTTAATCTGAATAGATATACTACTATTAACTAGACAATCCACGTAGCTAAAGATATAATATTTTAACCAATTAGTACTAGAGATATGACTCTCAACATAATTAATTCAGGGTGTGTGTAATGGTTCGGGATTGAAAATAGTGCTATCCGTTCTGCATAATCTAAATAGCTCAGATATAAAGACTCGACTTTAAAATATGTTAACATTAAAATACAACTATGGTTTCAAGTAGCTGCCCTCCCAGGAAAAGAAAGAAGATGGTACCTTTAGATGTTGAATACTCATCGGGATCGGTCAGTGCCTCGCTTCAGAACATCTTTTGGAATCCCTGGTTAGGTCCTGAGCCTTCTTGTGGCTACTAAGCTCCCGGATGGAAGTCCATGTCAGTTCCCAAGAACAACCCAACGTTGAAAACCCAAAACTATATCGACTTCACAAGTCGTTCCATACAAAATACTAGGTTCATCATCAGGAACAGAACCTCAAGTTAAATGTTGATAAGGAATAACAATCTAATCCAGATAGAATTAGAAGAATATGATTACGAAATATGAAAATATCAATAAAAATGTAAATATAAAACTATAAATTTTATAAAGATTAAACCCATCTGAAAAGAAATTTATCAAATTAGTAACCTATCTTTTGATACAAAACATGAGGTATGGAAACACACTTTTCTAAGGAAATACTTACGTTTACTGAAGAAAGCACATCTTTCAGAAACATATCCCTCGTCCACCAACAATATTATATAAAAACTCCTCTGAAACAAATATACGATTTTACAACCACGCCATACGAGAAATTTGTCAACCAGTGAAAATAAATCAATATTTCAATATATTTTACCTCATGTTGCTTTGCTATTACACTTTCAAATATAAGTTGTATTAGATGCCCTTGACATCTTTGGATTGTTATTAACAACCACTATAAAAATATATCCGCCATTTGGGTCGGCGATCCTAGGTCAAGTGTCCCAAAGAAAACCTAATCCTTCCTGTTATGACGTTCCGTTACGCGTTTCGATTCACCAAAGTAATCGATCATACAAATGACACTTAAATGGAAGGAATCTTAATAAATTAAGAAATAGCCCTTATTTCCTTTATTAGAAACGAACTAGAAAGAAAATTATTATATTAAATAGATATCCCAAACTTGAAATTCGGAAAAAAAGAACAATATGAACTAAATCACAATACGGCGCCGTAGCGACGAAACCAAGAATCATCAATAGATGTCGCTAGGCGTTCGGAAAAATCCAATCAATTACAATGTTATTAAACCTGCAAAAAAACAGCTTGCGTAGAATTTGCGTCCTTACAATACCCTCCCCCCAAAGCTTCGAGCGCAGAGAGAAGGTGTGCTGCCCTCAGCACAACTTGACAATAGAAAACAATAACATCTGCCAAAAGAATGGAAAAAAAAAACAACCAACAATGTAACAACAATTCGGCCACCTATTACATAACGTTCAGAAACTATACTGAAACGAAGAAAACAAGAAAAGAATCTAACATAAGTCACTCAATACCTTAAAAAAAAACCAACCACCAGGACTGATGTAAACTAACCAAAATCTCAAACTGTCCGGGCAAGTGTAATTTCCCCCACACTATCATACAAATCATCTATCATGCTTCAGCTTTCAAAATGTAAGCATCAGTTTCTATTCACTGCCTGCCACCTCCTGACATACAATCCCCTTTGAAGTTGCTCCTGTAGTACCAGTGCAACTCTGTTCCCCTTTAAGTAGCCATTGATATACAATTCTACTCTAATATACTATTTGTCGTACCACAAAACGACTCTAAGGGAAAAGAAAAAAAAATGATGTAAGGTTACTAGCCATTACAAACACATATGACACAATGATGCTACCCTGAGCAATCCTGGTCCAAAAAATCTCGTGTGTCGCTCGGTCACTAAAGGACGTCAACGCCTGGGTCCACACGAGTCCATATGCATACTAGATGCAAAGGAAACAAAACAAATTTGACTATTTGCCAAATATAACAAGTGTCGCTAGTCATAACAATTAACATTAGACGTCATCGCAACAAACCCACAAAAAAGAAGAGAGCATGTAATGTTATGCTAAATCTTCAAACAACCTAACTCAACAATACTGAGTTCAACAAAATAGCGCAAAGCAAGGCTAAGAAATATATTCAAGGGTTGTCCTTGATATAATCAACTATAACTAAGCATGCAAAACTTAACCTAAACTCTCTTATAACCTAGGTTATAAGAAGAGTAGCCTTGGCGTCATTGTTGGGAATCTTTCCCCAAACAACACAAGATAAACTTGTCCTACGGCTGAGGATTCTGACACAAGACTGTATCCATGTCACACCTTTATGTCCTTGATGTGCCATGTACCAAGATGTTTACCATCATATCCCACCAATTCGTACACTAATGGGGACAAAACTTTTTTGACTATACATTTAGTATACTTGGGAGCTAGTTTGGTTGCTTTAAATTTATCGGCATCACTTTGTATATACGTTTTGCGCCATACTTCCTGGCCTTCTCGTAATTTAACATCCCGCCTTCTCAAATTATAATGCTTAGCATTAGCAGCATGCGCTTTTACTATACTTGCACGAACTTTTTCAAATATACCTTTCAGCGCACCAAACTCCCCAGCATATTCTTCCCGTGGAATAGATACTTCATAATCACAGTCTGAATCCTTGTAAAATGTGCCATTTATAATGGGTTCTCGGCCGTGAACTAAAAAGAATGGCGTAAAGCCGGTTGTATCGTTAACAGCACTGTTCAAAGCAAATTGTATTTTAAACAAGTGTAGATCCCAAGTACGATGATCGTCTTTGACGTACGAAGAAACCATGGTCATAACTGTTTTGTTATACCTTTCCACTAAATTAATCTGCGGCGTATATCTAGGTCCATAATGAACTCGTGGCACCTTATATTTATCTAATAGACTTCGGAATTCTGATCCCGTAAATTGAACCCCATTATCGGTAATTACGGTTTCAGGAATACCGTGAGCCAGCAAGACAAAATTTTCGAAATTTTTAGCCACGGTGGCACTAGTAGCACGCCTCAAGGGAAATAACATGGTATACTTTGAAAAACAGCACGTAACTACTAAAAGATGCATATAACCAGCGCGAGATCTAGGCAATGGACCGACTAAATCCACCGATAAGGCCTGAAACGGTCTATAACACTGCTTAGGCTTCCCCATGAGTCCAGGTGTAAGAGTGGTTTTATGTTTGTAAGCAGAACAAGTTGCACAATCCTTAATAAAGTCAGTGATGTTTCGGTACATTCCTGGCCAATAATACCTCAAGCTAATTCTGCGGTGTGTTTTAAATACACCAAGGTGTCCAGCAGTAGGAGGTTCGTGGTTTTCCGAAATAACCGCATTGCATCTTGATTTAGGTACAACTTCCTTCCAGTCAAACTCATCAGTTAGGGAATATTTGCCTTTACAAAATCTGTACAGTTTACCGCGTTCGATCCTATAATTTGAAAAATTCTGTGGATTAGCTTTACAACCTTGGACCGTCCTGTTGTACCACTCATCATCAGCGTCTATATCTATCGGGCTGTCTACAGCTTCTACCATTAACAAACGTGAGAGAGCGTCAGGGACAACATTATCCTTACCGCGGCGATGTTCGATTTCAAAATTAAATTGAGATAAGCGACATCCCCATCTCGCAAGACGACCAGTAGGATTTTCCAGTTTCATAAACCATCTTAATGAAGCATGATCCGTTACAACAGTAAATTTCCTAGTGCCTAGATATGGTTCAAATTTTTCAACTGCAAAGATAACAGCAAGTGCTTCCCTTTCGGTAGCACTGTAGTTACGTTCATTTTTATTCAGGGATCTACTAATATAAGCGATAGGGTGTTCCACGTCATCCACCTTCTGTGTGAGCATGGCCCCTATACCATAACCAGACGCATCGCAATGAACAGCAAAAGGTTTCTCAAAATCCGGGCATGCTAAAACCGGAGCGGAAACTAAACATGTCTTCAAAGTCTCGAACGCTTCTTCAGCTGATGGATTCCAACAAAATTTCACTTTAGAACTGGTAAGTGCATTCAAAGGTGCGGCTATACTCGAAAAATTTCTGATAAACCTTCTGTACCAAGAACAGGTTCCTAGAAACATTTTAACGTCTTTTTGGGTCTTAGGTACAGGAAAATCTAAAATCGCACGCACTTTGTCTGGGTCTGTCCTTAAACCACATTCATCAACTACGTATCCCAAATATTTTAATGATTTCCGGAAGAATTTACATTTTTCAAAATTAATGGTAAGATTGGCACTTTCTATGCGTTGGTACAGGCGTTTTAACAACAAAAGGTGCGTTTCAAAGTCTTCTGCCACAATTATGACGTCATCGACGTAACAGAAGATCATTCCTTTCGTTATATCACTGCAGAAAGGTGTACCGAACAGCATGTCCATTAATCTTTGTTGCCGAGCAGGAGCTCCGCACAAACCGAATGGCATCCCCTTAAATTTAAATGTTCCTCTACCTGGAACTGTGAAACTTGTTTTATCTTGGGATTGCTCATCGAGTAATATTTGCCAAAAACTAGATTTGAAGTCTACAGAACTGACATACTTAGCATTCCTAAGGCTATCCAGTATTTGAGGTGTATACGGAATTGCATACGAATCACCTTTTGTGATCGAATTCAGTTTGCGGCAATCAAGGCAAAATCGCCATGTCCCATCAGCTTTTGGAACCATAATTACGGGATTATTCCACGGGCTTTCGCTAGGTGTGATAACATCAAGCTCCAGCATCCTATCCACTTCCTTATGTAGCTCCTTGGCCTTTTCTGGTGATAACGGGTAAGGTCTACACTTGATTGGCAAATGATCACCTGTGTCTACGGTGTGTTTTATTAGATTCGTTCTTCCTAAACCTTTACACTCAAAAGAAACATCTCGAAACTGCCTTATTATCATCTCTGCTAACTCCTGTTGTTCTGACGTTAAATTTTCAAAAGGTTGTACAAAATTTACTTGTTTTTCATTAGCATTACTTTGTTTAATAAAATCCTGAGGGGCTTCAATAAAAGAAATATTTTGAAAAATTTCTGGCATTAATTTAAAAGCTTTCCAAAAGTCTACTCCGAAAATCACATTGGATACAATAGAAGGTATGATGTAAAATTTAATTACCCTAGTCTCCGTTTTAAATGTAATAGGCAATGACATTGTCCCTATGGTATTACAAAATGATCCATCAGCAACAGTAACAGTCGTTTCATTCGTAATTTCTACCGAATATCCTAATTTAATGAAGCGTTCGTGAGCTCCGTTTCCAATAATAGAAATTGCGGCACCAGAATCTAGTAATCCGCATACTGTCAAATCCAAAATGTTCACGTTTAAATAAGGCCGAACATCATTAACATTTGGCTCGAACAAAACCGAAGTAACGGTGTTAGTTTTAAAATAGTCAGATACTAACTTCATCCATTTATCATTAGAAGGTTCGACCATGCCCTTCGACTTACAACGGTTTGAGCCTACAAGTTTTTTGAATTTGGCGCTTTCGTACACTTCGGGCATGTCCTTATGGTATACCCTACTTCACCACACTTAAAACATAACTGTCTTTTATCCTTGCAAAACCTAGTGCTGTGTGTATCCGACTTACACTTTAAACAATACCTCTTGATATTTGGTGTACCTTGCCTACTATTAGAGGAGTGAGAAACTTTATTATTATGCCTCCAATTTGGGTATGATGGCTTGGTATCCCCATTTGATCGTGGTTGTGTTACCGTAGTTACAGACGCAGGTTTGCTATGTTTACCTTTATAGTCATATTCAGGATTCATAGAAGACTGTTTAGGTGGCTCAACGAATCTACTGTTTTGCTGACGTCGTAGTTCTACTTTTCTACACTTCTCTTTTAGTTCAGCTACAGTAGAAAAAGTGTGTAACGAAAGCGGCTCCGAAAATACTGGCCTAATATTGTTTGACAAAATCTCAAGCTTTTCTTCCTCAGAAAAAGGCTTTTTCAAACGTGAAAACATTCCTGACATAATCGCAAAATAAATGTGTATAGGTTCATCTTGACCTTGGGTACGAGCACGAATTTCATTCCTCAAAGTAAAATCATAATTCGCAGGGGAGAACTCTTCAACCAATAAATCACACAATTCCTTCCAAGACGAAACTTGGTCTTTAATACCTCTATACCACAACAGAGTTTGGTCTACAAAAAAACAAAACGCGGATCTAAATAATACCGAATCGCTAACATTAAAAGCTATCGCGCGTTCATTTACCATTTCTAAAAATGACTGAACACTAGTACGGCCATCAAATTTGACATTCCATTTGAGAATATTGACTTTAGAGGAGCACTCCCTAACAGGTTCCCTATTATCCTCAGATGATGGAATACAAGAACTTGCCTCATCAGGTTTTTTATGTAAACAGCTTTCTAAAATAGGAAGACAAGAATCTAAGTAGTTCTTCAGTGTTGATTTGCACTCCAAGTCGGCAGGTTCTTTACAGACTAACCTATCCAACCTGTAATACAAGTGACAGTACAAAGCTTTAGCACGACCAAGCTGATAACGTTCCCTGCTCTTCCTGAAATTGTCTAAATTGGAATGTAATTCCTTAAGCTTCTCCTTAATGATAGGCAATTCTGTACTCGGCTTAATCTCTTCATCTATGATGTCTTCAGGACCAAATTCCTTACACAAAGATTTTAATTGTTTTTTCAATTTGGGCACAGTGTCCTCAGGTACCTCAGTGCGAATAGTGACCTCATAAATAAGCTCATCTCTTAATAATGAATGCGTATAAACGTTACTAGTATCCATTTTAAATTATTTCAGAAAAAATATTTTGTATGAAAAACTTAAAATTTATTTTTAAAGTGTTAAAACCGTATATGTTGAGAGAAATAACCCTTTACAATAACTGCTCGTACCATACACTTCCATAAACAATTGCAAGAATCTTAATTTTCTTGTCAAAATTAACTTTATACTCAAAACAAAGTTACTTGGATTGTGGTCTCCAAGACTATAAATTACAACTAAGTTGTATATAATACTTTCCCTTAATATTGACTTGACCTTGAACAATAATAATAAGTGTGACACAAAATAAGGTTATCTGCTATTCTGACCCATTGAACAATGAAAAGGTGAGTAATAGTCTTACATAATAACAAGTACCTAAATACTATAAAAATTTTGTCACACTAAAAATAAGAAAGGTATTTGTTTTGGTCATCCAGTATACCAATAACATTTATAATACCAGTACAAAATAAACTTATTATTTTGAACTTTAAAACATAGTTTCAACCCTACCAGTTAGTTATTTATTTAAAAAGTTCACTATATCATGTTCTGACATTTAGGTAGTTACCTATTAATGAAACCCTAGTCAAATACAACTATAACACAAAATAACTAGCATACAGTTAAGGTTAATAACCGTTGTTCAAAATAAATAAACACAACAAACACAATAACAACATGAGAGGGATCATTATATTATCAACATTAATACAAATAAAAGCTACAGAGTAGAAGATCAGCACATAAAAATGCTTCTTTTATTTACCTTCCACCCCTAAACTTTTCTATAATAATACCGAATAGCATTAATTTCAATCAAAGTAGGCGCCACTGCAAGTAGTTGTTTTGGTGGGTGCTCTTTAGGTGTTGTAGAACACATAGTACAAGACTAAAAGGTAGATTAAGTCTATGCCCGGCTTGCAGAAATTTATAAAGAACCTTGTCGACTGGCTACGGGATGTTGAATAAATACAATCAGTAGTATTTACTAAATATCATTTATTAATTTGATGGCCAACTGTCATTACATTCCAGGAATTTAATCTGAATAGATATACTACTATTAACTAGACAATCCACGTAGCTAAAGATATAATATTTTAACCAATTAGTACTAGAGATATGACTCTCAACATAATTAATTCAGGGTGTGTGTAATGGTTCGGGATTGAAAATAGTGCTATCCGTTCTGCATAATCTAAATAGCTCAGATATAAAGACTCGACTTTAAAATATGTTAACATTAAAATACAACTATGGTTTCAAGTAGCTGCCCTCCCAGGAAAAGAAAGAAGATGGTACCTTTAGATGTTGAATACTCATCGGGATCGGTCAGTGCCTCGCTTCAGAACATCTTTTGGAATCCCTGGTTAGGTCCTGAGCCTTCTTGTGGCTACTAAGCTCCCGGATGGAAGTCCATGTCAGTTCCCAAGAACAACCCAACGTTGAAAACCCAAAACTATATCGACTTCACAAGTCGTTCCATACAAAATACTAGGTTCATCATCAGGAACAGAACCTCAAGTTAAATGTTGATAAGGAATAACAATCTAATCCAGATAGAATTAGAAGAATATGATTACGAAATATGAAAATATCAATAAAAATGTAAATATAAAACTATAAATTTTATAAAGATTAAACCCATCTGAAAAGAAATTTATCAAATTAGTAACCTATCTTTTGATACAAAACATGAGGTATGGAAACACACTTTTCTAAGGAAATACTTACGTTTACTGAAGAAAGCACATCTTTCAGAAACATATCCCTCGTCCACCAACAATATTATATAAAAACTCCTCTGAAACAAATATACGATTTTACAACCACGCCATACGAGAAATTTGTCAACCAGTGAAAATAAATCAATATTTCAATATATTTTACCTCATGTTGCTTTGCTATTACACTTTCAAATATAAGTTGTATTAGATGCCCTTGACATCTTTGGATTGTTATTAACAACCACTATAAAAATATATCCGCCATTTGGGTCGGCGATCCTAGGTCAAGTGTCCCAAAGAAAACCTAATCCTTCCTGTTATGACGTTCCGTTACGCGTTTCGATTCACCAAAGTAATCGATCATACAAATGACACTTAAATGGAAGGAATCTTAATAAATTAAGAAATAGCCCTTATTTCCTTTATTAGAAACGAACTAGAAAGAAAATTATTATATTAAATAGATATCCCAAACTTGAAATTCGGAAAAAAAGAACAATATGAACTAAATCACAATACGGCGCCGTAGCGACGAAACCAAGAATCATCAATAGATGTCGCTAGGCGTTCGGAAAAATCCAATCAATTACAATGTTATTAAACCTGCAAAAAAACAGCTTGCGTAGAATTTGCGTCCTTACACTGTGGATATCATAACAAGCACCCCACGCTTTTTGTACAATAATATTAATTTTTCAATTGATTACTACAGTTTTATTTTTAATTTTTTAGTTCAATCTGTTTTAAAAGCGTGGTTTTTTAGTTTTTTAAACTGCAATTTTTTTTTTGATTTAAAATAATTTTTGAAAAATATTAAATTATGATTCAGACTTTTAATTTTGTAACACGCTGTGACGCGCTCAGACGTATTATTCTGCTGCGGCGGGGTCTCGGTTGAATGGACCTTACACAGCTACATCCGAGCGCGTAAAAGTATGTTTAAAAAAAAATAGCTGAACCAATATAAAATATTTGAATAAAAATTTTTTGACAAATAATTATAATACACTGCCAAGATGTTACACATAATGGGTAATTATTTAACATAACGTGTGCTTCGTTTTACAGGTGGTTGGAGATGCACCGCGTATAATATCACCTGCTCAGTTCTTGCAGCTTCGGACTTGGCAGCGGTTCTCCGGGGGGCGACCACGTCGCGTTTGCTGGAACAACGGAAACAATATTAGAAGCTGCGTAGTAACAACCTATAATCATCATTGTTTGCTTAAATGTGAGATACCATTATGTATTTCCACAAGTTAATGTACCACATTTAGTGCAATAAAGACAATTTATTATTATTTATTATCCCACTACAGGGCAAAGGACTCCATCATTGAATTCAAGTTACCACAGCAATGATGGGCATAGGCATGATCACCACGCTTGCAGAATGCGGGGCGGTGATTACAAACCCGAGCGATGTTAGGAAATTCGAAACTTTCTGTTGCCCGATTCGGGGATCGAACCCGGGATCTTGGTTCAGTATTTAAACCAATAGACCAACGCTGCGTTTTCATTCGCAGTTTGACCCAATGGCAAATAGACCCACCAGTTTTCTCCTTGAATCCGTTTAGTCATCTCTTATGATGATGAGATAAGAAGGAATGGAAATATTTCTGATTCCGTACCAAGTATTTTAACCACTTTGATCTAAAGAATCTCCTCTTTGGTTAGGAATTCCAAATTCAAATTTACACAGCTACTTGCATATGTATTTGTGTTTTGTAAATTGTCATTCATTTGCATTTTTTGATAATTTCATGCAAGGAAAAAAATTCAACTCCGACGAGGCAGTACAAACCGCCTTCAAAGATTTTATTGATTACCGTCCGAATGGTTTTTTTAGTAAAGAAATAAATGAACTACCCATGAGATAGCAAAAGTGCATAGATAACAATGGTACATATTTTGACTAAATAAATATATTATATTAAAGAATATTTGACTTTATATTTCTCTCATACCAAACGCCAATTTCATATGTAAGGACTTAAAATCTATTAATATTTTTAAGACATGCCAAACCGAGCCATTTTTTTCTGTAAATAAATATTAATTATACATAGAAAAAATTTTAGACCCGTCGTACAAACATCGACACGTAATCGACAAATTTTAATACGGTTGTTTTACATAATGGTCCAGTAACGTGGGCTTCCTTTTCCAGGCGGTTCAAAGAGCACGGTGTATGTTATAACCAGAGATCGGAATAGGTAGAGTGATTTTTGGTACTTGCACCAAAACCACGCCCTGAAATAATAACATGAATAAGCCATTTACCGGGTCTGATGTTCCGGTGTTCGTAATTTACTGTAATGCGAACAAATAATAGACGATTCGTAATTTTCAAATATATTTTCGTTCTACTGTTTTTTTAAATTCTTTTTGAATGAATAAGTTTAATTCTTTACGATGTATATCTCAATAAACTAGTAGGCTTGATTAAAATATGATTTTAGAGGCTAGGGGGAACGGAAGGTTCGGGGCCTGGTGGGAACCCCTGACACCCGCCAGGTGGAGGAATTTCAACCCCCCCCCCCCCCCGCCTGCCAAACATTCAAACATTCATAAATATTTTTGGATTAAAGTTAAGGGGGGATAGATTCTAAGCGGGACCCAAGTTTAAGAAGAAATACCTGGCAACGGAAAGTCACGAATTAAGCTAAGGAGTAAGAGCATCGGGAAAACTTGTACTGCGAAATTAAGCGTAAAACTGATTGAACAAATAGCACACATCTTTTAGGTACATTCTCTGTGACAGTAAAGATGAAATAAAAGAGATGAAAATCAACATTGTTTATTGTTTGACACTTAGTAGAAATATCAAAACAATAAATAAAACAATGTTATTCCTTATGTTTTCAAAAACCAATTACATTACATAGTACAAAACAATATAACACTTATTTTAAAAATAAATTGGATTAAGTAACAGGACCAAAATGAAGTGTAAGATTTTGATAGGTGTCAAAAATTAACAAGATTTGTCAATCAGTGTGTCTTTCGTGATTTTATTGTCAATATTTGTCAGTCAGTCTGACTATTGAGATTTTTTCTGTCAAGATTTGTCAGTCAGTCAAACCCGTGATAAATAATGTCGCGATTTTTGGAGCTCACATAAGGCAAAGGGTTATTTAAATAAAGCATACAGATTATTTGTAAACATTTTCCAGAGCATATTATGTATGTGACTTAAAAGACCTGGTATAAAAATATAAAGCCCGGTAATTCGGAGGAATGTCCATATTAATATATACGATTCCGGTCAACGACCCCATTTTACTCTACCAATTCCGATCTCTGGTTATAACGTAGCAGACTATGTGGGGTACCCTTGAAGAGGAATACCCTCAGAAACCAAGGTTCTGCTACGCTATAAAAGAAAATACAGAAAGGGAGAAATTAATGAGACCTACCTCTCCATAATCTTGTTATTTTAATTCTTAGGGAATACCCTAAGAATTAAAATAACAAGATTATTAATTAAATTAATATTTAAGACATGCCTCACTGGGCCACACAGAGCCATCTAGTCCCAAATTAAGCAACTATTAAGTACCCTGTCGTATGGTACCCCATATGAAAGGGTACTTAATAGTAAAAAAAAAGTATATAGGTAAGTTTATCGGTTGTCTGGTACCCCAGACAACCCATAAACTTACCTATATATTTTTTTTTTGTAAATACATACTTATAATACATAGAAAACATCCAGACCAGTACAAACAGACATGTTCATGCACACAAATATTTGTACTGTGCGGGGATCGAACCCGCGACCCATGGCTCAGAAGCAGCGTTTACTACCGCTGATCCAAATTATTATAAAAAATATAGTGGTACATTTACATAACTTAACAATTTATAATATGGATGAGATGGTAACGAGAGGTAAGGTATCTCATGGCACAATGTGTAACAGTAGACAAGTGAAGCTACGTACCGTGGTGCGGGGAGCCGGGCCGGGGCGGCGGCGGCGGCGGCGGCGGCGGCGGCGGGCCCTCGCGCGCGCCCGAGCGCGGCAGCAGCGGCGGCACGCGCTCCTGCGACACGCGCCCGGAGGACTCTTTATTTATTTATTTACATTCGGTGTACTGACGGGATGCGAGAAGCCGAGGATCGACCTAAGTGGCGTGCAATTGGAGAGGCCTATGTCCAGCAGTGGACTGCAATAGGCTGATGATGATGATGTCCAGCAGTCCATTGCGATAGACTGATGATGATGATGATGATACTGACGGGATACAGTCATCGCATACTATAATATTGCAACAAACAAACTTAAGAGGAAACACTACGGGTGAGAGAATTGAAAAATAGGTATTTGCAAAATCTATTGCTGTCGCGCAGTGCCAAACGCATTCAACGCAGAGTGTGATAGAGACGACTGCTTCTTGGACCGAAAATACCTACTAAAAGCACACCAAATCAACGTTTCATAGTCCCCCGAATACTTTTCCAAAACTAGACCGATTTAAATACTTTTTTCATTAAAAATTAAAGAAAGGCTGTGGCCGTGTTCGTATCTATTCTGAATGTTCGAACACAGCGAAAAATCTGGCGTATTTTTTTATTTTTGAGGGCTCATATCTTTTTTATTAATTAACTTATGAAAAACAAAAACATAGAAACATGATAATAGTGGCCATAGATTTTTGTAATAAAAATTATTGCTCTACTGGCTTTATTCAGGGGGGAAACAGGGGACTACGTTTGTATGGAAAAACGGCCCTTGTATTTTCTCTTAACTGGACCGTAGCCCGTAGATAGTATACACAACATGTTTAATAAATGCTAATGTATGCGACCAGGACATAAAAACTTAACGAATTAAATACAAAATCTAACATAGAACAAAGAAGAAAAATTATACAGGCAGAAACTAGTCAAAAGTTACAATTAGGGTCTGTTTCACAATCATTAAGTAAAGGCTTAAGCAGTTACTCAACGAGTTAATTACATAGAGGTTAAATCCTTTCGTCAACTTTCTTTGCATTTCACAATCTCCCAATCAGTAAATTAAAGTGAAGATTATATAATTAATACTTACTTACAAGTTACGTTTCGTTTCAAGGTAAGAATAATTTATGTGTTTCTATAAAGTATAGTAATTACAGAATTATCATTAAAGTATTTTTTGTTATGATTATAAGTAATAAAAACAATAAATTCGTACAAAAAATGTTTACACTGTAATGTAAATGAGTCATTTCACCATTTCTAAAATCAATGTTTCTGTAAGAATAGAACGCATCGAGGTTTCAACAAAAAGTCTATGTCGAGTCAACGTCAGTTAGTCAGTAAATGACAAATGTCAACTTTGCCGACGTTTGGTACTTTTTGTGTGGTGATTTTGTTTGCATTGAATTTACCATTACGAACATTGTGTTATTTTACAATGACTGCAAAACTGTCCTTTTAAATAATAAAATAACTTGTTGTTGATGAAAATTTGGAAATGACGTATTTGAGGTTATCTTTTTAAATTTACTTGTCAAGTAAAAGGCTACTTGGCAGTGCATCCGATGATTAACTTAACAAGCAGATAAAGTGGTGATTAACCCTCCTCAGGGATTGTGAAACGTGAAAAATAGTTTACTGAGCAGATAGGGTCGAAGTAGCTTACCCAGAACTTTACTCAGCGATGGTGAAACAGGCCCTTACAGATTTATCTTCTTCTATTGATTACAAATAAATTACTGACTCTTTACTCGATATTGTATACACGCACATGACTCATTCGTTAAAAAAACATTAGGGCATTATTGATAGTGTTAACGTATGTTAATGCAGCTGAAGAGATTAGATGCATAAATTTTCACAAGATATTTGTATGTAAACGACCTCTGTTGATATGTTCGTACATTTAATATTTTAAGACATGCCTCACTGGGCCACACGGAGCCATCTAGTCCCAAATTAAGGTACTATTAAGTACCCTGTCGTATGGGGTACTAGACAACCGATATTCTTACTTTTATACTTTTTTTTTGTAAATACATACTTATAATACATAGAAAACACTCAGACCAGTACAAACAGACATGTTCATGCACACAAATATTTGTACTCTGCGGAGATCGAACCCGCGACCCATGGCTCAGAAGCAGCGTTTGCTACCGCTGATCCAAATAGTCGTCAAATTAGAAATTAGATGCATAAATTTTCACAAGATATTTGTATGTAAATAACCTCTGTTGAGATGTTCGTATATTTATACCTAAATAAAGATATCCCCATTAAGTTGTTGTAATTAAGAATGTATAAGGCAACACTCTCTTTCACAATGGCGTTCCTGTACCAAATTCTATACTAATATTATAAAGCTGAAGAGTATGTTTGTTTGAAAGCGCTAATCTCCGGAAATACTGGTTCGAATTGAAAAATTATTATTGTTTTGGATAGTCCATTTATTGAGGAAGGCCTTAGGCTATATAACATCACGCTGCGACCAATAGGAGCAAAACATCAGTGAAAAATGTTGCAAAAACGGGAAAAATTCTTGATATTAACCACGATCATAATAACTGAAATTGACGCGAACGAAATCGCAGGCGTTTAACAACCTCTTTTCTTCATGACCTCTACATATATTACATTCACAATCTTAACTGCTAAATAAAGGCGTCCCCTAACTAAGCATGTCCACACCCAGCGAATTTCCACTACCAGCACCAGATCATAGGCTTATCTAGTAGAGGCCCTAGCTACAATATCCATTGTTTTATGTCTTTCTTCTATTTGTAATTTATTCGATGTGAAAGTAAATTAAAAAATAATATTTATTTACAATCGAATCGTTGAAATTAACAATTCCGTGTCAGTAGTCAACGTCAAATTTAAAAAAATAGACTCTGAAATACCATCCATAACTAATCGCTTTGCAAACGTAGGTGTCTTTCTTCAAAAGCTCTGTGGTTTATAAAGGATATTTAAAAATTCAAAACTGAATTAAACTTGCCTCTACTTCAGATTTAGATAAGACTAGCTGTTGCCGCGACTTCGTCCACGTTAATTTCTGTTATTATGATCGCGATTAATATGAATAATTTTCCCCTTTTTGTGCAACATTTTTGCTTTGCTCCTATTGGTCGCAGCGTCATGGTTTACAACGTGTTCCTTTTGATATCCCATAACTCTATATGTTGTATAGGTAAAAATAATATAAAACGCCCTAGAACATGTGGTTCAAAAATCAATATTTTCGAATATAACATCAATTTTAGTAAAATTTGTAAAAAAAAATTAACCAATATGGCGAATCCTTACGTTTTGCGAGACGTTGGCAAACTTACACTAAAGTGTAGTAGTAAAGTAGCGGGAGACAAACTTGTAAGAAACATTGACGTGTGTGGGTGTTTCATTGATAAGTAGGTACGAGTAAATCGTTTTCATTCAAAAGTTCATTCATAACAAGGTAAGGGTGTTTTACATAAACAGTTATGACTTTTTAGAATTATTTGGTATGAAAAAATTAAATAAAAAACAATTAATAATTGAAAAATAATTCATATTTGATTCTTTACCATGGTCTGTTTAATACCCTAGAGTTATGGGATAGGAACACGTTGTATAGCCTAAAGCCTTCCTCGATAAATGGACTATCCAACACAAAAGGAATTTTTCAATTCGAACCAGTACTTCCTGGTATTAGCGCGTTCAAACAAACAAACAAATAAACTCTTCAGCTTCTTAATATTAGTATAGATTAAATTGTTAGATAAACAACCCATATGACATCTAAAAGTTATGGTTTCGTAAAAATAAAACAATATACGATACAAAAACGTGTTTCCGCAGCAAGTTCCCAGGGTCAATTACTATTATAAAACATATAAACACTAGTAATGTTCCATACAGCTAAATAACCAGTGATCGGAGTAGGTGGATTCATATTTGATACTTGTATCATAAACCATAGAAAAAATTACATGGATAAGACTTTTTTCCGGAAAGTATTTTCGGTGTTTTTAATGTCCATATTAATATTAGGGGTTAAAGTATGAAATTGCCGTTTTGTATGGACGAAATCGAGAAGTCATTTTTCCATACTAACAATTTTTTAGTTTTTTTAAAAACGCCTGAACCGTTTTCGATGCAATTAAAGGTGAAAGTTAGATGGTTATAAAGCTACGCATTATAGTATTTAAATTTCTGAAAATCAAAGTACATAATACAAATATACTTAATTGAAGCAAGAAGGTCAGCTGACACATTGTAAGGGGTCTTTTCAACGACTTCCTTTGAAGTAATAGGCACTAGTATTGCATTTTTTTTAGTCAAAAGTTACTTTATTTAGTTTTTGATACAATACAAAAAGAATTACGCAAAATACTTTAAGAGCTATAAACAAAATAAAAAGTGGGAAAATAATCGGCAATTTCATACTTTAACCCCTATTATGAACGATTCAAAATCAATGACCGCAATGCAATCTACCCCGATCACTGTTAATAACACGCGGCTCACCGCAGTATCGGCTCGAGGGCGGCTGTAGAACAGTTCGGCGTCCACGATGGCCCCCCGCGGGGACAGCGCCGGCTTGCCCCCGCCCCCGCCCGTGCCCCCGCCCGCCCCCGCCCCCGCCACGCTCGTGCCCCCGGGACTCCTGGAAGAGACATAGAAATATACCCGTATTTATAAACAAGTTAACGTAATTACTTGACTAAAAGTACCAGTCACCATTAAAGCCATATTATTTGGCTGAGAATGCAAACTTTTCTCAGTTCTTACTTCTATTAATTACTGATTCTTACACCTTGATTTAAAGTAATTACTTGATAATTTGTATCCTAGAAGTGAGAACTATGAAAGTTAGCATTCTCTGCCAACTGATATGACTATTAATGGTGACCCATTTTCTTCACACAAGCACTAGATACATACATACATACACTCACGCCTTTTTCCCGGAAGGGTAGGCAGAGACCACATCTTTCCACTTGCTACGATCCTTACAGACTACTTTCGCTTCATCCACATTCATTAATCTTTTCATACACGCTCGCCGGTTTAGGGTACTCTTGACCTGACCTTTCTTTAGAACTTCCCCGATTTGATTAAGATAAGTTCGTCGAGGCCTTCCCCTTCCAACATTTCCATTCATACTCGCCATATATAGCTTTTTAGTCAACCTGCTTTCATTCATCCTCTCAACTAGATAAGAACTCCAAAAGTTATGACTTTCTTAAGCAATAAGTAATTACTTCTTTATAAATACGGGTGATAGACCCTTAGATTATTAGGGGACTACTAGAGCTAAGTGCTGCTCCCAATTGATTTAATTTTATTACTTTTAAACAACATCAATTCTCAAAAAACTAGTACAGTATCATTTTAGCAAATTTCCTCTGGTATTTATTGAATCACAGTAAACTTTTCATTTAGTTGTTTATAAAGTCGAATTTGTCGCTAACGTCAAAAGCGGCCGCGTTTAGCAATAATGTACAATACGAAAGAATGCCAGAATGAATAGCAGTCAACAGTGATTCAATAAATAGCAGAGGTAATTTGCTAAAATAGTACTGTTCTAGTTTTTTTAAGAATTGATTATGTTTAGAAGTAAATCTATTGGGGGCAGCACTTAGCTCTAGCAGTCGCCTTAAAACAAAAAGAGGAAGATACGGTACGCTCATAGTTCGAGAATTCGATTCTCGCACAGTGTTGCTGCGGCGTTCATTGGTGGCCTGTCGCGTTTCATCCAACATTTTTATTACGCTCACTCAAAAATGGCCGTACAAATAGTTATGTAGTTGAAAATATTGAAAAGGATTTGTTAGTGTACTTCGCATGAAAAGTTATTTCATATATATTGTTATAGCGACAGGTATTGCAGACAGAAAGGTATTTTTAACGCCTTTTCGCATTGAAACAATCACAATTAACGGAGCTTCAGACCCGTTGCTGATCTTTTGGGGACTGAAGCATGGTGTGACAGTTCAGCCTACCTGTGAATTACCTAGCCAGAAACAAAAGTACCTTATATTTCTCCTTTTGTTTTAATCTCAGCATAGACTTGGTACACTCGGCAGCACATCAAGTTAAACAGTTGAACTGCGATAACAGCTTTTATTACGTAGGGCATAAATGCGGTCTCAAGGTCAACATGTATAGTCTGATGTCCCGCCGTGTGTACATGTCTCTAAAAATCGAGCCACCATCAAAAATGAAATAGACAGCCCGATACTAGAATGACACCTGAAACTGTCCTCGATTGGATGATTGACGTTGAGTTTATGTCAGTGTCAAGTTTATAACCCGGCCGAATTATGTCGACATGCAATAGTATGGATAATTATGTCATGTTGTATCTATTCAATTGATCTCTCTCTGTGGTCTCCCTCATGACTGAGGATCGTGGTCATCGATAGATTTGGATGTTCTACATCTAGTTTGTACTATCTGCCTCCACCGGCGCCTGTCCATCGCATCTTTGACTACTGTGAAGAACTTGGTTGAGGATGAGCTTTTCACTTGATCGCTCCATCTAGCTGGAGACCGTCCACGGGTTCGTCTGCCCTCCAACTATGATCAGTTTTTCAAGGCTCTCAGCCCCCTTCCTCATTATGTGGCCGAAATAGGATAATATGCGCTGTTAACAAACTGGATAGGCGCGTTCGGACACGAAGCTGTGTAAGGATTGATGCAGTGGTGCGCATGGCGGTTCAGGGTATCCTTAACATAAGCCTCCAGCACCACATCTCGAACGCATCAATCCTTTGCCGCTCTCGGGCTCGTATAGTCCATGTTTCCACGCCATTCAATTGATACAGGGGCCTTATTCAGCTATTTCAATTGCAGCTCGATCGTGATTGAATTTGAAGATTTTGAAATTTAGCCCATACTAGAACCACAGTCTATGAACCATACAGTCGTTCGACGAAGACGTCTAGACAGGGCAATTGTGCGGGGTGTGAGGGGCGAGACGCGGGAAGGCCGAGCCCGAACTGCGAACAAAACGATGTTAGCAGTTCAGGACACAGCATTCAGGGCTAACAAATGTTTGTGTTTTAAAATATTTTATATTTGTTTGTTGGAATTTATTGGAATGCTGATATCGAATGATTCGAGATGGTGAACATATTTTTTTTTAAATAAGATAAATAGTTGTCAATTTCGAGGTTAGGTAATTGGGCTGCTGATTACGAAAATGCTATTCTTTTTTAAATTCAAGATGGCGGACGTAATTTTTTTTAATTTGATATGAGTGACAATTTTTGAGGTTCAGTGGGGTGGGTGCTTCGGATATGCCATCCTTTTTAAAATCCAAGATTGCGGACGTATTTTTTTATAATTTGATATGGGTGTCAATTTTGAGGTTCATAGGGGTGCCGATTACCAAAATGCCATCATTTTTTAAATCCAAGATGGCGGACGTATTGTGTTATAATTTGATATGGGTTTCATATTTGAGATTCATTAGGGTACTGATTACGAAAATGCCATCCTATTTTAAATCCAAGATGGCGGACGTAATTTTTTATAACTTGACATGGGTGTCAATTTTAAGGTTCATTAGGGTGCTGATTACCATTATGCCATCCTTTTTAAAATCTAAGATTGCGGACGTATTTTAAAATTTTATAATTTGATACGTGTGTCACTTTTGAGGTTCATTGGGGTGCTGATTACGAGTGTTTATCTGCAATAAATAAATATTTTTATATATTGTTCACTTTTGATAACCCTGGCCGTCACGATACTGTCTAGACGTTGTCGCCATTTTCCATGAGATCAAAGGCGTCGAACGACTGTATGGTTCATAGACTGTGCTAGAACTGTCAAAAACCTGCTATTCAATTACGATTGTGATACGATTTGTTTAGCTGACTTTATGTATCCCTTTTTTTTTTTTTTTTTAAAAAAAGGGCTTGCTCTTGACTACATAATTAACTGTACGGTTAAGAAGAAGCCTAAGATGGAGCGAGCTTACGCAGAGGTAGTGGTTCTCCCACACACCAGCGGAACACAGAGGCACAGTTTGTCGCTAGCCTCCGGCAGGAGGGTGGTAGCATCCAGGCGGCCTCTTACGAAGCCGACCACCGCAGAGGGATCTGTTAGCCGTCGTCATTGATTAGAAAACCAAAGATGCCGTTGCCCAGGGTGGACCATATAACATCAATGAAATAAACGTTGTCAACTCACCGGTCGTGCCTGGGCGAGTGCCTGTCTCTCGGTGACGGTGGTTCGTCTCTTGACAACCTGCACAAATATTAAAATCTATATATATATATATATATATATATATAAATAGTGTTACTTACACGACTTATAACTCAAAGAAGGCTGGAACGATTTTTATGGTTTTCTTGGGTTTGCTTTCGTCGGGAATAGGATACTAACCCCCGTATTTATAAAGAAGTAATTACTTATTGCTTAAGAAAATCATAACTTAAAGTGTTCATACCTAGTGCTTAAGTGAAAGAAATTGGTCACCATTAATAGTCATATTATTTGGCTGAAAATGCTAACTTTTGGTAGTTATAACTCTTAGTAATTCCTTGATTAAGGCATACAAATTGTCTCTCAAGTAATTACTTGTAGTCAAGTAATTACTTTTACTTGTTTATAAATACGGGGGTAAGTATTTAAAACGTTGAAAAACTAACTTTACAAAAATAATAAAAATTTATTTCTTGATATTTCTTTCCAACTACGCCATATTTGATGACGATGACCTAATGTCAGACGTCAAATTAAATACTATACTATACACTATACGATGGTACCGCGAGGTACTTAGTAAGTTTTTATAGTAGTAAAACTGTGTGTAAAACAATTAAATAAATAAAAAACATAAATAAATAAAGTGGACGACATTAGAGCTGTAACAAACCGTATGTATTCGATACTGAGTAACGGGTACTCCATGTAGTACCGAGTAACGAATCGGTACTCACGAATGCATTTCGTTACTCGCATTTTCCGTATTAGGTCGCGAAAGAACCGTTTGCTGATCCTATGTTTTATGAAATGCCTTATTCGGATAATTGAAAAAAAAGGACAAAAATGGACCTCAATAATTTTGTAATTTAGAAGTATTTCATCTACATATTACGATTGATGCGACTCCGTGATATTATACTTTATGTATGTTAGCACGTACGGAATACGACTCGATTTGTTGTTCCGCACTGTGTTATTAATAAGGTATCAAAAGTAACGAGTAACGTAACGATACGAAAGTAACGAGTACTTTTTGTCATAGTAACGAGTTCATACGGGTACATAATTTTTCGTTACTTTTACACCTCTGGACGACATCACATACATTGTTCTGATCACAATTAGAGTAACTATTTAAAGCACTTCGTATTGTGAAAACCAGAAACAACAAAGGTACCACAAACATGAAGAAAAACAATTTTTTTTTCAACATTGACCCGCCCGGGAAACGAACCCGGGACCTCTCACATATAACACTACACTGACCTAGAGCCGCGCTCGGGCTTGTCGAGGAGGGCGAGGTGCGCCAGCGAGCCCGACAGGCGCGGGCTGGTGAGACCGCTCTCCGAACGGGTACCTAAGTATTGCAAAATACAAATTAGTACATAGGTACTTCATTTTATTAAAAACATGATATGAAAGTTGTTAAAATTTATAAGGAACACATGTTTGGTAACGCACCATTGGTCTTTATAAGGAACACATGTTTGGTAACGCACCATTCGTCTTTATAAGGAACACATGTTTGGTAACGCACCATTCGTCTTTATAAGGAACACATGTTTGGTAACGCACCATTCGTCTTTATAAGGAACACATGTTTGATAACGCACCATTCGTCTTTATAAGGAACACATGTTTGGTAACGCACCATTCGTCTTTATAAGGAACACATGTTTGATAACGCACCATTCGTTTATAAGGAACACATGTTTGGTAACGCACCATTGGTCTTTATAAGGAACACATGTTTGGTAACGCACCTTTGGTCTAGTGGTTCGAATTTTATTTATTTGTCATATTTAATTATTACAATTGAAAAACATGAGATTTTATAAAAAAAAACCATTTTAACACACTTTAATTACTCAGAGTATCACAATGAATCATGTTTTGTGAAAAAATTATAAGATTTTACGCTTCCGAAGTCGCGGGCAACAGCTAAATGTAATATAGTCTCGACATATGCTGAGCGGAAACCTCTTTACTACAACTTTAATATAAAATTATGATTCATTTATTTAAAAAAAAAAAAGTTGTGACGCGAACGGACGTATCTATATAAGGTTCATCCATCCAGGACCTGGCTGAAGCAAAATAATACATTCGTACGCGACACAGAAAGATTCGAAAGTCTTATTAAAAAAAAAGACGTGGCACTCGGAGACTGCCGCGGTAAAGCTATTGCATAGCATTTTTTATCAACTTATGCAATTATAAAACTAAAAAGTATCACCGCTGTGCCGGTCGGAGTGGAGGGTGTTAGGTTATTTTCGTTACGGAATTTCTGGATTCAGTCTCCACGCTCAAGGCCCGCGATAGAAGCTATGCAATAGCTTAAAAACACTATTTTCTACAGTAAAAAAAAAACCCCAGCCTAGATGTTGTACATAATAGTTACATACGTGGGCTTTGTTTGTCATGTGTTCGAAAATGCACGGTGTATATGTGTTGGTATATAATGTGACTTACTCCGGGCGTCGAACGAGGCGACGGAGGCGGAGTCCCACGCGCTGGTGGGCGACAGCTGCGACACGCCTGCGGGAACAAACAGGTTATAATGTACACTATACGCTTATATACAGGATGCTAGGTAAATAGTATAGCAAGCCGGAAACAGGCTATGTTACCAGATGCATATAAATACTATGTTAGGTCGGAAATTTGATAACAACATTATTGAAAACATTTCTTTATACAAACCGGCATCTCAATATTTTAGTATGAAATAAAAAGAAAAATTTACTAAAATCTTGCTAATCAATCTATACTATAGTCCTTAAAATATAGCTTGATTAGAATGACACCTGTCAAACTGAGGTGATTTGGGATAGGACTGACTCGACTGATCAAACGAAAAAAACAGATAAGGCATATAAAATAAAATGAAAATGAAAAAAGATATATTAAGATTTAACAGTAAGTCAGTGTCGTGATCATTATGAGAATAATTGTAACAATCATGAAAATCAATTAGAAATTCGTTAACGCATATAGAATCTAATAAATAAGAAAATTTTTCGTCAACTACGAGAGCGGGTCAATAAGTCCGTGACTTTTGGAATAAAACACAGACTTTTTGATAAACAAATCATTTTATTTTTCAACGTAGTCTCCCTTGAGCTCTATACACTTTGTCCAACGCTTCTCCAATTTTTTTATCCCTTCCAAAAAATATGATTTGTCGAGGTCCTCAAAATAGGCCTTTGTTTGCGAGATGACTTCATCATTGGAGTCAAATCTTTTTCCACCAAGCCATTTCTTCAGGTTTGGGAACAAAAAGTAGTCACTCGGAGCCAAATCTGGAGAATAGGGTGGATGAGGGAGCAATTCATAGCCTAATTCATGGATTTTTGCCATGGCAACTGCACATGTGTGCACCCTTGCATTTTCTTGGTGGAAAAGAACTTTTTTCTTGGCCTTTCATTGAAGCGGTCCAATAAGTTGGCATAATATTCCCCATTGATTGTTCTTCCCTTTTGAAGGTAGTCAATGTGGATTATCCCACGTGCATCCCGAAAAACAGTCGCCATAACTTTATTGGCTCACAAACCCGCCTTGGCCTTCTTTGGCGCCGATTCACCCTTAGAAACCCACTGTTTTGACTGTTGTTTGGTCTCTGGTGTGTTGTGATGGATCCATGTTTCGTCCATGGTTACAAAACGGCGCAAAAACTCCTCCATATTGCATTTAAACAACGCCAAACCTTCCTGTGAAGTTGTTACACGATTGCGTTTGTGGTCGACTGTGAGCAAACGCGGCACCCATCTTGCGGAAAGCTTTCTCATGCCCAATTGATCTTTTAAAATTGAAACCACTGAGCCATGCGAGATCCCTACAGCTTCCACAATCTCTTGCACTTTCAATCTTCGGTCGGCCAACACCATATCGTGAATTTTTTCGATTGTTTCGGGTGTAGAGACCTCAACTGGGCGTCCAGGACGTTCGGCATCTTCAGTGCTTTTACGGCCACAACGAAATTCAGTAAACCACTTTTTTACCATTGAAATCGATGGTGCAGAGTCCCCATAGTATTTATCAAGCTTAGCCTTGGTCTCGGTAATGGTTTTTTTACGCAAAAAATAATGCTTAATAAGCACACGAAATTCACCTTTTTCCATTTTTTTCTCAAATTACTGGGTAGTCTGATAAAAATAGCTGTCAAACACAAACTAACTGACGCAGCAAGTTCAAATTTTGATAGGAATCAACTGATAGATACCTGTTGACAGGAGTAGTGTTGCTTTTTCAGTAAAGAGGTCAGAAATTCAAAAAGTCACGGACTTATTGACCCGCCCTCGTATTAATAATTGCAATTTGATATTCTAAGCGTCAACCAATGCTCATTTAATAATTAGTAACATTTATGTTTCATTACTTCGATTTTGAAATACTGTTAGTCTGTCAATTTCGATTTGTCGATTTTACCTCATCACTAGCGATTATGAAAAATGTCGTAACCTTGTAAAGACGTCTTTTAAGTTAGGAGTAATTTTTGTGACTGGATTATTTTAATGATTTTAATTTTAAAAATCTATTTTACATAATTAAATTGGTTAATATATACAACAATGTATTAAAAAAAAATCTTAACATGCTAGTTACCAATATTTGTTCGTGTGCAAATGTGTTTCACTTGTGTGACGCTGGTACAAAGTTACGTCGTCTCTTTCAGTGAGAACTGTCATTTTAATCAAGCTATATATTTTAAGGATTATAATATTTAATTATAAAGCTGAAGAGTTTGTTTGTTTGAATGCACTGACCTCTAGAACTACTGGTTTGAAGTAAATAATGTAGGTCATGTTTTCATCAGAAAATATTTTTCGCAACATAGTTTTTATTTTTTAAGGTCCTAAGCCTGTGAAGGTATGAAGGGATAATAAAAACTTATCAATAGTATCGTTATGAATTAGTAAATAAAGTGTTGTGAAAAGCCCATATCAGAAATTTTAGAATTTTGGCGGACATTTTCTAAGTGCTTTATTTTGTCATTTTTGTACTGGGAAATTTTTGTACTTATACCAAAAGAAGAAATAGGTCATTGGCTTTTGTCTCGTAGATTGTTGTACTAAAATTTGGGAGGTGATTAAAATTTCATCCTGCGTTTTTTCAAAAACTTCTTAATCGCTATCATAATAACAGAAATTGACACGGCCGAAGTCGCGGGCAACAGCTAGAGTAACAACACGAGCGCGAACTCACTGAGCGTGTCGTCGTTGTTGTTGGAGGCGGTGCTGGCGGTGCTGGAGGTGGAGGCGGAGTCGTGCGTGCGGCGCGACACCTTGATCTGCTTCAGCGACAGCTCGGGGTACTTGCGCGGCTGCGGAGACGTCATACTATAGTTTATTTCATTACGAGTGCGGAAAGCCTGTCATTGCAAAATGTCTACCCGAGCCGAAGCTGAGGGTCGACAGTCGAAACAAGTTGCAACGACGGTTCCGCACGTGTACTGAACAACTATTTTTAATACTGTTGCAATGCTTATATTGTTTATAAATAACTATCTTGATATCAACAAACTAACTTCTGAAATAGTTGCTCTTGAGGCCGCCTATTTTTGCGCTTTTTCTTAATTCCGCTTTTAAAGCGTTCACATTAATCGCCAAATAATCCATATTTGCGATATTTTACGAAGGAGATCACTTTCCAGCAGGTAAATTAAAGAAATTATAATTTATGCAACAAATTCCGCTAAAACCAGTACAAAGTGAATGATATTGGACCTCACGCGACACTAGCGCCTCTAGTGGCAAATTCACTAGCGATAGCCCCCATTAACTAATCATTATGTCTTTATAAGCAGTTTTTTTTTTTGGTTTCTTCACTCATTCTGGGTAGGCAAAGGGAACTACGCCCATACAGCCAAGTCTTCAGTGGAATTTTTATATTGATATGAAATTAAAAATAAAATTAATGAGATGAAATAAAATGAAACCTAACCTAACTCATTGAATCAAATCATTGTATCTGATATTAAAATAAAATTAGTAGGTTTTCTTTAGAAATATTTGCAGGAATCATATAAACTTCTATGATTTTTTTTTAGTAAAGTCTTCGTGGTTGGTTTTTACTTTTTAATTAATAGAAATTATTTTGACAGTTCAAAAAGAGAACGCACGAGTTCGGAAAAGGTAAAGAAGAAGCTCGAGTATGCAATCGCCCACATCCCGAACGCTATACGTCCCTGCAATACGCCACTTTTTGAGCAACTGTATTAAAAAGTTATTTTTTATTTAATAGGACAACTTACAAAACATACACAAGATTATAGTATTGTACACCTGTTATTAGAAGACATGATCACAGTGCTGTTTTTATTACAAGTTGCCAAAATTATCCAAAAATTTAGACCTACTAAAACTAAAATAATAAACAAAAACTATTGAACCCGTCCGTGCATCTTCAGTATCTATTGAGAGATAGCGAGTGTTAGTGTGTGTGTGTGTGTGTGTGTGTGAGATTGCGTATGTGGCGTGTGTGTGGGAGCAAATCACAAAATGTGTTTTAGGGATGTTTCTTTTTGTGGAATGATTGTGTGCTTTATTTATGGGTAATAGTAATTTGTATACTTTATTTGGTATTTTAGGAATTAAATCAGTATATAAACTTGAAAAATTTTGTCTCAGGCGGGACTCGAACCCGCATCTCCTCACAGGAGACTGCGATTATAATAGTAATAGTAATTATAATAGTAATTATTTTTGTTCTTTTGTTTCAAATTATTTTATAGTTATTGATCCTATCTTTTAATTCATTAGACTAAGCATAAATTATTCATTGATACAGGGTTTATACAATGTACCTTTGTTCACTTAGTAACATTGTAACTAAAATACATGGTATGTTAATGAAATCTGAACAACATCACATACATTGTTAAGTGGCATTATCATCAGTCAGTCAGTCAGTTTTATTTCTGCAAATAGGCCCCTGGAGGCGCTTTTACACGTCCCAATATTTAACCTACCACTGCTTCGGGACAAATGTGGGCTAGTGCCGAGAAGAAGCAGCGCAAGAAACTCGGTCACTATTGTCAGCCTCTTTTTAAATAAACATGTTTACATAAGATATATGCCAGTGCGAGCTGATACAATTTAAAGCCAAACGTTCCTATCATTTATATAATCATCAATAGTGTAATAGCCCTTTTTCATTAAAACAACTTTGATATATGATTTGAATTGACGGTTTTCGAATAGAGGGACTTTTAGATTGATTTTGTCTTTGCCGCGGTGAGTTTCGCGCAAGTGGAAAAATTAATCAAAATTGATGTATGGTAGATCTGTTTTTTTCTTTTCTTAAATTAGGTACTTTATTATTTATTATTAAGAAGTTTGTTACATACTATAGTTGGACTGTGCAGGTATATCTGACTATATAGGTACTATTGCATGCATTATTAGTTTCCTTATTGATTAATTTATAAATTTATTTATGTAATTCACATGATCACATCGCGTCTGTCGCCTCTAACGCGTCCTGAGGCTTGTCATCGGGTGGTAGCTGAAAATCAGTGGTTTGCCCCAAGCAAACGAATCGCTGAGCTGCGGCCCATTTGCATCGCTGCGACACACATCTTTTTATTTTTTTCCCTTTTGTTTTTGTATGTATTTTAAATTGATGTACTTTTTATTTATATGCAGCGTCAACTGTTTGTGTGTGTTGTAGTTGTAAGTGATGCAAATAAAAAAAAATAAAAAAATATGTACAGGGAGGTCAGCAATTGACAGTGGTAATTAAAACATCTAAACTAAATGTCAAACATCTCGAAGATGAGTTATTTGATTCGGAGTTTATACCATGTACCTTATTTATTATTTTAAATCAGTATAATTATCTCGAAGAAGTTTCTTCCGGGTGCAGTTAAGAATGTGAACTCCTAACATCTGATGAAATAACACTGGCTTACAACGATAAGAATATGCTAGAAAAATTCACACTATGACGTTATATCTCGGACTCGGTGGCTAGATTGGTAAAACACCTCGCCCGGTATGCATGGAGATCGATCGATCGATCGATCGGGATCGAGCCCCGCCTGATACATAATTATTCAAATTTAAATACAGATATTTTCTTAATAAACTTTATCAGCTACTACTGTACATGATCTTATTCATTTCACAGTTTTATACACCTATTTGAAATCTTTATTCAGCACCATTATAATCTCAGGTAGTGTTGGGGCTTCAGCGGTCTTTGGAGGGAAATAATTAACGATTTTTCTAATTTACGTACAATATATTTTTAAGACATTTTTAATTTTTTTTTTTAACATACATGTCATAATGAAAAAGAATAATAATAAAGTCAAAGAGGATTTACTCTAACATAAAAACTTAAACAGGTAACTATAACGGAATAAAATAAACTTCAACTCACAAACTTGGGCATCTGCTTGACCGGCGGCCGGGGCTCGATCTCGAGGCTCTTCTCGTACAGGTAGTTGGTGATCTCGTTGTCGTCCAGCCCCGGGAACGGGTCCAGCGCCTCCAGGAACATCTGCGAACAACACACACGATTATTGCTATACTTACTTATATTAGAAATACGAGGGACTCCAGGAACATTTCCGGGACAACACACAATCATTGGTATCGTCAATACTAGGGTTTTTCTTCACACATCAAATGATAAGTCATTGATGTGATACAAAAAACTAGACGCACAATAACCGTCAAAAGAGTTACACCCATTAGACATTAGTGTAACTATCAGTATTTAAATTTGAAAAATTATGTCTCAGACGGGAGTCCAACCCGCATCTCCTCGCATACCGGGCGCGGCGCTATACCATTAAGCCACCGAGAAACCGCGTCACAGCGCGAATTGTTTCAAGCACTTTCTTATCGCCGTAAGCCAGCGTTGTTTCATAATATGTTAGGAGTTTGCACCCTTAACACCCGAAGTAAACATTATACAGGGTGTAATAAAACTAAACGCAGACCCTGAAGTTACGCAATCTGAAAAGCAAACCGAGCCATATTACAAAATATTATAGCTGGGAAATGATTTTTATTTATGGGACTCAAAAAAATATTATAATTCGTAGCGCGCAATGTATAGCAGCCGTAGCGTAGGCCGCTGCGCTGGAGATGGCTGCTAAGTTTAAAAGTCGTCCGCGCTGAGCCGTACATTGCGTATTGTAATTAATAAAGCCTTATTGTGAACGAAATAATAAAAAGAACCACTATGTTTGTATGAAGAAAAGTTTTTAAGTATCCTTTGGCAACAGTTTTTGTAATAAAATGGAAAACAAAATTGTGACTTTGACCCTCAATATCTTCGGAACCAGCTGTTTCCCAGGTATGGTCCTAAAGAGAAAAATGATCCTAATGATGGGGACAATACGTGGTTTTCGGATCTGCGTTTGGTTTTTTTACACCCGTTATACTTGGCAACGACAATCACTCAAACGAGGAAAGTTTTAGGTGATATTTTTGTATTGAAATGTGTATCTAATTCTTACTATGTCCAAAAGGTGACGTCCAAAACATTTTCTTAGGATATTTTACATCCATTTCTATCTAAATATAGGACGGACTCACCCTGTATACAACGTATTAATGAATAAACGCAAAACCTGAAATCAGTTTGTCAGAATCGAGAGTAGAATCGATTCCACCAATAAAAATAGGGCTCAAATTTTAACTAAAAAAATTATTTATTAATGCCATGTTTTATCATTACTTAAATAAAGCGCCAGGCGGCAACGTTGCAACCAGAGTTTGACTGAATGCAAGTTGCAGCGGCACGCAAGGCGGCAACGTCGCACTAGATCGTGCGTGATTACCATAAGACTTTTTAATTAGCAACAAACACAAGAAAACAAATAAATCTTAAATAGGCAATATCTTCGTAAATAATTTGCGAAAATTGAATTTATTAATTTACATAATTCTTTTATAAAAAAATGATTTAGGGTGTCTGACCATTTGCGTTTATTACTTAACACCTTGTATGTTGATTGTATGATGTTAGCAACTCAAGTTAACGTATCTTTGAGTTAAATTTGTAGTGCGATTGTGTAAGGTTGTTCATGGATGGACAATGAATACAATTGATCATCGATCGTATAATTAAATTCTAATTGTGTAATTTTGTCCATTCCATGAAGACCGAAAAGTGACCGGTGGTATAAAAACGTTTCATGAATTTGCGTTTTATTATCGCAAAACATTCAGTAAAACTCTTTTTTTTCTAACATAATATTAAATTGTATTCAAATATAAATGCAGGTTTTAATCAAATTTTACGATTTCAACCCAAAAACAAACTTTATTTCATAAAAACATTGAATTTAAATTAAAAATTTACCTTTGCAATTGATATAACTAAACGCAAAGAACGAATGAAATACGAGTTTCCTGCTACTCGACAATAGGTGGCGTTAGTGGACTATGTTTTTTATTTTCTAAAAGTTTAACGGCTTCGGACGAGTCCATACAGCCTAGTCTTTTTAGTTATAATGTAATTTTTTTTATACATACAATATCATTTAAACTTGCTTAAACATAATAGCCTAACCTAACCTAAGCCTAAACTAACCTAACTCATTGAAATGTATGGGTGGTATATACATTTCAATGATTACGGGAGTTTTACGCGAGAACGTGGATCAAAGTCAAATAGGAGCGCCTTTTCTTGTGTCTTAGTTTTATTTGATTTATCCTACTCACTGACACATTATTATAACAATGTCACCACAATATCACAATAAATGCCGCTTAAGATAAAATCACAAAATTTCGCAACAAAATCCATCTTTCTCTTATCGTTTCCCGCGCAATACTCCAGTGGACTACGTAAAGTGTTCTCTAAACTACGTAAAATATTATTTTATTTATGTTCTGTGAATGTCAAGTGTTAACTGTCACAGTGAAACAAAACTTTGCATTTGTTTAAATAAAAACACAAGTAATTAAAAAAATATTAAACTAAATTAAAGCGTTCTATCAAAAACAAACATGAAAAAGTTTACCTAAATTAATTAAAGATAAAACAACATTTTCTTTCAAATAAAATGTAACAATTTGAAGAAATTTGCGTACATCAGGGTAAAATTTACGATTGTCATGAGTCAAGAGTCACCGCAATCATTTGACATTAGCAATGAGCTCATAAGACTTACCCAATTCGAATTATCTGTCAAAATCATGTACATCATTATCTCATCGTTTAAAATTAACGACCCAATCGTTAACGATAAATGAACTCCGTACACAATTAGAATTAGCCGTTTGACCGATTATACCGTACGTTATGAACTGTCAAATTAATACGATTGCTTTACACAATCGCACCTCTGTTTCGATTAAGGTGCTCGATATGTATCTCATAACTCACCCTGGTCTTCGGCTCGACGGTGAGGCAGTAGGGCTGGTTCTGGTACTGCTGGATCTCGCCCGTGATCTCCGCCACCTTGCGCCGCTTCGAGAAGTTTATCAGCTCCGAGTTCGGAAGGTAGTCTGTGGTAGAACGAGATAGAAAGATAATAGAGAGTAACAACAGAGTCCCTTGCGCTGCTTCTTTGTTTTGACGACCTCGGTTGCTCGTAAGTTCGATTCCCAGACGGGTCAATGTAGGGAAAGTGTTTTTCTACATTTTATCGGGTCTGGTTGTTTGTGGTACCTTCGTAGTTTTGATTTCTAAAATACGAGTGCTTGAATATACTCATTTTGGGATCAGGAATATGTGATATTGTCCACATTTATTTATGAATACTTCTCGGCGCACACTTGACCCGAAGCAGTGGAAGGTTTAAATATTAGGACGTGTAAAAGCGCCTCCTGGGGCCTATTTGCAGAAATAAAGTTGATTTTGTCGATTACCAACCAACATCTTTAAATATAATTTAAAATGACACAAAGAAATTCATCCTTAGATATCTTTAATGAAAGATGATGGGATTTTACAAGCTGTGCGCGAAGTGATGATGAGTGGGATTGGATGTCAGTGGATAGAATAATATGAGTAGCAGGTTCCATGGTCACTACTGGTACGTGTACTTCGGCCGCTAATAAATCTTCTACGGCTGCTACGACTTCTGCCGTAGTTGCAGCGGCTACGAGTGCAATAAGTGCGGCTACACCTGCTACGGCCCTACGGCGATTTATCAATGCAGATAGCCCTACTTAAGAGGAAACACAAGGGCCGTTTTTCCATACAAACGTAGTCCCCTGTTTCCTCCCTGGATAAAGCCAGTAGAGCAATAATTTTTATTGCAAAAATCTATGGCCATTATTAGCATGTTTCTATGTTTTCTACACAAAAATCGAAAAAATTAGCTTGATTTTCCGCTGTGTTGAAACATCCAGAAAACAAATTTGGCTAAATTTTAGAAAAAAAGGAAAACATACGAACACGGTCAAAGCCATTCTTAAATTTTTAATGAAAAAAGTATTTAAATCGGTCAAGTTTTGGAAAAGTAATCGGGGGACTACGAAACGTTGATTTGGTGTGCTTTCAGTAGGTATTTTCGGACCAAGAAGCAGTCGTCTCTACCACACTCTGCGGTGAAGGCGTTTGGCACTGCGCGACAGCAATAGATTTTACAAATACCTATTTTTCAATTTTCTCGCCCGTAGTGTTTCCTCTTAATGTGAAAGATGTTGAGCTAATTTCTGCGGCTACGGTCGCTACAGTAGCTACGACTGCTCCTACGGTGGCGGCTACAGTTGAGGCGGCTGGTACTGCTATGGCTACTATACACTTTCCAATCGTTTATTTAACTTTTGACAGCTTCAATAGTTAATCAAATAGTGATACCCTGACCCGTTACCGATTCGATTTCTTTTATCGACCGATTTTATTCATGAAGAAGTTTTGATCAATTTAACACACTCATTATTTTAACATTCATTTTCATTATTGTTACTATGAATTTCAAAATTTTGCACCTGTTCATTACAAGTAGGTACCGCAGTTTATTTACATGCTTTTTATTTGAACCAACTACAGTAAGTCTAAAAGATTATTTTAGATTCGTTAATTTGCAGCGAATAAATTCGATCCCATTACTAGGTACGAGTACGATGGAACTGTTTTCATTACGAAATTATTTATGAATTTATACACAGACATTTAGGGCATTTTAATGCAAAATAATAAAGGTTTTTACGTCATTTGATATAAAATATAATCACAATAATTTTATTGTATGTTTTATTAACATAATCGATAATCGATTTATTTCAAAACCGTTTTATAGTCTGTGGTCATTAATCACGAATGACACATCTCTAAGTGGGCGGAGCCCGTTACTGATGGACAGTATTCCCTGTAGTACATTGTATCAAAAAATATTACAAAACATTATGTGCGTGATCTGTCAAAAGTTAAATAAACGATTGGAAAGGGTATAGCGACTGCTTCATCTGCTACAGTGTGGTCGTCACATCCGCTCCGGGTACGGGTGCTACGGCTGCTATGATTTGTGTTCGCTGAAGCCACTACGGCTGTAAGTGCTACGACTGCTACATGTGCTACGGTGCGGTCCCCACAGCCGCTTCAGACACTGTGGCCACGCGCTACTGACCCTCGATGAATGAAGTCGGCGAGTTACATAGCAAAAACAACGCCGCTACACTCACCCAGGTTGCCCTCCTCGATGTGCAGGATGTTGGTGAGGTACATCCCGAAGAAGGGCACGCAGGGCGGGTTGATGGAGCGCAGGCGCTCCTGGTAGCGGCGGAAGTGGTCCGAGTTCAGCTCCCGGAAGCCCTCGAGCGCGCGCAGCAGGCGCGGCGGCACCAGCTGTACTGACACACGTATTAATACAGGGTGAAATTTTAACCACTTTCAAAAATTTTCGTAGGCGTTCAGTATCGTATTTAGAGCCCATTTATAAAGTTAAAAATGTAAATCAAGTTTTCACCCGAAAATATTTTTCGCGATATAGTTTTCAATTTTTACGGTCCTATGCCTGTTAAGGTATAAAGGGAAAATCAAAAACCTATGATTAGTATCGTAATGAATGAATGAGATGCGCACCGCGTAAAAAAAGTATTGCTGGGAGGCCATATTCAAAAATTTACTTTTTTGCGGATATTTTCTAAGTGCTTTATTTTGACATTTTTGTACTGGGCTATAACAAAAGAAAAAATACGTCATTGGTTTTTTGCCTTGTAGATTGATATATTAAAATTTGGAAAGTGGTTAAAATTTCATTCTGTATACAAGTAAAAGTAATTACAAAAGTAACAAATACACCCGTATTTAAAGAGAAGTCAAAATGAATGTAATTTATTGACCAAAAGTAACTACTTAAGCGACAATAACACCCGTATTTGTAAAGAAGTCATTACTAATTACTTCAGAAAGTCATAACTTAAGGTGTTACTACCTAGTGCTTAAATTAAGGACCATTAATAGTCATATTATCTGGCTGAAAATACTAAGATTTCGTAGTTCTAGTAGATTAAGAAATACAAATTGTCACTTAAGTAATTACTGTGCAAGTAATGCCTTACTCTAATTAAGTAAGTACTAAATGATTTTTTTTGGGTAATAATCGAAAAACTTGTTACGTACGAGTAATTACGTAAACTTCGTTGCCTTGACATTAACATTAAATTGAATGTAAATGTCAAGGCAACGAAGTTTACTTTTAAGATCACTTATGACGATGTAAGATGACCGACAGTGTTTACAAATTTCAAAATAAACAAATAAAAATATCATTTTTAAATTGAAAATATGTTATATGATATTTAAGCAATTTAATTGCAATTATAATATTCCAAAGACATATTTTTTATTATTATTTCAGACCTAGACAACCAAATGAAGCAACAAATGATTATGACTACAAGATAAGGTTTCACTGACCTGGAACGTATTCCTCAGCCGGTGCACCGAAGCACTCCCGCAGGCGGCGACGACGGCCAGCACGCCGTTGAAGTTGTTCAGGTCGCGCAGCCCCGCCGCCAGCTCCAGCAGCCGGCACAGCACGGCCACTCGCTCCTCCATGTTCTCGCTCTCCACTATCCACTTCTCCATCCAGCGCGTGAACTGCAGCACACACACATACCACTTATTTCCTACCCAGCCTATCTGACACAGCACAGAACCTAAAGCCCAGCCCGTCTCCTACTCGACGAACGAGCCAGCTGAAAACTGATCCATTACAGACCCTATAGCACGGCCCGGTCACTGGTGGACACGGCCAGCTAGCAAGCCACATACTTGTTCATCTAACGCGTAAACTGACACAATATTGTAAAACCTACAGCCTGATTACAAGACACTTGGCCATCCAAAGCGAGAACTACCGCACGCACTTTCTCACCTAAAATGTTACACACCATTAAGTCAGCTATACCCGGCGACTAAAAGGCAAAGCCGGCTAGCTCACCAATTATTAGGTGTTAAAATATGAAATTGCCGTTTTGTATGGACGAAACCGAGAAAAGTCATTTTTTCATACTAACAATTTTTTAGTTTTTTAAAAACGCTTGAACCGTTTTCGATGCAATTAAAGGTGAATGTTAGATGGTTATAAAGCTACGCATTATAGTATTTAAATTTCTGAAAATCAAAGTACATAATACAAATATACTTAATTGAAGCAAGAAGGTCAGCTGACACATTGTAAGGGGTCTTTTCAACGACTTCCTTTGAAGTAATAGGCACTAGTATTGCATTTTTTTTTTAGTCAAAAGTTACTTTATTTAGTTTTTGATACAATACAAAAAGAATTACGCAATAATATGACTATACTTAAGAGCTATAAACAAAATAAAAAGTGGGAAAATAATCGGCAATTTCACACTTCAACCTCTATTACTTGTCCAACCAGAACTGTAACACTACCACCTATACCAGCTCGGGTCTATGCTAAACACAACCGTACAACGTCTGTGTTTAGCCAAAACCAAACACTCTCTCTCTTATCTCTATCAAACGTTTCAACTGACACACATCAGAACCTATAGCTTAGCCCACTGCAGCCGGCATAAGTCACACACTCCTCCACCTAACTAACTAATGACTGTAGCTACTAAGGCCCCGCCGCCATTCCCAGCAGACGGCACACGACGGCCACTCGCTCCTCTGTATTCTCGCTTTCGAGTATCCACTTCTCCATCCAGCGCGTGAACTATTACAGAACAGAACCTATAGCCCAGCAGTCCCACCGCTAAATACAGCCGGTACAAGCCATACACTTGTCCAGCCAGCACGTGAACTATAGCCCGGCCCACCTACTGCTAAACACAGGCTGATAGCCTCGGCACACACTTCCTCATCTAGCGCATAAACTATAACAGTATAAACCCTAACTTACACAGGGTGAAATTTTAAGCACCATCCAAGTTTTAATGTCCGTAGATTTATTCTACGAGATAAAAAAATAAATGACGTATTTTTTCTTTTGGTATAGCCCAGTACAAAAATGTCAAGATAAAGCACTTAGAAAATATCCGCCAAAAATCTTAAATTTTTGATACGGCCGCCTAGCAACACTTTTTTTACGCAATGCACATCACATTCATTCATTACGATACTAATCATAAGTTTTTGATTTTCCCTTTATACCAAAACAGGCCTAAAACTGTAAAAATTTAAAACTGTATAGCGAAAAATATTTTCTGGTGAAAACTTGATTTACACTTTTTACTTCATAAATGGGCACTAAATGCGTTACTGAACGCCTACAAAAATTTTGGAAAGTGGTTAAAATTTCATCCTGTATGTACACAGGCGGCTATCTCACTACCCCCTACTTTGAACCAGCGCGTGATCTATACAGTATAAAACCTGTAACTAAGACCACTGCAAGACACTTACTCCATCCACAACTGCCCTGATACACAACCGGCTAGGGTACCAGACCCGGCTGTGTATCACGCCCCCAATTCACACATTTATTAAGGTAGTAACTTCCAAAAATACAATTGCGACGCAATGGGGACTACCGTTTCTTTGCTCACCAGTTGGCGCCACTGTACACTGAGGTCCGGAGATATAGCTGTCAAAGGCGATTGGCGCCGAAACAAAGTGTTATATCTTGAATCTAATTAAGGTTATATTGTTTATAAATAACTATCTTGATATCTACAAACTAACTTCTGAAATAGTTGCTCTTGAGGCCGCCTATTTTTGCGCTTTTTCTTAATTCCGCTTTTAAAGCGTTCACATTAATCGCCAAATAATCCTTATTTGCGATATTTTACGAAGGAGATCACTTTCCAGCAGGTAAATTAAAGAAATTATAATTTATGCAACAAATTCCGCTAAAACCAGTACAAAGTGAATGTTATTGGACCTCACGCGACACTAGCGCCTCTAGTGGCAAATTCACTAGCGATAGCCCCCATTGGAGCCCTGGGCTCTCACGTGACTCGCCGCCTTTTGAAGCCCAATTGAGTGAGGCTAAAGGTTTGATTCCCATAAACGGAAATACTACTGTTTCTTTATCATTTAATAACTTTTTTAGACAACTTACATTCGTGGTGTGTTTGATTATCCTTAGCAAATTTGGACTCGTTTTTTCTTTGTCTTTCTTCGTCCACACAGCGCCCACCAGCTCTGATGGCCGCACCTGGGAATTAGAAGTGTCTTTGAATATGAGATCATCTATCTTCTTAATAATATAAAAAACCGGCCAAGTGTGAGTCGGTCTCGCGAACGAAGGGTTCCGTACCAAAAAGGAAAAAAAAACGAGTTTGTTGTATGCGATTTGTCGTTATTGGGGTAACAGAAATACATAATTTGTGAAAATTTCAACTGTCTAGCTATCGCGGCTTTTGAGATACAGCCTGGTGACAGAGCGACGGACAGACGGACAGACGGACAGACAGCGAAGTCTTAGTAATAGGGTCCCTTTTTTACCCTTTGGGTGCGGAACCCTAATAAAAGAAAGTCGTGTTAGTTACACCATTTATCGAGAAAGGCTTGACAGATTTTTATGATATTGGTCTTTTTGGATTTGTCTTCATCAGGAATAGGATAAAAAATATTAAAAACGTTGGCAAATTAAGGTTAAAAATAAAAACGTATTTCTTCGTACTCGTATATTTGTCCAACCGCCATATTTGATGACAATGACATCAAATCAAATACTATTCTGAGGCGATACGAAGTTCGCGGGGTCCGCTTGTTATAAATAAATAAATCATATAAATTGTTCTGATCACAATTTGAATAATTCTTTTAAAGCACTCGTATTGTGGTAATCAGAAACAACAAAGGTACCACAAACACCCAAGACCCGAGAAAAAGTAGAAAAACACTTTATTCCTTTACTGACCCCTCCGGGAATCGAGCCCGGGACCTTGGAGCAGGCGACCCTCCGCCACGAAGGTCGTCATTATAGAACTAAAGTGAGTTCCATTGTTAGGAGTATTATAAAATCGGTTCTTTAAAATTAGTGTACCTTATAAAACGTAAAAATAAAAACTTATCGCGTATGTAATTTATTTTTTGAAATACCATTCTTTGAATAACTTTTTCTCGATTACCCGAAGTGGGACTGCAACTCGTAACCTTATAAGCTCACCGGGCGAATGCTCTCCAGATCCAGCAGGCACAGGACGGGCATGTGCCAAGCGTGGCGAAAGTGGTACACTAACCTGTCGGTACAGCCGTAACTGTAGCTGCCTGAGGGCTGTCTGGCCAGCCACAACAGACAGGCGCCACGCGTGGCTAAAGTGGCGCTCGATCACCTGTCTATACAACCGTAACGCCAGCAGCATTAGAGCTGGAAGTCCGGCTCTGTAGCTCTTGCGCCACGCGTGGCGAAGGTCGCGAGCTCACCTGCCTATACAGCTGGAACTCGAGCAGCGTGAGCTGGCGGGCGAGCTCGAGCGGGTGCAGCGTGAGGGGGTGCCAGTCGTGGCGCGCGGGGTCGGCGGGGTGGCGCAGCACGGGCGGCGGCGCGCGGTCGAACACGTGCGACACGGATAGCGATGCAACGCTGCCGCACTCCCAGTCCATGTTCTGACCGCTCTGGGAACAGATCGCAAGATAGATAGATTACTAACGGCCATTTCCAATAACCTATCTATCTTCAATCTTCAGTTTTGGCATATCGGAGATAGGAAACAGTTTCTATCTCCGATATGTCAAAACTGAAGATAGATAGGTTATTGGAAATGGCCGTAAGAAAATAGGAAATTGAATTTAGTAAGGCTTATGATTGAGGTTACCCAGTGTTGACCCCTGCGGTACGCCCATGAAATATTGAAAATTTCTATACTGAAAATAATGTAGTACATAAAAAAATATAACAATACAGAACTAGTATGTATGTCGTAGGGCTTGTGATTAATATAAAGTAAAAATAGAAGGGGTCCCAGTATTGACCCCTGCGTAACGCCCTTAGCCTTCAGGAGATTTCCTTGCAAGAAAATGGCAAATAGAAAATTTCTATGCAGAAAATATGCCAATATTAGTTGTTGTATTATCATGTGCTAAATACAACTGCTCGTCTGGTGCAAGAGTATCCCAAGCCTCGAACGTGATCTGTTTCTATAATTTCCAGCTTAAAATAGAATGAGGGTTTTCTGAAATGACACATCCACTATATGATATAGATATGTTTTTAATTTTAATCCGACATTTCGAACACTTTACAGCAGGGGTCGGCAAACCGCGGCCCGCGGACTTCTTACTTGAGGACCATAAATGTTTTGTAAATGAGCTGTAAATATCAAATTAAATGCATGAACGAACCATGATGAGAATTTGAGTGCCATTCTACGAATTGCAACTACAAATATGACAGCTAACATACAAGAAATAGCCTGCATTTAGGATCTCAGACATCACTTTGATTTTTTTTTTCTATAATTTATAATACCAATTATGTATACGTTTATATCACAAGTGCGGCCCGCCATTAGTTCATTTCGCCATCTTATGGCCCTAGCCTGCCATAAGGTTGCCGACCCCTGCTTTACAGCATTCATGGTCACGCGTAAACTCAAGAAAACAGTATATTATATCAGTATTTAAACTTGACAATTTTTTTTTTTTGCCTGACCAATAATTGCATCCCTATTATTACCGGGCGCGTTGCTTTGTCCAATTAAACTACCAAGACATCAAAGGGCCAAATTTTTAGCAGTTTAGACTTTTGCAATCTTAACACCCGAAAGTAACATCTTCACAGATGTTTGTAAATAATTTCAGATGAAACAGCTATTTAAATACTTGATAATTATGATATTTTAGCAACTCAATTACAATCATAACATCGTCAATATCAATCAATTAAAATATAAACGATAGGATTATGGGCATGAGGCAATTTATGTAAAAGGTCGTCGTTTTCCTACTGTCGGAAAGAAGGCGTGTCTATAATTAAAACTTGTTAATGGCACCATTGATTGCCCTGCTTTATTAGAGCAGCTTAGTATCTGGGTGCCATGCAAGTTACCATTAGGCGTACCTACTCAACCTCTAGCCAGGGTCAACACCAATTACCGCCGCAATTCTTTTTTTATCCGATCGAGTAACTTGTTCAATAACCTCTCGGAAAGCAATAGTGAACTTGAACTTTTACGGACTAAGCCTTTGACTATAAATAAATTGAATGTTATTTATTGATTACTGATACAAAAATATGTTATAAAACAGTTACCTACTAACTAAATAATGTACCTATTACTAATATTATAAGTTAGCATAAAATTGGCTCTAAATGTATGAAATTTTTAACTTTTAAATTCTAAATGTGTAAATGTAATAATAAGTTATATGACGCCATCCTCTCTGTCTACTAACATTTATATCGCTGCGCCCGAACAGGGTCTACAATGAAACTATATTTAATACTCGTAACACCTTTATAACACTATGGAATGCAATAAACTATTAGAATTTGTATTTGAACGTCAGCAACAGCAGCGGCGGCCGCATCGTTACCTTCCTCTGCAGCGTCTTGAGCACGCTGCGCACCCACTTGCGCATGGGCCGGCCGTCCACCTGCTCCAGGAAGCGGCGCAGGCGCTCCAGCAGCGCCGGCTCGCGCTCGAAGTCGTAGAAGTGCTGGTCCACCCAGTGCCGCAGCACGTTGATCACGCTGCGGGGTCAACGATTTAAATATTTAAAACATGCCACACCGGGCCACACAGAGCCATCTAGTCCCAAATTAAGGTACTATTAAGTACCCTGTCGTATGGGGTACTAGACAACCGATAAACTTACTTATATATATATATATTTTTTTTTGTTAATACATACGTATAATACATAGAAAACACCCAGACCAGTACAAACAGACATGTTCATGCACACAAATATTTGTACTGTGCGGGGATCGAACCCGCGACCCATGGCTCAGAAGCAGCGTTAACTACCGCTGATCCAAATGGTCGTCAAGATTATTATGTAGGTAGGTATTTCGGAGATAAATTAGGATCGTTTCCGATGTAATCATTGTTAAATAAACGACATTCCTACGCGCGGGAGGAGACGAGCGGGCGACGGGCTGTGACGTCATCGCGGACCCGGTTCGGATGCGCCAGCACACTCGTCTCTGGGATACCACGGTCGGCGGTTCATATTTGCGTTTACTCCATAAATATTGTAAATCAGAGGCGAAATACAGCACCTATACAGGATGAAATTGTAACCACTTTATAGGCGTTCAGTATCGTATTTGAAGCTCATTTATGAAGTAAAAAATAAAAATCAAGTTCTCACACAAAAATATTTTGCACAAAAATGTTTTCATTTTTTCGATCCTAAGCCTCTTAAGGTATAAATGGGAAATCAAAATTTTATGAATAGTATAGTATTGAATTAATGAGATGCGCATCGCGTAAAAAAAACGATTTTTGGCGGATATATTCTAAGTGCTTTATCTTGACATTTTTATACTGGGCTATACCAAAGAAAAAATACGTCAATTGTTTTTTGTCTCGTAGATTAATATATAAAAATTTGGAAAGTGGTTAAAATTTCACCCTGTATAATACAGTCCACTTTGTTTTATCTGACCACAAGAAGATCTGTTGGAAACCCTAACATCATAGTCAGTTATTTTTGTAGAGGAAGGATCGGTGCGCTCGCGTGGCGCCGTCGAGCCATCCCAAAAGCGAACGGAAACCAGTTAAAGATATCAAAATAAGAATAGTGGACTGTATGATTTAAAAAGTCGCCGTGACAAAAATAATAGAAATATGATCGGTAATATTAACGGATTTACTTAAGAAAAACTATACAAAAGGCAAAGCAGACAATTACAACTTGAATCTAAATACAATACTACAACATAATAAAGGTTTCTTTTTTAAACAATAGACAATAAATTTAAATACAAACTAAACATTCCAAAAAGGTTAACTTTACAATATGTGCGTTGAGCACACCAGTCTTCGTTCGTCGTACACCTTCACTCTATCCCAGTGACCGGTTTCATTCGCCCTAGGCAGCTCAAAACCACTGACCCATAGACAAGGAGCGACTGAAGGCTACTCATTACTCTGCCAGGTGGCGCTATATTTAATTTCACTCCGACATGTATTTTTTTCAACTACTTTTAGGGGATAGTTATAGAGAGGTAGGTTCCCTTAACTTTTCCCCTTTCCTTATTTTCTTTTGTAGCGTGTTAGAACCTAGGTTTCTGTGGGTATTCCTCTTCAAGGATACCCCAGATTGTCTGCTACGTTATAAATTTGACCTACTAACAGTAAACTACTTGACTCGCACCAAAATCGACACAATTAATGAATAATTTCAGAAGTATTTCATTTAGGAAACCGATATTTATCGATTCCAATTGACAAAAGTGAAATATACTCGTAGCTTCATATTTTAAATTAAATAACGTTTTTTTTTTTGGTTGAGAACTATGAAAACTCTGTCGGCAATGTTATGACGTCATTGGAACCTAATTAAACTTCATGGCGGATGTTACGAGTACATTTCATTATGTTGCCTATGCTTTGACATTAACATTTTTGATATAAATGACTCAGTAAGTACAGTAATTGAGGTTTAATAATTCAAAATTTTAATATTAATCATGAAGAAAGATCTTGACGGGCTGCTGAAACTCCTTGCGGTACCGCTTCCAGTGCTCGTTCAGCTTATAGTCGCTTGTATGAGATGTGTCAGGGCTGTAGATACGCTAGGGCAGGGTTAGGCTCACCGGAACTTGACGGGCTGCTGGAACTCCTTGCGGTACCGCTTCCAGTGCTCGTTTAGCTTATAGTCGCTTGTATGAGATGTGTCAGGGCTGTAGATACGCTAGGGCAGGGTTAGGCTCACCGGAACTTGACGGGCTGCTGGAACTCCTTGCGGTACCGCTTCCAGTGCTCGTTCAGCTTATAGTCGCTTGTATGAGATGTGTCAGGGCTGTAGGTACGCTAGGGCAGGGTTAGGCTCACCGGAACTTGACGGGCTGCTGGAACTCCTTGCGGTACCGCTTCCAGTCCTCGCGCGCCGTGTTCTTGCTCAGCTTCTCCGCGTCGCTGCTGGCCGCTAGCTCGATGCTTTCCACTAGACAAAGAATTAACTGTTAGAAGACTGTTCTTTGACTAAATATATTGGTGACCAGCGGCCCGTCCCGACTTCGCATGGATGGAACCGTTTAGTTTTAGTAAGGATCCCTAACCTTTTCTAGCAATAAATATAGCCTATGTCACTCAGGGCGAATGTGGCTTTACATTTGTGAAATAATTTTTGAAATCGGCTCACTAGTTTTTGAGTTTATTCATTCACACACAAAAATACAAATCTATCCTCTTTTTAATAATAGGGGTTAAAGTATAAAATTGCCGATTATTTTCCCACTTTTTATTTTGTTTATAGCTCTTAAGTATAGTCGTATTATTGCGTAATTCCTTTTGTATTACAATACAATTGATACATCAAAAACTAACTAAAGTAACTTTTGACAAAAAAAAAATGCAATACTAGGGCCTATTACTTCAAAGGAAGTCGTTAAAAAGACCCCTTACAATGTGTCAGCTGACCTTCTTGCTTCAATTAAGTATATTTGTATTATATACTCTGATTTTCAGAAATTTAAATACCATAATGCGTAGCTTTATAACCATCTAACTTTTACCTTTAATTGCATCGAAAACGGTTCAGGCGTTTTTAAAAAAAATAAAAAATTGTTAGTATGGAAAAATGACTTTTCTCGATTTCGTCCATACAAATCGGCAATTTCATACTTTAACCCCTAATATTAGTGTATGCAGATGTAGATTGCAAATACAATTCTTTATAAATACAAACTGTCGAGAGACTTCTTCGAGCGAATAAATTGTTAATGTAAATTGAAAATGTAGTTTCTTCAAGAATCTGTTTGACTATCTTAGATATAACTGGAGCCCTCCATTTACCAGCGAGTGCTTTTATAGCGAGACATTGTTTATGTCAACGCTAAGACAGCGGAGTATTTCAATATAAATAGCTTACCGTACCATGTTTCGTTTGCTTTACATAGTTATTTTCTCTATTTTCTTATTTTTTAAAGCAAAATTTCTTTAATCTTCTATTATATTCAGGGAATTAGACATTCAAATTACACCAGCAATTTATTTGCTTAAAAAGCCTCAAAAGTTAAAAATTCTTACACTACCATCCCTACAGGGTGTAAAAAAACTAAACGCAGACCCTGAAGTAACGCAATCTGAAAAGCAAACCAAGCCAAATTACAAAATATTATAGCTGGGAAATGATTTTTATTTATGGGACTCAAAAAAATATTATAATTCGTAGCGCGCAATGTATAGCAGCCGTAGCGTAGGCCGCTGCGCTGGAGATGGCTGCTAAGTTCAAAAGTCGTCCGCGCTGAGCCGTACATTGCGTATTGTAATTAATAAAGCCTTATTGTGAACGAAATAATAAAAACAACCACTATGTTTGTATGTAGAAAAGTTTTTAAGTTTCCTTTGGCAACAGTTTATGTAATAAAATGGAAAACAAAATTGTGACTTTGACCCTCAATATCTTCGGAACCAACTGTTTCCCAGGTATGGTCCTAAAGAGAAAAATGATCCTAATGATGGGGACAATACGTGGTTTTCGGATCTGCGTTTGGTTTTTTTACACCCGTTATATATTTGAAATTTTAACATTCACCAAGAAAAATGCCAAGCTCTTCACAAAACAACATGAAGACTGTAACCGTGGGGGTACGAAGAGGTACCTATGTAATTTAATTGAAGCATGCACAGTTTAATTTAATTGAAATGTTACTGTTATTTGAAATTCTTATTTATATTATGTCTATAATCTATCTATCTTCAGTTTTGGCATATCGGAGATTGAAACCAACTTCTGTCTTTGTTTCTCTGGACGGCAAAAACAGAGACAGAAGTTGTTTTCTATCTCCGATATGCCAAAACTGAAGATAGATAGATTATTGGGACCGGCCGTAAGTAGTTAATCTAATTGTATGACGACTAAATGTTTGCATATCGATAAATCGATAAAACATGCTTGTTCATATTACAATTTTATTAGAACTAAAATTGTACCATGTTTTCTGCAAATAAATAAATTATCAAATAAATAGTTTATCATTATATAACTGGATAATAAGAATTATGTTTGCCTTTCCACAGGCCCAAATCTCTGACCCGTGCAAATGCCAATGTTATTCCTTCACGGATACAAAATAAAAACTATAGACGATTCAAATGGATATCTCACCGTAAAATTGTGAGATCTGTCAGTTTACAAAAAAACGCGTTTCATTATAAACTAACGGTGGGTTAGGTTAGGTTGTAATCCATCGACGTTCAATTATGAACTGACGAAGTCTACAATTTTACGGAGACATATCCAAAGGGCAGAGTATAATGGTATACAGTTGTATGTTCCAGATATATACATTACCTAGATCCAAGTCTAGATTCATGTCTAGAAAGGAAACGTTGGGACTGACGTCCTTCTTCGGAGGTTTGATCCTTGGGACTAGCGTGCGCACACATACAGAATATTTCATTAATTACATTATACAAGTTGTGCAATACCACGAAACAGATGACTTAGCAGTAATGTTCCACAACCATTCAGCAAAGGACTCCATCATTGAATTCTAGTCACCACAGCAATGATGGGTACAGGCATAATTACCACGCTTGCCGAATGCGGGGCGGTGATCACAAACCCGACTGATGTTCGACGTTCAATGACTCTCTCTCTATTCTATTCTATTCTCGTTTACAGGCAGGGGATCGAACCCAGGGACGCGATTCTCAAGTAATCGAATTTTTCTCATCTGATAATTCGTACTTGAATTGTCCGATTCTACTAAAAAATTTGAATGTTACGTCTATCTCCTATTCTGGTGCACCAATAGAACTATTACTATTCGTAATTTTAATTTCAAGTATTACGGCCTCGGATTTATCCATACAGCCAAATTGAAATATGAATTGGGCATACCATAGACAATATCTATGTCTCGTTATTAAATTTTCAAAAAATCACAGCATTTAAATCATAAAACTCCATGTAAAAATAGTTATTATGATCAAATTTTATGACGAAGTCCATTTATTTTTAAACTGATACCTATCCTAAAACTAAATTACAAAACATTATGTGAAATCATAATTTATTTATATGTAGTATATAAACTTGAAAAATTTTGTCTCAGGCTTGACTCGAACCCGCATCTCCTCGCATTTTTCAAGTTTATATACTGATATTATAATTGCAATTTAATTGCTAAAATATCAAATAAAGCATATAAATAGCTGTTTCATCTAAACTGACTTTCAATCATCTGCAAAGATGTTTCTTTCGGGTGCTAAGGGTGCAAACTCCTAACATTTGATGAAGCGACACTGGCTACTCACCGGGGCGGCCGCAGGCGGCGGGCTCGGGGCGTGGCTGGGCTACACTCACCGGGGCGGCCGCAGGCGGCGGGCTCGGGGCGTGGGCAGCGAGCCTACTGCTGGGCTACACTCACCGGGGCGGCCGCAGGCGGCGGGCTCGGGGCGTGGCTGGGCTACACTCACCGGGGCGGCCGCAGGCGGCGGGCTCGGGGCGTGGGCAGCGAGCCTACTGCTGGGCTACACTCACCGGGGCGGCCGCAGGCGGCGGGCTCGGGGCGTGGGCAGCGAGCCTACTGCTGGGCTACACTCACCGGGGCGGTCGCAGGCGGCGGGCTCGGGGCGTGGCTGGGCTACACTCACCGGGGCGGTCGCAGGCGGCGGGCTCGGGGCGTGGCTGGGCTACACTCACCGGGGCGGCCGCAGGCGGCGGGCTCGGGGCGTGGGCAGCGAGCCTACTGCTGGGCTACACTCACCGGGGCGGCCGCAGGCGGCGGGCTCGGGGCGTGGCTGGGCTACACTCACCGGGGCGGCCGCAGGCGGCGGGCTCGGGGCGTGGGCAGCGAGCCTACTGCTGGGCTACACTCACCGGGGCGGCCGCAGGCGGCGGGCTCGGGGCGTGGGCAGCGAGCCTACTGCTGGGCTACACTCACCGGGGCGGTCGCAGGCGGCGGGCTCGGGGCGTGGCTGGGCTACACTCACCGGGGCGGTCGCAGGCGGCGGGCTCGGGGCGTGGCTGGGCTACACTCACCGGGGCGGCCGCAGGCGGCGGGCTCGGGGCGTGGCTGGGCTACACTCACCGGGGCGGTCGCAGGCGGCGGGCTCGGGGCGTGGCTGGGCTACACTCACCGGGGCGGCCGCAGGCGGCGGGCTCGGGGCGTGGCTGGGCTACACTCACCGGGGCGGCCGCAGGCGGCGGGCTCGGGGCGTGGCTGGGCTACACTCACCGGGGCGGTCGCAGGCGGCGGGCTCGGGGCGTGGCTGGGCTACACTCACCGGGGCGGCCGCAGGCGGCGGGCTCGGGGCGTGGCTGGGCTACACTCACCGGGGCGGCCGCAGGCGGCGGGCTCGGGGCGTGGCTGGGCTACACTCACCGGGGCGGTCGCAGGCGGCGGGCTCGGGGCGTGGCTGGGCTACACTCACCGGGGCGGTCGCAGGCGGCGGGCTCGGGGCGTGGCTGGGCTACACTCACCGGGGCGGCCGCAGGCGGCGGGCTCGGGGCGTGGGCAGCGAGCCTACTGCTGGGCTACACTCACCGGGGCGGTCGCAGGCGGCGGGCTCGGGGCGTGGCTGGGCTACACTCACCGGGGCGGTCGCAGGCGGCGGGCTCGGGGCGTGGCTGGGCTACACTCACCGGGGCGGCCGCAGGCGGCGGGCTCGGGGCGTGGCTGGGCTACACTCACCGGGGCGGTCGCAGGCGGCGGGCTCGGGGCGTGGGCAGCGAGCCTACTGCTGGGCTACACTCACCGGGGCGGTCGCAGGCGGCGGGCTCGGGGCGTGGCTGGGCTACACTCACCGGGGCGGTCGCAGGCGGCGGGCTCGGGGCGTGGCTGGGCTACACTCACCGGGGCGGTCGCAGGCGGCGGGCTCGGGGCGTGGCTGGGCTACACTCACCGGGGCGGTCGCAGGCGGCGGGCTCGGGGCGTGGCTGGGCTACACTCACCGGGGCGGCCGCAGGCGGCGGGCTCGGGGCGTGGCTGGGCTACACTCACCGGGGCGGTCGCAGGCGGCGGGCTCGGGGCGTGGCTGGGCTACACTCACCGGGGCGGTCGCAGGCGGCGGGCTCGGGGCGTGGCTGGGCTACACTCACCGGGGCGGTCGCAGGCGGCGGGCTCGGGGCGTGGCTGGGCTACACTCACCGGGGCGGCCGCAGGCGGCGGGCTCGGGGCGTGGGCAGCGAGCCTACTGCTGGGCTACACTCACCGGGGCGGTCGCAGGCGGCGGGCTCGGGGCGTGGCTGGGCTACACTCACCGGGGCGGTCGCAGGCGGCGGGCTCGGGGCGTGGCTGGGCTACACTCACCGGGGCGGCCGCAGGCGGCGGGCTCGGGGCGTGGCTGGGCTACACTCACCGGGGCGGTCGCAGGCGGCGGGCTCGGGGCGTGGGCAGCGAGCCTACTGCTGGGCTACACTCACCGGGGCGGTCGCAGGCGGCGGGCTCGGGGCGTGGCTGGGCTACACTCACCGGGGCGGTCGCAGGCGGCGGGCTCGGGGCGTGGCTGGGCTACACTCACCGGGGCGGTCGCAGGCGGCGGGCTCGGGGCGTGGCTGGGCTACACTCACCGGGGCGGCCGCAGGCGGCGGGCTCGGGGCGTGGCTGGGCTACACTCACCGGGGCGGTCGCAGGCGGCGGGCTCGGGGCGTGGGCAGCGAGCCTACTGCTGGGCTACACTCACCGGGGCGGTCGCAGGCGGCGGGCTCGGGGCGTGGCTGGGCTACACTCACCGGGGCGGTCGCAGGCGGCGGGCTCGGGGCGTGGCTGGGCTACACTCACCGGGGCGGTCGCAGGCGGCGGGCTCGGGGCGTGGCTGGGCTACACTCACCGGGGCGGTCGCAGGCGGCGGGCTCGGGGCGTGGCTGGGCTACACTCACCGGGGCGGCCGCAGGCGGCGGGCTCGGGGCGTGGCTGGGCTACACTCACCGGGGCGGTCGCAGGCGGCGAGCTCGGGGCGTGGCTGGGCTACACTCACCGGGGCGGCCGCAGGCGGCGGGCTCGGGGCGTGGCTGGGCTACACTCACCGGGGCGGTCGCAGGCGGCGGGCTCGGGGCGTGGGCAGCGAGCCTACTGCTGGGCTACACTCACCGGGGCGGTGGGCAGCGAGCCTACTGCTGGGCTACACTCACCGGGGCGGTCGCAGGCGGCGGGCTCGGGGCGTGGCTGGGCTACACTCACCGGGGCGGTCGCAGGCGGCGGGCTCGGGGCGTGGCTGGGCTACACTCACCGGGGCGGCCGCAGGCGGCGGGCTCGGGGCGTGGCTGGGCTACACTCACCGGGGCGGTCGCAGGCGGCGGGCTCGGGGCGTGGGCAGCGAGCCTACTGCTGGGCTACACTCACCGGGGCGGTCGCAGGCGGCGGGCTCGGGGCGTGGCTGGGCTACACTCACCGGGGCGGTCGCAGGCGGCGGGCTCGGGGCGTGGCTGGGCTACACTCACCGGGGCGGTCGCAGGCGGCGGGCTCGGGGCGTGGCTGGGCTACACTCACCGGGGCGGCCGCAGGCGGCGGGCTCGGGGCGTGGCTGGGCTACACTCACCGGGGCGGTCGCAGGCGGCGGGCTCGGGGCGTGGCTGGGCTACACTCACCGGGGCGGCCGCAGGCGGCGGGCTCGGGGCGTGGCTGGGCTACACTCACCGGGGCGGTCGCAGGCGGCGGGCTCGGGGCGTGGGCAGCGAGCCTACTGCTGGGCTACACTCACCGGGGCGGTGGGCAGCGAGCCTACTGCTGGGCTACACTCACCGGGGCGGTCGCAGGCGGCGGGCTCGGGGCGTGGCTGGGCTACACTCACCGGGGCGGTCGCAGGCGGCGGGCTCGGGGCGTGGCTGGGCTACACTCACCGGGGCGGTCGCAGGCGGCGGGCTCGGGGCGTGGCTGGGCTACACTCACCGGGGCGGTCGCAGGCGGCGGGCTCGGGGCGTGGCTGGGCTACACTCACCGGGGCGGTCGCAGGCGGCGGGCTCGGGGCGTGGGCAGCGAGCCCACTGCTGGGCTACACTCACCGGGGCGGCCGCAGGCGGCGGGCTCGGGGCGTGGGCAGCCAGCCCACTGCTGGGCTACACTCACCGGGGCGGCCGCAGGCGGCGGGCTCGGGGCGTGGGCAGCCAGCCCACTGCTGGGCTACACTCAGCGGGGCGGCCGCAGGCGGCGGGCTCGGGGCGTGGGCAGCGAGCCCACTGCTGGGCTACACTCACCGGGGCGGTCGCAGGCGGCGGGCTCGGGGATGCGGAAGCGCTCGGCGAGCAGCTCGAGCAGCTCGGCGGGCGCACAGAACGAGCGGTACGTCGTCAGGAACGTACGCACTAGGGCCAGGTCGGCGTACACGTGGTAGGTCAGACGTTCCACCAGCTTGAGTAATGTGGCACCCTGGTGTGGACAAATATACCGATAAATATATTACACTGCCAAAATGTTATACATAATAGTTGCATAACGTGGGCTTCCGTTTATAAGACGGTTAAAATCACTGTGTATTTGGTCTTCAATCACACGAACTCTACAATCAATAACAAAATGATTGACTAGCGGCGCCCTTAGAATATTATTTAGTATTAGCACAGTCCATAAAACCATACAGTCGTCCGACGATGACGACTTTGATCTCATGCAAAATGCCGACAGAGTCTAGACAGTATCGCGACGGCCAGGGTTGTCACAAGTAAACAATATATAAAAATATTTATTCGTTGCAGATAAACACTTGTAATCAGCAGCCCAATGAACCTCAAAACTGACACCCATGTCAAATAATAAAAAAAAACGTCCGCCAGCTTGGATTTAAAACAGGATGGCATTTTCGTAATCAGCACCCCAATGAACGTCAAAATCCCCACCCAATGTGATTAATACCATCTAGATTCTCTTGTCTTTATATAAAACCTATTTTAAAATAATAGGCATGTAAAAGAACAAAATAAAGAGAAAAATTCAATATCAAATTATAAAAAAATACGTCCGCCATCTTAGATTTTAAAAAGGATGGCTTTCCCGTAATCAGCACCCTACTGAACCTCAAAATTAACACTCACGTCAAATTGAATTTAAAAAAGGATAGCATTTTCGTAATCAGCAGTCCAATTAACCTAATTCAAAATTGACAACTATTCATCTTATTCAATAAAAAATGGTGGACGACCATCTCGAAATTCACTCTTAGTAAATAATAAAAAAGCCCGCCATCTTAAATCAATTATTATGTAGATGTTATTTTCATTATCAGCATTCTAATAAAGTGCAACAAACAAATATAAAATAATTTAAAACACAAACATTTGTTAGCCCTGAATGCTGTGTCCCGAACTGCTAACATCGTTTTGTTCGCAGTTCGGGCTCGGCCTTCCCGCGTCTCGCCCCTCACACACCGCACAATTGCCCTGTCTAGACGTCTTCGTCGGACGACTGTATGGATTCATAGACTGTGGTATTATTAGGGATAAGATTATGTTTCGTTTGTGATAAATTCAATTAATTATGTAAGACTTTGTAGCCTGAAATACAGAAAATCCTAGTTTAGGCACAAGAGCATTTTGCGTGTTAATAAGCTTATTTAGTCTTTTGTTACATTATATCCAACTAGCGGCCCGTCCCGGCTTCGCACGGGTGGACCCGTTAAGTTATAGTAAGGATCCCTAATCTTTTCCAGCAATAAATATAGTCTATGTCACTCAGGGTGAATGTAGTTTTCCAATGGCGAAAGAATTTTTAAACCGTCACAGTAGTTTTTGAGTTTATTCATTACAAACATACACACACACAAAAATACAAATCTTTCCTCTTTATAATATTACGTATAGATAAGTTTTTCAATAAAGATTTTATTATTGTTATTTTTTCGTTTTCTAAGGCACCCCAGGGCCCGCGGCGCACAGTTTGGGAACCACTGGTTTAAAGGGTTTAGGCACATAAAGTCAAAAATGCAAAATGACAGACGTTAAAAGATTGTCGCAAATTGCCAATAACGCAAAAAGCCAGAGTCGCAGAATGTCAGATTCACAGAATGCCAGATTCGCGGAATGCCAGATTCGCAAAATGACAGATTTTTAAAATGTTAACTACGATTTGTTAAAACAATATTAACATCACTTTTAATTTGATTTACGCAAGATTAATACATAATTAGTATATACTTGTGGTTAATAATATATGAAACTCTGTTTTTTTATTGAGTATCTCTTGCTAGTAACTTGATGTGATACTGTTTATTTTTTTGTTGATTAGATTACTGATTTTCTCTGAACAAGTTCATTGTAAGTTCATTTACAATTGTAAATTAAAAAAAAAGGCTAATTTTAGATCTTTAAGTCGTAATGAGTCTCTCCTTAGGATGAATTTCTATCAGTTTGTAAATCTGTCATTTTGAGAAAATGTCATTTTGCGAATCTGTCATTCTGCGAATCTGGCATTTTACGCCATCTGACATTTTGCGTTTGCGACATTTTGTGTATTAAAAAAAAAGGCTAATTTTAGATCTTTAAGTCGTAATGAGTCTCTCCTTAGGATGAATTTCTATCAGTTTGTAAATCTATCATTTTGAGAAAATGTCATTTTGCGAATCTGTCATTTTGCGAATCTGTCATTCTGCGAATCTGGCATTTTACGCCATCTGACATTTTGCGTTTGCGACATTTTGTGTATCTGTCATTTTGCCTTTTTGACATTATGCGCCTAAACCGTTTGGAGCAATAAATGAGCTGCAGCTACAGTACCTTGATGAGCGGCGGCGCGTTTCCTCTCGGCGGTTCCAGAAGTATGTTATCAGGCGAGTCGGGCACGGCGAAGCGGTACAGCGACGCCGGAGGAAGCTTCAGCGGGTGGCGGCGCTCCAGGTCCAGCAGGATGCTGGGGGTCACACGGGGATTATGTATTGAGCATACCACGGCAGGATGCTAGGGGGATGATCCAGGTCCAGCAGGATGCTGGGGGTCACACGGGGATTATGTATTGAGCATACAACGGCAGGATGCTAGGGGGATGATCCAGGTCCAGCAGGATGCTGGGGGTCACACGGGGATTATGTATTGAGCATACCACGGCAGGATGCTAGGGGGATGATCCAGGTCCAGCAGGAGGCTGGGGGTCACACGGGTATTATGCATTGAGCATACCACGGCAGGATGCTAGGGGGATGATCCAGGTCCAGCAGGAGGCTGGGGGTCACACGGGTATTATGCATTGACCATATCACAGCAGGATGCTAGGGGGATGATCCAGGTCCAGCAGGATGCTGGGGGTCACACGGGGATTATGTATTGAGCATACCACGGCAGGATGCTAGGGGGATGATCCAGGTCCAGCAGGAGGCTGGGGGTCACACGGGTATTATGCATTGACCATATCACAGCAGGATGCTAGGGGGATGATCCAGGTCCAGCAGGAGGCTGGGGGTCACACGGGTATTATGCATTGACCATATCACAGCAGGATGCTAGGGGGATGATCCAGGTCCAACAGGATGCTGGGGGTCACACGGGGATTATGTATTGAGCATACCACGGCAGGATGCTAGGGGGATGATCCAGGTCCAGCAGGAGGCTGGGGGTCACACGGGTATTATGCATTGACCATATCACAGCAGGATGCTAGGGGGATGATCCAGGTCCAGCAGGAGGCTGGGGTTCACACGGGTATTATGCATTGACCATATCACAGCAGGATGCTAGGGGGATGATCCAGGTCCAGCAGGATGCTGGGGGTCACACGGGGATTATGCATTGACCATATCACAGCAGGATGCTAGGGGGACGATCCAGGTCCAGCAGGATGCTGGGGGTCACACGTCCAGCAGGAGGCTGGGGGTCACACGGGTATTATGCATTGACCATATCACAGCAGGATGCTAGGGGGATGATCCAGGTCCAGCAGGAGGCTGGGGGTCACACGGGTATTATGCATTGACCATATCACAGCAGGATGCTGGGGGGATGATCCAGGTCCAGCAGGAGGCTGGGGGTCACACGGGTATTATGCATTGACCATATCACAGCAGGATGCTGGGGGGATGATCCAGGTCCAGCAGGAGGCTGGGGGTCACACGGGTATTATGCATTGACCATATCACAGCAGGATGCTAGGGGGATGATCCAGTTCCAGCAGGAGGCTGGGGGTCACACGGGTATTATGCATTGACCATATCACAGCAGGATGCTAGGGGGATGATCCAGGTCCAGCAGGAGGCTGGGGGTCACACGGGTATTATGCATTGACCATATCACAGCAGGATGCTAGGGGGATGATCCAGGTCCAGCAGGAGGCTGGGGGTCACACGGGTATTATGCATTGACCATATCACAGCAGGATGCTAGGGGGATGATCCAGGTCCAGCAGGAGGCTGGGGGTCACACGGGTATTATGCATTGACCATATCACAGCAGGATGCTGGGGGGATGATCCAGGTCCAGCAGGAGGCTGGGGGTCACACGGGTATTATGCATTGACCATATCACAGCAGGATGCTGGGGGGATGATCCAGGTCCAGCAGGAGGCTGGGGGTCACACGGGTATTATGCATTGACCATATCACAGCAGAATGCTGGGGGGATGATCCAGGTCCAGCAGGAGGCTGGGGGTCACACAGGTATTATGCATTGACCATATCACAGCAGGATGCTGGGGGGATGATCCAGGTCCAGCAGGAGGCTGGGGGTCACACGGGTATTACGCATTGACCATATCACAGCAGGATGCTAGGGGGAATAATCCAGGTCAAATGAAAGACATGTTAACGGATTTAGTACGCGTTTATTTTTGTTTTAAACCCACGTTTCGAACACTTTACAGCGTTCATCAGCAGACATTGACATTTGAGTCTACCCGTGACCAGGTTAAAAGTACATTTAATATTTATAAATAAATGGATGTCTTTGGCTGAAGAATAACATTATTTTCATGACTCTTTATTTTAAACATCTTGTTAAAGATTAATTAAAAATAATAAATTATTATAAAAATCTATTGCTGTTCGTTAGTCTCGCTAAAACTCGAGAACGGCTGGGCCGATTAAGCTGATTTTGGTTTTGAAATGTTTGTTGTAGTCCAGGGAAGGTTTAAAAGGTGAGAAATCATGGAAAAATTGTGAGGAAGATAGTAAAAACGTTAATTTCATATTCTCATATAAAATGCTCTACATCAAATTTTTGAGCCCTTTAGTCAGTTTTAATGATGTTAGGATAGGTGATATGAAGTACACCGGGTCAACTAGTTAAAAATAAATTTTTAAGACATGCCACGCTACGAAGTACATGAAGTACTAGACAACCGATAAACTTACTTATATATATATTTTTTTTTTTTAAACATATACTTATTATAAATAGTAAAACACGCAATACAAACAGACATGTTCATGCACACAAATGTTTGTACTGCGCGGGGATCGAACCCGCAACCCATGGCTCTGAAGCAGCGTTTACTACCACTGATCCATATAGTCGTCTATATGTACGTACGTCGTTAATAATATAACCACCGCAATTACGAATAAAATACCGGTCACCGTCGCACTGCCTCACCTGTCCAAACTCCTGTCCAGCATTGGCTTCGTGTTCAGCATGACGAGGTCGCACATCCAATTCCTCTTCTCGGCCGACGAGCCGCACGCCAGCACCACCGGTGGGCCCTCGCGTGGGCATAACTCTATCAGGTACCGGTTGTCTGTGGGGATAGGCTAGTTGATTAAGTAGATCTTTCATGATCGAATGTCTGATAATAAGAAAAACAATATTTTTTTTCAAAATTTATTCTCAAAATTATTATTCTCTTCGGTTCTTTACTATTTCGACGACATCCGTGGCTGGCTGGCGAAAGCATCAATTTCTAATGTGTCGCCTGCTCAGAAGGCCCCGGTTTCGATTCCCGCAATAAAATAGAATACAACAGAACTTTATTGCCGGGTCCTTAGTTGTTTCTGATTTCCATAATACGAGTGCTGTAAATAGTTACTCACTTTGGAATCAGAACAGTGTTTGTCGGCTATTTTGTGACGTCATACATCTTTAAACAAACTGCTTGCGTCATTTTAACCGTGACATTGACATTTATGACACAAGTAAATAAAACACTATGAGGTAGTGATGGACTAGTAGTGTTTGTTTATTTTGACTCGTATGACGTCACAGCACAGGCCACAGATAGTCTAAAGCTTTTCAGCGTTTTCACACGTCGCACGAAAAGTGAACTTTAAACTTAAGTTTTGCGGTTTCCTAGGTCCTACAAAAATCTGAAAATATTTTTTTTTGTCTATTTGGACATTACATAATCATTTTAAACCTATTTCCAAAAAGAGTCAACTAGCCTATCAAATCAAATCAAATCAAATCATTTATTTCTAAGAAAGTGGTACATATATGATCTTAAATAAACATAGTTCAGCACATTCTGCCACTAGTGGCGTAGAAATATTCATATTACTCTATTAGGTACATATTTTGGATACAGGCACGCACATTCTTTAATCAATATAATATAATGATAGTTAGCCATTTTTAGTTACAATTTAATTAATTTTTATTAATGTGAAATTTCACTACATTATTCTCGTTCGTCGTCAATTAATTATTAGAAGTCATCTTTAATAATATTCATTTGTAAAAAATCACTAACAGTATAGAAACATTTATTCATTAACCAGTTCTTCAGATTGTATTTAAATTTACATAATGTCATATTTCTAATAGTAGGAGGTAGCTTATTGAATATTTTAATTGCATTGGAATAAACATTATTTGAACATATTTTTAGTCTATTGAGTGGTAGGTATAGCTTAGTTTCATCTCTTCTTACTCTATTGTTTTTAAGCACCTCACTTTTTAAAGGGAAAAAATGTGGGTGTTTTTTCACAAATAAGCAAATCTCGAGTATATATTGACATGGAAGAGGTAAGATTTTAAGCTCTTTGAACAGTGGGGCGCAATGCGCCAGGTAATCGGCACCACAAAGAGCCCGTATACACTTTTTTTGAGCCCTAAATACTCTAATTACATCCACGGAGTGTCCCCAAATAATAAGTCCATACCGCAGAATTGATGACACATAGCCATGGTACGCTGATAGTGATGTATTTTGAGACGCTGTTAGTCTTAACCGACGTAAGGCGAATACAAATTTTTCTAATTTTATACAAAGTCGATTAACATGTTCTTTCCAATTCAGGTGTTCATCTACCGTTATGCCCAAAAACGTAGCATAGTTTACGTGGTCAATATTCGTGTCATTATAATTAATATTAATAGGAATGTCTTTGTTGTTGTAAGGTCTAAAATAAATTGCATTGGTTTTGTCAAGGTTAATTTTAAGGTCATTTTGTTCGAGCCATTCTATTACATTACTCAGTTCATTACTTACTAATTTCCCTAGTGATTCTTTGTATTTACTTTTGATGACGATTGTTGTGTCATCTGCAAATAGAATGCATTCCTGTTTTATAGATTTCGGGAGGTCATTTATATATAACAAGAACAGTAAAGGACCCAAAATATTTCCCTGCGGTACGCCAGAGTCGTTGATTTTGTGTGCAGATTGAGAAATGTGTTTTTCGCTGCCAACTATTTTACCTACTTCGGTATACTGGTAACGCTCAAACAGATAGCTACGGATCCATGCTAAGGCGTTTCCTCTAATGCCATATTTTTGAAGCTTTAAAAGTAAGCGGGAGCGAGAAATTATCATAAGATCTATTATCATAAGACACAGGATTATAGATGTACAATGATTCCACAGGACTCTTGAGTGCTCATAGCATCGTCGGTCGTGGGCAACATCTAATATTAGGGGTTAAAGTATGAAATTGCCGTTTTGTATGGACGAAATCGAGAAAAGTCATTTTTCCATACTGACCATTTTTTAGTTTTTTTAAAAATGCCTGACCCGTTTTCGATGCAATTAAAGGTGAAAGCTAGATGGTTATAAAGCTACGCATTATAGTATTTAAGTTTCTGAAAATCAAAGTATATAATACAAATATACTTAATTGAAGCAAGAAGGTCAGCTGACACATTGTAAGGGATCTTTTCAACGACCTCCTTTGAAATAATAGGCACTAGTATTGCATTTTTTTTTTCAGTCAAAAGTTACTTTATTTAGTTATTGATACAATACAAAAAGAATTACGCAATAATATGACTATACTTAAGAGCTATATACAACATAAAAAGTGTGAAAATAATCGGCAATTTCATACTTCAACCCCTATTATTAGTATAGAATAACATTAGAAGCAGTACGCACCGTCGCTGTCGGGGCGGTCGAGCAGCTCCAGCTTGCGCACGTGCAGCTTCTCCTTCAGCTTGAGCTGCGCGCTCGCCGCCGCCGCCGCGCTGTTCACGCTCACCTGGCGGGAAGAAGCGGCGCCGTCAGCCGGACACTACATGCTCGCTACAGTCCTATAGCTCGATCACAATCACTTTATCTCCTAGGTAATGTCACCTAATATACTGATTAAAACTTTCATGGTCACTCTCACTAGAGTTATTTGATTCGGATGGTCATGGCGCTTGCAACAGTGCCGAAATATCGGAAACTCATAATAAATAGGTTAGCGCGTTCAAACAAACAAACAAACTCTTCAGCTTTATAATATTAAGTATAGATTAAGACAGGACAACATCTGTCGGGTCCGCTAGTGTAATATAAGACACACACACACACACACACACAAACACATTTTTTATCATTAATGTTATGTTTTATGATAAGCATACATAATAATTGTTGACTTGTATAATTCCTATATTATAATACTCTTTTCTCATATTTAATAGACTTTTCTCTGGCTTGTCATGTATATTATTGGTCTATGTATTTATATGTATTACTAGCGGACCCGACAGACGTTGAAAGCCAGACAAAAAACCAAACAATGATGTATAGATATACAACATTGTTTGGTTTTTTGTCTGGCGGGAAATTATATAGATTTGTTGGTATACTGACACGGTAACAGGCCATGTGTAAAATTCAGTTTTTTTTATCCCCTATTTGACGATATAATGCAGCACACATTCTGTCAATGTCAAACACCATACATTAAAAAAGTTTAAATTGTCAAAAGCGATAAGATTACCTACATTACAAATAATTTAGTATAGTGATTAAGTTTTCTTAAATTTTCTAATTTTCCGCGCAATTTCTTATTTTTTTCGTTCATAAGAACATTCTTCTGACAATAACAAACAAAACAAAACAATAACAAACAAAAAAGAATCTGCGAAATTGGTCCAGTCGTGCACGCGTGATGCCATGACCAAGGGAAATAGGGATTCATTTTTATATATATATATTATTATATTGGGCTGATGTCCTGAAACACCGGTATTCAGTCACTTAGTCCAGGCATCAGCTTCTCACAGACCTATTATGTACTCTATTTGTTGTGTTTGTGATGAGTAAATAAAGAAAGGTATAATTATGCATGTAAAGAAAATATCAACACTAAAATATTGTTGATTTTCTTCTTTAACTATTTTGAATTTGCCGCCTTGTCCATAGAATAAATGATGTCACTATCACTGTGTCGGGTGATTTGATGAAATATAATTGTGAGGTTATTTTTCGTATTAATGTGTACAGAACTTATATCATGTAAAAGAAATATCAGGACCTGGAATAAAGGCTTTAAATGTTGTTTTTTTGTCTGTACAGGTGAGATGGTAATTAGTTTAAAAGTGATAAAAGTGGAAATACATTATTTAAAATGTTTGTTAATAAAAATATCTTTGTCTTTACAGAAAAACGCAATTTCGTCTTTATTTTACCTAAATGAGTGTAATACTATTATATGCATCTCACCAGACTCGTGACCGGCTTGCACAGCAGCAGAAGGCCGTCGAACAGGAACGCTCGTCTTTCCGCTATCCGCTTGCCGGGGCCGATCTTTGATAGGGTGTCTTCTGTTGATATTAATAGTTAATAAAAATATTATAATAAAATATGTTTGTATACGCTACTAATCGTAAGAACCACATAAATATAATTAAATTAAGGAGTAAAATAAAACAACACATTTATTTACTTTATTTGATATTTTAGCAACTTAATTGCACTTATAATATCAGTATATAAACAAGAAAAATTTTGTCTCAGGCGGGACTCGAACCGCTTGCGAGGAGATGCGGGTTCAAGTTTATATACTAACACATTTATTATTATTTCCTGACATAGTCAGAGATTAAGAAGAAATTTTTTTTTTACTTAAATCGAGGTGACTATTGTAAACGCTAAGCAGACTCGAGTGGGTCCCACTTGTCGCGACGTGCACTGCACTATGGCCCCCGTGGGACACGTGTAGCTGCGGCACGTACCTCGTATGAACTCGTTGCAGCACTGCGCCGTGTCCCGCGGGTCCCAGTTGTCGACGACGCGGGCGAGCTCGTTGCACTTCTCTATCGCGAGCTGGCGACGAGTCCGGGACGCCATGCGGAGCGTCGCATCCCTAAAGACAAATCGTATACGTTTAGATTTCCTAGCGATTTGTGTATTAGTGGGTCAATAATGTTATATACTTAGGTAACACTGAAAATGTTTAGAAAGTGAAAAACGGCTTAATGTAGAAAGTTGCCAATACTTTTATTGTTTTTCGAAGTAATCACCGTTCCTCTCTACACATCGTCGCATTCGATGGAACCACTGAGAAAAGCAGTGGGCCCATTCTTCCTTAGGGGTCTCTTCTATGGCATTTTCGTACGCTTTCACCGCATCTTCAGGGCTCGTAAAGCGAATATCTCGAATTTTATCTTTAGTTCTTGGGAATAAATGAAAGTCGCAGGGCGCCAGGTCAGGACTGTATGGCGAATGACTCATTATCTCGACACCTGCCATAGTCAAATATTCAACAGTGCGTTTTGCGGAGTGCGCTGAAGCATGTCGTGGTGAAGGAGGATCCTGCTTCGAGGGCGCTGCTGTCGAATTTTTTCCATGACAACAGGCAAACAGCGATTGACATACTAGTCTGCAGTAACTGTCTTTCCATCTTCTAGCACAACTGTCGCGAAATGACCTTTGCGACCAAAGAATAAGGCAATCATCTTTTTTCCTTGACTTCTTCCGTTCTTTACCTTAGTTGGCCGATCCTCGAAAGGAAACACCCACTGAGCTGATTGTCTTTTGGTTTCAGGTTCGTAGCAATATATCCAGCTTTCATCACCTGTGACGATGTCAAATACAGCATTTGAGTCACCGCCATTGAACCTATCTAACATTTGGCGACACCAGTCCATGCGAAGGTGTTTCTGGTCGTCGGTTAAAGTATGGGAAATCCATCTGGTACAAAGCTTTCTGACGCCTAAATGTTCGTGTAATATTTTTTGAACTTGACTCATACCAATGCCTAGGCTTGCCCGTATCTGCTGATAGGTCACTCTTTTATCTTCCTCTATCATGCGTCGCACAGAACTGATGTTATCTTCAGTAGTCGCTGTTAAAGGATGTCCCTCACGCGGATCATCATTCAGATTGCTACGTCCGCGTCCACGCTTAAACTCGTTAAACCAATTGTAAATAGTGACACGAGATGGGGCTTCATTAAGAAATGCTAATCGCAGCCTATCATAGCTTTGTTGTTGAGTAAGCCCACAACGAAAGTCATAATAAATCATTGACCGAAAATTTTCTCGCGTTAGTTTCATTTTTACGTGTAACTCATCGTCAGATACAAAACATATAGCGAACTTATTTGCGAATCACTTTTCGTCAGTTTATGAGGTAGATAATAACAGTAAGAGTATAAAACTTTTATACCAAGTGCCCCACAGTTAAATAATTCATCTCAATTTAGCCCTGATGATATCAAAAAATCATTAAACAACCAGCCAAGTGCGAGTCGGACTCGCGCACGAAGGGTTCCGTACCAAAAAGGCCAAAAAATGTGTATGTATGTGAGGCCCCCTTAAATATTCATTTTATTTTGTTTTTAGTATTTGTTGTTATTGCGGCAACAGAAATACATAATTTGTGAAAATTTCAACAGACTAGCTATCGCGGCTCTTGAGATACAGCCTGGTGACAGACAGACGGACAGACGGACAGACGGACAGACGGACAGACAACGAAGTCTTAGTAATAGGATCCCGTTTTTACCCTTTGGGTACGGAACCCTAAAAAACTAGAAACTGCTAAGAGCGCAGGACCAGATAACGTACATCCAATTTTGCTAGTTAAATGCGCCAACACACTGTCTTTGCCGTTGTCCATTCTTTATAATAGATCTCTAGAAACCGGCACATTTCCAAACATTTGGAAAATAGCGAGAGTTGTACCTATATACAAAAGCGGCAAAAATGAATGGATAGTTAATTATCGTCCCGTGTCCAGTCCTCTCGACATATCGAATATATCGAATATCAAAGGTTTTTGAGTCATTGGTTTATTATCTTATTTACACTCAAGTTCGCAAATACATTGCCGATGAACAATCTGGTTTTATGGCTAAAAAATCAACAAACACTAACTTAATGCTTTTTGTAAATGATATAGTATAATAATAAATAATAATAATAATAATAAATATTCAAGACATGCCACACTGGGCCACACAGAGCCATCTAGTCCCAAATTAAGGTACTATTAAGTACCCTGTCGTATGGGGTACTAGACAACCGATAAACTTACTTATATACTTTTTTTTTTTTTTTTTTTGTAAATACATACTTATAATACATAGAAAACACCCAGACCAGTACAAACAGACATGTTCATGTACACAAATATTTGTACTGTGCGGGGATCGAACCCGCGACCCATGGCTCAGAAGCAGCGTTAACTACCGCTGATCCAAATGGTCGTCTATAGTGGAAGCAGTGGATCAATGTCTTCAAGTAGATACCGTCTACACTGACTTTTTAAAGGCAATTGATATGGTTAATCATAACATCCTCCTGGAAAAACTCATGTGTCTGGCGTACCTGGCAGTTTGCTCTGTTGGTGTGACTCTTACCTTAAAGAACGCCTTTCCAGGGTGGTGATGGATGGTGAACAGTAATCTCTTTTTATTGCGGATTCAGGCCTCTCCCAAGGTTCAGTTCTAGGACCTTTATTTTTCATTGTGTTCATGAACGATATCACTAGTGTTGTTAAGAATAGTAAGATCTATCTCTTTGCTGACGATCTGAAGTTAGCTAAAACTGTATACAATCTTACTGATTCAAATGAATTACAAGAAGACATCGACAGTCTTCAGGAATGGTGTGATAATAATAAAATGTTCCTTAATGCATCCAAATGCCGTCACATTAAATTCACCAGAAAGCGTAACAAATTTGAATCGGAGTACAGAATTTCTGGCAGTAAACTTAAAGAAGTAACTACTATTCGTGACCTCGGTGTATTAATAGACACTCAACTAAAGTTCTAACACCATATAGATAGGGCTGTGGGGGATGCAAATAGGGCACTGGGATTTGTTATAAGAAATACAAAAGAATTTAAAAAACCCTAAACCATTATCCTTTTATGTAACAGTTATGTTACAAGGTAATTAGAATATTGCAGCTCGGACAATGTACATATAAAGAGAATTGAAAGAGTGCAGAAAAAACTGATTTCGAATTTAACTTACCGCTTCAATGCTCCTCGTTCACTAAAAACTTACATGGAAAAAGTAAATACTTTCATTTAGAGCCTTTGTCTATCCGACGCATTATTACAGATATGTCAAATCTGTTTAAAATACTTAATAACAACATTGACAGTCCCATGTTACTTAATCGTTTTAACCTTAACGTTCCACGACGACTGCCTAGATACCCTTGTGCACTGTTCAAAGCTAAATTTTGTAGAACCAGACTGGGCCGCGATTCACCAGTGTTCGTCTTTCCCGGCTGTATAATGACCTTTCAAACAAGATGCCTAATCTAGATGTTCATTCTCAGAGTCTGCATAGGTTTTTGTCTATAATTAGAAAGTGTGACTTACCTTAGAACGCAATTCATTGTTACATTTATTTATTTATTTATTTAAACTTTATTGCACAAACACTAAAATGAAGTACAACAGGTGGACTTAATGCCTTAAGGCATTCTCTCCTAGTCGACCATCGGGCCAAGCAGAAATAATTTTGTGGGCGGTGCGACATAAAAAGCAAACTAAAAGACAAAAAAAATTCAAAAATAATAATAATATACACAAAATATACTACATATACAATACAATATATATGTATATAAACTACATACAATTACTAAATAAATTGAAAATATGTAAATAAATAAGAATAAGATGACGACTACTGCTGTGGAAGCAAAGTAAATGACGACTACTGCATTTTACCTAAGAAGTAAGACCTAACACGTTTCTTAAAAGCAAATTTACTCGGTGCTTGTTTAATGCTTTCGGGCAATGAGTTCCATTGTGTTGTAAGCTCGAAATATTAAATTATATGTCAAGTTCCTGTAATATTTAACTCCTGTAATTTTACCTAGCTCTGAATTGTACACCAGATTTAAGTAAATTTTAGTGGTATATGTCATGTTGGTGATCCTTAATTTAAATTAATTAATTAATTAATTAAACAAGAGTTTGCCGCCAATTCACAAAAACAAATGACAATTGAATGCAATATACTACATTAGGTTACCAAAGAGTTCTAGAATTGAAATTCAAAAAAGTTTTCATTAGCAATGTTTCCAACTGGCCAGTTCTAAACATGTTCAGTGCTACCCACGTATCCTACCAATCAATATACAGCGTGTTAGGTAAATGGTATAACAAGCCGATACCGACCGATTTTTATGATTTTGGTGTTTTTGTCTTCGTCGGGAATGAGATCAATTAAATGTATTTCTTTAAATGTTTTCCAACCCCGCATTATTTGATGACAATGACATTTAAGACGTCAAAATCAAATACTATTCTGAGGCGATACGAAAATCGCGGGGTCCGCTAGTATGCACATTAATACTATGGTAAAGTCAGAAATTCGATATTATAATCATTTAAAAAAAAAATACTTTCATGAAAATCGGAATCATAAAGCTTAACACTTTCGCGGACGCGCCGGCTATGACAGTTACTAGTGACTTGCGCAGAATGACGTGCCGGCTATACCCTTCGATATATTTTTGTGCTTATCAAACACAAATGATTTAGCAGTCATATTTTCATACAGTTGCCATATAGTTTATTTATCTGGTGACCCAAATTGAATTTTTCAAATTGGTAGGTACTATACAACACGTACTTTTACTCGTATTACTAGTTGCAACATTTGTGTGTTCACTCACACTGACGCACCGGTCATAGCAGCCATTGTATGAGGATTCGTTCAGTTGGCCGGCGAGTGCGCCGCGGATTGACACGTTGCGTTGTCGACGTCAAAAATGGGTAAAATGTATTTTTATGATTGAATAGTAGTAGAATTTTTGTAATGTTTAATTAAAAGTAGTTCAGAAAACTATACTCTCTATATAAATACAAACATTTAACAGTATAATTACATTGAAAACCCCGGTATTTATGTACGAGTACGTTATTAGAAGTCTTAGTAGGGAAGAAAAGGGAACGTTGGAAGAGGAAGGCCTAGACGAACCTATCACGATCAAATCGGGGATGTTCTGAAGAAAGGTCAGGTCAAGAGTACTCTAAACCGACGAGCATGCATGAAAAGATTGATGAATGTGGAAGAAGCGAAAGATGTATGCCAGGATCGTAGTAAGTGGAAGGCCTTGGTCTCTGCCTACCCCGTTAGGAAGGAGGCGTGATAATATGTATGTATGTATGTATGTAGTAGGGATTCTTATTTTTTTCTAACAATAAATATAGCCTATGTTACTCAGAGATAATGTCGCATTCTAATGGTGAAGGAATGTCACTTCCTTTTATTGATTTGCTAGTGGTCGCCCGCGATTTCGTTCGCGTAAACTATCCCTGATAAATAATTATCTAATATAAGTTCAACTTTACAGATTTCTCGAGAACGTAAGAGTAAATCAAAAAAGTAGAGATCCATATGAACGAGAAAATGAACGCATACTGAAATTGTTCACTGGTATTGAGTCATTATTAAATTCATAGGACGTGCTGGCCATAGTAGCCGACGGCTATAGCCGGCAATATCATTATTTAAATTCTTTTTCATGTTCACCAGTGAAAGAACGGCTAATGCCTTCCATACAAAAATGTGGTGTCAAATTGCTGTTAACAAGTCAGGCCCCCAATTCCGCTAATTTACAAAGAGCTCAATAGAATCGCAATTGCATCGCAATTGTTTAATTTGACACATTTAATATGGTAGTAATGTCAAAATCTATTGAGCCATTTGTAAATTAGCGGAATTGGGGCCCAGGCCGAGTGTCCGCAAAAGAGTTAGGTTTGTATGAAAAAAAAAATGATATAAAATTTCTGACTTAACCATACCATTTATATGCATAATTGTATGTTAACACAGGCTGGTTCTCGCTTGGTATACCATTTACGTAACACCCTGTATAACTAACTTAGTCAATGTGTTAAATACAAATCAAATCACTTACAAATTAGGTCCATTTTCTAATGCTTTTAGTTTTATTGGATGTAGATTGCATTCTACCTGAAAAGAAAAATAAACATTTATTTTAATTAATATCGACCAGTACACAAACTGTTACATTATACACATAGATTTAACAGTTGCTAAAGAGATAGACTATAGTAAAGGCATACGTTAGAACGAGATAGACTAACAAAATCGCTCACGTATATGCTATCGGCCTGTATCGGCCTAGCGACCGTTAACATTATGAACGATAATAAATAATAAATAAATAAATAATAAACGTGGACAACATCACATACGTTGTTCTGATCCCAATTTGAATAACTATTTAAAGCATTCGTATTTTGGAAACCAGAAACAACGAAGGTACCACAAACACCCAAACCCGAGAAAATGTAGAAAAACACTTTTTTTCTACATTGACCCACCCGTCCGGGAATCGAACCCGGGACCTCGGAGCAGGCGACACCTTGAAAACCGGTGTGTACGCCACTCCGCCATGGAGGTCGTCAAACAAAATACAAAAACAAACGATACAAAATATTCTGTATTTTGTACAATGTCTCTATAACTATTACAATTTTATTAGAATCTACATCATGACAATCAAACGCAGGAATAAGACTAATTCATGGTAAAAAAAAACTAGCTTGTTTAGAGATGCTTTAAAAACCAGACCTATTTAAAAGAACAGCAAATAAGAAATTAAGACGCCCTAATAGACTGATTTTTAATGATATACCACATTCAAGCAAGTATGGGGAGAGTGTACTCTGCATGTGTGTGCGCATTTACAATAAAATACCAGAGAATATGAAGGTGCTCCCTATTAATTTATTTAAAGACAGACTATTTAGATGGTTAAGTGAGCAAAACATTATATCTTAGAAAATCTTTTATATCATAAAGATATAAAAGATTTTCTATGTGGCAAATGACATATAATTAACCATGGCTTTGGATTGGGTACTCATTTTTGTGATTTATTTAAATTTGCATGCAATTTTATATAGCAAAACATGTGATTTTCAAAAATTGTAACATCTTATATACCATGTTTTAAGCAAATAAACAATTTCTATTTCTATTTCTATTATAAAATCATCCGAAGACAAATGCTAAGAAATGATGGAAGTGTAGGTTTAAGGTTTTCAAACACTGCATTAATTTTATAATTTGTCAAGCGGAGTGGCATACAACACACCGGTTTACAAGGCTTCGCCTACCCTGAGGCTTGGGTTCCATTCCCGGACGGGTCAATGTAGTGTCTTTCTATATTTCCTCGGGTCTGGGTGTGACTTAGAACTTACTATTATATACTTACTAGAACTTAGAAACAAACTCCACTTACTTGCTTAAAACTTTCCCGATCGTCATTATGAGGCGCCACTTGCAGTAAAGCCAGCACGTACTTGTGGTACAGCAGGATGTGGGCCACGGGGGCCAGCAGAAGTTTGGGCAAGTAGTACTTGACGGCGAGGCGGAAGCCGTGGCCGGCCGTGTCCAGCCTTTCGGATAGCTGTAAAGATAAAAAGATAATTAAAATTACGGCCTATAAGCATCCCACTGCTGGGCAAAAGGCCTCCATCGTTGATCTCAAGTCACCACAGCAACGATGGGTACAGGCATAATCACCACGCTTGCTAAATGCGGGGCGGTGATCACAAACTCGAGAAATGTTAAGAAACTCGAAAATTTTTGCTGCCCGACCCAGGGGATAGAACCCGGGACCCCAAGATCTTGGCCCGGTAATTAAACTGCTAGACCAAAAGGGCATTATTAATGTATTTACAATGATTTCATACAACGAAAGAATAAAGTGGATATGCCTCAAATGCCGGTTTCAAGTGATCAACGAAATTAAAAAGTTATGACGACCATTTGGATCAGCGGTAGTAAACGCTGCTTCTGAGCCATGGGTCGCGGGTTCGATCCCCGCACAGTACAAATATTTGTGTGCATGAACATGTCTGTTTGTACTGGTCTGGGTGTTTTCTATGTATTATAAGTATATATTTAGAAAAAATAAGTATATAAGTACGTTTATCGGTTGTCTAGTACCCCATACGACAGGCTACTTAATAGTAGCTTAATTTGGGACTAGATGGCTCTGTGTGGCCCAGTGAGGCATGTCCTAAATATTATTTATTTATTTATTTACTTATCCACAATTTAAACCACTGCACGGTTTTTATTACTATTTATTAGTAATTTTGTTAGCCACACGGGATTATCTATCAAAAATTCCGGGAAGATCTATATTAATATTAACATTTCGATGCAAGTACGTAAATGATTCCTCGTTATTCCGACCTCTGGATATTTGTCAGTTTTGTGATAGGCGTCAAAAGGTCTAGTTATGTAATCTACAGTGTTCATTGTTTGTTAACCAGGGACCGGAAAACCCATTTTTAAGAGTAACCCTACTAAAAAGGAAAGTTTATTGAAAAGGTTACCCATGTGATTGGGTTACCCGTGCGATAGGGTTACCCATTTGACAGAGTTACCCATGTGATAGCGGTTACCTTTGATTGTGTTACCTTATTAGTTCGATAACCTTTTAAATAAGGTTTAACCGCTTGGGTTGCGCATAAAAACTAAAATAGCCTAATCGAAATTCCAAAACAGTTTATAGGGTAAGCTTATTAAGGGGTTTTCAGTATTGGTAAGCGCTCTCCTGGATTAATAACGTATAACGTATTGTTTGGTTTAGCATATCGTCGGAGTGAGCCCGTTTAAGCTTACCTTTCGGATAGGGTTTTTTAAAAACAAGCCCATTAAAAAAAAAATAATAAAAAAAAAAAAAAGTTAACTGTGACCTCCGTGAATAAACGTTTTAATAAATACTTATTCACAAAGTTGAACACAAAACTATCATCAAATGAACCTATAATTTATTAGGAGTGTAACTGTGTAGTTATCTTAACAAGAAACTAGTACTGTGTCGTGATAATCATATGCTATAACCTATCTTACTCAATCGACTGCTTTGGTGCGGTATGCCGTATGAACGATCCCTCGGCTGTGTTTATAGTATCTTACTTACTCTGACCTTCCTGGTGTGCAATCTTCTATCACCGAAATTGAAGTAATCTTGAAGAGTATCGTGCATTTCCAACAGTTGTGATTGTGCTGACATTGTTTATCTTATCAACACATTGATCGAACACTTTGTCTATAACTAAACACTGCACTATGAATTGCCTAGGGTGTAATATCACAATCAATAAATCTGAAGCATTAACATGCTCAGCCTGCAAGGGGAGTTATCACTACCAATGCTTGAACTTCTCCAAATCGTATTATCTATCAAACTCTAAAGATTTGCGACGATACTGGCAATGTGACGCGTGCGCTAGTATTACTCGTCGGGCACGCAACGACGACACCCCCGTCCGCTCGCCATACCCAACTCACACTGCGGGTGCAATATCGCCGTCGCTGCAGGACACATCAACTATGGAATGTGATGAGTCACTCATAAACATATCATCGGCCGAGACAGCCCCCGAACGGGAAACTATAGATCCTAATGCATCGATCACTATGAAACAATTTAGCCAGTTGATTGATATGAAATTAAATAGTATTAGGGCTACACTGTCTTTAGAAATTCAAGACAAGGTGAAATGTGAGGTGAAGGCTGCGACGGACGATTTAAAAAGGGAAATTACTTCAGCAACTGATTTTTTGAGCAGTGAGCAATCAGACCTTAAGAATAATTTGTCTAAGGCAAACAAGAAGATATCTGATCTCGAAACACAAAGTGCAAAACTTCAATCGGATATTTTTGTACTTGAAACTCGCTTAGCAATGAGTGAAAAAACTTCTAGAAGTTGCAATCTTGAGCTGCAATGCATTCCGGAGCGGCAAAACGAGAATCTTATAACGTTGTTTAAAAAATTGTGCGAGCTAATTAAGTTTCCAATAGTAGACAGCGATATACGCTCGTGTCGCAGAGTGGCGAAGCTAAACCCTTCATCAGATAGACCTCGCAACATTCTTGTAACTCTTCCTTCAGAACGTTACCGTGACAACATAATATCTGGCGTTAAACGGTATAATAGGGATAATCCGAAGAACCTACTGAACTCAGCCGTGATTGGTGTCCCCGGAAATATCCGTCCTGTCTTTGTTAGCGAACACCTATCCAGAGAATGCAAGGATTTGCACGCTGCTGCGCGTAGACACGCAAAAGCAAAGGGCTTTAAGTATGTCTGGGTGAAGTATGGCCGCGTATATATAAGGAAAAACGACACCTCGCCTGCTTTATATGTAAAAGATAACACCAGTTTAGAAAAGCTATCATAACTTAACTCACTTATATCTATTACTTTCAAAAGTTGTTTTTTTTTAAATTAAGCATATATATATTTTTTTTTACATTGTGCTATTTACTATACATTATTATATATATTTACATACCTTCTGCTATATTAATATGAAGATCTTCTATCAAAATGTAAATCGAATCAGAAGCAAGTTAAATCAACTACAGACTAGCATTTTAAGCGAAAATTATGACATCATTTGTTTGAGTGAGACTAATCTGGATGGGTTTATTTCGGATAGGGAGTTTGTGGATGATAGATATGTTGTTTTTCGTCGAGACAGGGAAACCACCCACTCGGCAAAGACTTCTGGTGGGGGCGTGTTGCTAGCTGTTAAAAGAGACCTTCTAGCAGTTAGGCATCGAGATATGGAGAGCTCATTGGAGGATCTTTGGATTGCTGTGCGTGAGTCTCCTGGCTCGCGTGAACCTACCTTGTACATATGCTTAGTCTACCTCCCTCCTGATCTTGGCATTAATCAGGTGAAGTCTTTTTATGATCACTGTTATAACAACTTGCTCAATATTGATGGCCTGAATTCAAAATTAATTATTCTGGGTGACTTCAACATACCAAGCTTGGCATGGTCTCTTGACGCTAATCATCCTCCTCGTATGATTCCAGGAAGAGCCCTCGACGTCAAGTCGACGTTACTGGTTGATCTTTTAGAGCTGGGTGAGTTGAGTCAATACAATCATGTAGTTAACTCTAAGGGCAGGCTTCTTGACCTTTTCATGACTAACCTTTCAGATGTCGCACTGTCGGAATGCACTCCGTTATCCACACCTGACCGACACCACCCAGCTATCGAAATCGACTTACGCACAACTATGTGTAACTCCAAACACCATCTAAACTATACTAAAATTCTTAACTTTCGTAAATGTGATACTGATAAATGCACCGAACTTTTAAACAGTATCAACTGGCGTAATATTCTTAATCATGATAACGTTGACCTGGATATTGACAGTTTCTATGTGGCACTGAATAACATAATAAATCAAAATACTCCGTACAAGCGAGTTGGTCCATCAAAGTTCCCAGTCTGGTTTTCGGAACCATTAAAAGCATGCATTAAAGAAAAGCAACGTATACATAAAAAATTCAAAAAGTACGGCAACCCTAGAGACTATGACGAGTTCCGATTGTTACGTACAAGGTCAAAAACTCTTATAAAGGCATGCTACGACTCATTTGTTGCTAATGTGGAGGATTCCCTTTCCGACTCAACAAAGCTATTTTTCTCGTTTGTCAAAAGTAAAAGATCGGGTTCTATAATTCCTGAAACCGTTAAATTTGGAACTAGAACAGCTTCGGGTGGCGCAGCAGCAGCTGAGCTTTTCTCGGAATACTTTTCTACAGTTTTTGAACATGATACTGGTAGCACTACCTTGAGCTCCGTGGCATCACAATTTAATTATCCACTTTTCTCAATGCAAGTTTCCAAAAATGATATTTTCCGCAAAATAGTTGCGCTAAATTCTAATAAGGGCGCTGGGCCTGATGGTATACCTCCCTACTTCATTAAACTCTGCGCTAAAGCACTGATAGAGCCCCTCCACATCATATTCAACAAGTCCTTGCAATTTGGAACATTTCCTAATATATGGAAGCAAGCGTATATAATACCTATTCATAAAGCGGGTGACCCTATGGATTGCTCTAATTATAGACCTATAAGCATATTAAGTTGCTTTGCTAAACTCTTGGAGTCTTTGGTTTATGATACGCTTTACCATCACGTGCAGCCATTTATCAGTCAGCAACAGCACGGTTTCGTCAAGGGAAGGTCGGCAGTTAGTAACCTAGCGGAGTACACTAACTTCATTTGTCAAACGTTTAACAGTCGTGGCCAGGTTGACTCTATCTACACTGACTTTCAAAAAGCTTTCGATAGGGTCAATCACCGAATTCTAATCAGTAAGTTGGAGTCTCTCGGTGTGCATGGTTGCCTCCTGCGCTGGCTGAAATCTTACATAGCAAACCGAACTCAGCTTGTAGCTCTAAAAGGTTATCGCTCACAACCGGTGTCAGTTGTATCCGGTGTTCCTCAGGGATCGCATTTGGGGCCCTTGATGTTTATTATGTACATAAATGACCTAATCCCTAAGCTTCACAGCGTCTCCCTGTTGTACGCGGACGACCTAAAAGTATTTAGCTGTATAGACTCAACACAGGATTGTTTAAAATTACAGAAGGATATTGATACTATAGTGGACTGGTGTATTACAAACAGAATGAGCCTTAGCATTAAGAAATGCTCCATCGTTACCTTTACTCGTATTAAGTCTCCTATTCATTTTAATTATAATATTAACGGTATCTTGCTTGAAAGAAAATCAGAGGTACGGGACTTGGGTGTAATCTTTGACAGTAAGCTTAGCTTTGCTCAACATTGCGAAGCTACATCCAAGAAATGCAGAAAACTTTTGGGGTTCATTTGCCGGACTACTAGAGATTTTAAAAACCCTAAAAGCCTACTCTTGCTTTATAAGTCACTTATTCTCAGTCAGCTTGAGTACGCCTCCGTTGTTTGGTCGCCACAATATAATGTTCATATAGACAGGCTGGAATCTATTCAGAGACGCATCTTGAGGATTTTAACATTCCGGTGTCGTTTAAAACGCGAACTCACGACATACACAGATCGGCTCCACTACTTTAGAATGAAGAGCCTTGAGTCGCGTCGGAGAATTCTAGATCTCACCTCCTTACATAAAATTTTAAATGGTTTGCTGTCCACCACTCTTCTGTCTGAAATTTGCTTTCGGGTCCCAGTGAGGTCTTCCAGACGAGATCGTCCCTTCTCAATCCCACTTTGCAATAATAACGTGTCATCACACAATCCGATAGTTAGGATGTGCCGTGAATATAACAGCTTAGTAGATAATTTTAACAATGTGCCTGATATTTTTGCTGTATCATTAAACAAATGGAAATCTTGCCTCCATAGGATTGTTTAGTGCTTTGTCTGAAATTTTACACTTATTGATTATAATATATATTTCACGCTTCATATTGTACGCAATATATTTAGTAAAACCGTATTTATAACATATTGATTTGTCACATATCTATATAAATATATTTATATATATATTTACTATGTACTAAGTGTTTATACTGTTATTTTTAAGGAGCTCGTTATTTTTAACATGCAATGTACACATGTCTGTGGAGTTGCAGCCTATCATTGTATTGAATCATATCTTAGATAAAAACTATCTTGTACTTGTTGTAACTCTGTTTTGTGTACTGAATAAATAAAATAAAATAAAATAAAATAAAAAACCCGAACAAATACCCCTTTCAAACTAAAAGGCCGTCCACAAATTACGTCACACATTAAGGGGGGGGGGGTGTCCTACTTTTGGTGACATAGGGCGAAATAATATGGAAATTTTGGTAAAAATGCGTGACAAGGGGGGGGGGGGTGTCTGAAAATCTCCTGTTGTTAACCCCAACAAATAGAAAATAAACAAACAATGATCTCACCAGCGGGTCGTCGACGATGGCCTGCAGCGCGTGGCGCGACTCGCGGCGCGTCACGATGCTCGCGTAGCGCACGTACGCGCGGAACTCCTCCACCTCCGCCAACTCTGTAGATAGACATGATTGTGTAAACATTATGAAATGGGTAAGGGAATTAGTAAGACGTGACAGTAAGACATTAATATAGGATGACATCATCTTCAAAAAAATTTTATAGTCGTTCAGTTCTAATATAGGATATTATATTTACCCCCGTATTTATAAAGAAGTAATTACTTATTGCTTAAGAAAGTCATAACTTAAAGTGTTCATACCTAGTGCTTAAGTGAAAGAAATTGGTCTCCATTAATAGTCATATTTATTGGCTGAAAATGCAAACTTTTGGTAGTTATAACTTCTAGTAATTCCTTGATTAAGGCATACAAATTGTCTCTCAAGTAATTACTTTTACTTGTTTATAAATACGGGGGTTGGTACTTATTTCTATAGTGTGTACATCTAAGGGTTCCAACCTAGCCCTAGAAGTAGCTACTCTTTACAATTTTGTTATGTTCCGGTTGTAGCCTGTTTTGTACATTAATAAATTAAAATAATATAAAGTATCATATTTAGAACCCATTAAAGAAGTAAAATCTGTAAATCAAGTTATCACACGAAAATATTTTTCGCAACACAATTTTCAATTTTTACGGTCCAAGCCTGTTAAGGTATGAAGGGAAAATCGAAAACTTATGAATAGTATCGTAATGATAGAACGAGATGCGCAACGCGTAAAAAACGTGTTGCAAGGACGTATCAAAATATTTAGATTTTTGGCGGACTTTTTCTTACCCCCGTATTTATAAACAAGTAAAAGTAATTACTTGACTAAAAGTAATTACTTGAGAGGCAATTTGTATGCCGTAATCAAGGAATTAATAGAAGTTATAACTACCAAAAGTTAGCATTTTCAGCCAAATAATATGACTATTAATGGTGACCAATTTCTTTCACTTAAGCACTAGGTATGAACACTTTAAGTTATGACTTTCTTAAGCAATAAGTAATTACTTCTTTATAAATACGGGGGTAAGTGCTTTATCTTAAGATTTTTGTACTGGGCTATACCTAAAGTAAAAATACGTCATTTGTTTTTGTCTCGTGGATTGCTATATTTAAATTTGAAAAATGGTTAAAATTCCAATATGTATTTATCTAGACATGAACAATCGTTAGGCTACCTAACGATTGTCTAGATTGAAGTCTAGATAAATATTAATCGTTTATGTAAGGTTCCGTAAAATGACCAATAAAAGGCTGTACGCAACAGGGCTACTAAATGATGAATGATGTAACGTTCCGTATTTGGACATCGTGAATCTTAATCTTGTTAATCATACGCTAACATTAATCTCATTACCAAGTCAACAAAATCAATACCAAAAAATTGCCCTGCCCTATTAAACTCAATCTAAACACAAAAATAAAAATTTCACGAAAAAAAAAGACGTGTGGCACTCGGAGGCTGCCGCGGTAAAGCTATTGCATAGCATTTTTTATCAACTTATGCAATTATAAAACTAAAAAGTATCACCGCTGTGCCGGTCGGAGTGGGGGGGTGTTAGGTTATTTTCGTTACGGAATTTCTGGATTCGGTCTCCACGCTCAAGGCCCGTGATAGAAGCTATGCAATAGCTTAATACGTCATTTGAATTAGTTTTCAGAATTCCCGCTGTCGTTAAGACAACCAAATATAAATAAATAAATAATAAATAAATATTTAAGACAAATGACTCAATGGGCCACACTGAGCCATCTAGTCCCAAATTAAGGTACTATTAAGTACCCTGTCGTATAGGGTACTAGACAACCGATAAACTTACTTATATACTTTTTTTTTTGTAAATACATACTTATAATACGTAGAAAACACCCAGACCAGTACAAACAAACATGTTCATGCACACAAATATTTGTACTGTGCGGGGATCGAACCCGCGACCCATGGCTCAGAAGCAGCGTTAACTACCGCTGATCCAAATGGTCGTCAAATCCAATCCAATATATTCTTAGTGTTATTTTAGTTCTGTACATACTGTCTTTCATGTATAAAATACAACTTTATACAAATATGAATGAATGTGTCAACATTCATATTGTACTAGCAGAACTTCGTATCGCCTCAAAATATATTTACTTCCTAAATGTCATTGTCATTTAAATATGGCGTGATTGGAAAATAATATTTTTTACATTAACTTTCCCACGTTTAAAAAAAATACAAATTGACTAAACCAATAAAATCATAAAAGTCGGTCCAGCCGTTCTCGACTTATAAGTTCTTTTATATAATAAGATTTACAAGAAAACTTGTTATACCCTTTCCAACCGTTTATTTAACTTTTGACAGATCACGCACAAAAAGTTTGGTAATAATTTTTAATACAATGTACTACAGGGAATACTGTACTTCAAGGACGGGCTCCGCCCACTTAGAGATGTGTCATTCGTGATTAATGACCACAGACTATAAAACGGTTTTGAAATAAATCGATTATCGACTATGTTAATAAAACATACAATAAAATTATTGTGATTATATTTTATAACTTGGTAACTTTTTTATATTTTATATCAAATGACGTAAAAACCTTTATTATTTTGCATTAAAATGCCCTAAATGTCTCTGTTTTAATGCATAAATAATTTTCGTAATGAATACAGTTCCATCGTACTCGTACCTAGTAATGGGATCGATTTATTCGCTGCAAATTAATGAATCTAAAATAATCGTTTAGACTTACTGTAGTTGGTTCAAATAAATAGCATGTGAATGAACTGCGGTACCTACTTGTAATGAACAGGTGCAAAATGTTGAAATTCATAGTAACAATAATGAAAATGAATGTTATAATAATGAGTGTGTTAAATCGATCAAAACTTCTTTATAATTAAAATCGATCGATAAAAGAAATCGAATCAGTAATGGGTCAGGGTATTACTATTTGATTAAGTATTAGAGCTGTCAAGGGTATAATAAACAGGTAACCTTCGAAGCAGGAACCTATGTAGGGCGTGGGCGAGTCTTGCGACATCTCGATGGCGTCTTCCAAGTTGCCGAGGAGCGTCACCGTCAGCTCATAGATGTCCACAATGTTGCCAAATATCAGGGATATTGTCTGGAACAAGTAAAATCAGTAAAAATCAGTCAAATCAGTTTTATTTCTGCAAATTGGCCCCAGGAGGTGCTTTTACACGTCCCAATATTTAAACCTACCACTGCATCGGAACAAGTCTGGGCTAGTGCCGAGAAGAAGCAGCGCAAGAAACTTGGTCACTATTGACACCCTCTTTTTAAATAAATATATTTACGTAAGATATATGCCAGTGCGAGCTGGGACAATTTAACGCCAGACGTTTTAATCATTTATATAATAATTAATAGTTATAGTAAAATCGAGAAAAATCTGTTTATACAGGGTGTTTGGAAGAACGTTGAACATACGCAAAATGGAGGGCAGGTGAGGTGGTCTGTTAACTAACTAACCCAAAAGATTTGACCTAGGTCTAAAGATTTTTTATTTATTTTTTTCTTGAATTTTTTGGTTTTTGTACCTTTATCATCAAAATACGTAACCCTTCAGTGGAACTTTAAAAGAGTAAGAGAAATATATTTACGTTTATTACTTTTAATAATAATTTTTAAGCCTTGATTAAAATTAGAATAAAAACCATTTGAGAATATAACTAATAGGCAGTTGAGCAAACAAAACTAAAAAAAAAAAACATTTCAGTAACAAAATAATTATTGTTAAATCTAATTAGGGCCTTTTTATTGTCACGAGTACTTATTTGATAGATTACTTGTGCCCAGTTAAAAAATCAAAATCAGTTATATATATTGTAAGGTCCCGACAGCACAATTACAACCTCAGTAGTTTTAGCTTAAATCATATAGTTAATTCAAAAAGAAAAGAAAAAACTCACCCTAGTATCGCTGTCCAGTATCTTGTCGAGCTCGTCCTTAAACACCCTGATGATCAGGTTCAGGTCCCTGAGGAAGTGTTTCTCGTCTGTGAGCAGGTCGCGCACCAGCTCGCCGTACGTGAGCGAGCCCCGCCGCGCCCCGCCCGCCCCCGCCGCGCCCGCCCCCGCCCCGCCCGCTGTGGGCGTACAGCCGGCCGCCCCGCAAGCTCCAGCGGCAGGGGTGTCTTGGTAGAACATGTCCATTAGTACCTGAGAGAAGAGATAAATTCAATAAAAAAAATAAAAAAGCCTTGTTTATTGTGTACAAATACAATGGGGGCTATCGCTAGTGAATTTGCCACTAGAGGCGCTTGTGTCGCGTGAGGTCCATTATCATTCACTTTTCACTGGTTTTAGCGGGCATCGTTGCTTAAATTATAATTTCTTTAATTTACCTGCTGGAAAGTGATCTCCTTCGTAAAATTATCACAAATATGGATTATTTGGCGATTAATGTGAACGCTTTGAAAGCGGAATTAAGAAAAAGCGCAACAATAGGCGGTCTCAAAGAGCAACTATTTCACAAGTTAGTTTGTTGATATGAAGATAGTTATTTATAAATAATAAACTTTAATTAGATTCAAGATTTAAAACTTTGTTTCGGCGCCGATCTTATGAAGTCGCCTTTTACAGCTATACCTCCGGACCTCGGTCTACAGTGGCGCCAACTGGTGAGCAAAGAAACGGTAGTCCCCATTACATAGCATTATAGTCGTTGGAACCTCCTTTTAAGCATGATAATGCCTGTCTCAGAAGATCCGCTCCTTCATATTGAAACTATTTATGTGTAAGACACATAAACAACATCTACAAAAGATCGTGATATTGATGAGAGAGTACAAATGAGAGTACAATGGGGACTACCGTTTCTTTGCTCACCAGTTGGCGCCACTGTAGACTGAGGTCCGGAGGTATAGCTGTCAAAGGCGATTGGCGCCGAAACAAAGTGTTATATCTTGAATCTAATTAAGGTTATATTGTTTATAAATAACTATCTTGATATCAACAAACTAACTTCTGAAATAGTTGCCAAGAGGCCGCCTATTTTTGCGCTTTTTCTTAATTCCGCTTTTAAAGCGTTCACATTAATCGCCAAATAATCCATATTTGCGATATTTTACGAAGGAGATCACTTTCCAGCAGGTAAATTAAAGAAATTATAATTTATGCAACAAATTCCGCTAAAACCAGTGAAAAGTGAATGATATTGGACCTCACGCGACACTAGCGCCTCTAGTGGCAAATTCACTAGCGATAGCCCCCATTGAATTTAATTTTTATCTTACCTTTATTGGGTTGACCTACTAGTACACAAGATGACATTTTCATCATCTTCAAAAAATATTTTAGGCGTTCAGTATCGTATTTAGAGCCCGTTTATGAAGTAAAAAATATAAATCAAGTTTTCCCCCGGTTTTCAATTTTTACGGTCCTAAGCCTGTGAAGGTGAGAAGGGAAAATCGACAACTTATAAATGGAATCGTATGAATTAATGAAATGCGCATTGCGTAAAAAAAAGTGTTGCTAGGAGGCCATACCATTTTTATTTTTATTTTTAGCGGACCTTTTCTAAATGCTTTATCTTGACATTTTTGTACTGGGCTATACTAAATTTTCCTCGTAGATTGCAATATTACAATTTGGAAGGTGGTTAAAATTTCACCTGTATATCCATTATAATTCTCATAGATGAAGTGAAGTGAAATTTTCCCCATTCCAAGAAATCTTATTGATTTGAGCACACATGTTAAAAACAGACACCCACCACACTCCCCCTTAAATGTGAACGTTTCCTTATTGGAATAATAAAAATCGATATCTGGCCTTGGCATGTAATAATTGTAATTTTTGGATCCTATATGGCCTAAACATAGAAATGATAAAAATATATTATAAATCGACCTAAAAAAATGGAAAATAAATAATAGTTTCAAGTACCAAAAAAACGGACTTTAAATCATAAATTGAATTATTAAAAAAGTTCTTAAATGTAGAAACAAAATTATGAACGAAATTATAACTATCATTTAGAGATAAGCGGGGGTTCTCGGTGCTTAAGTAGCTAACATATTACTAGCAATGTCTGCGATTTTGTATCGTAATACAGACAATTCAAGTGATCAATATGTATGCATTGTCCCAATATGTAAGGCAGTAAGTATTTATAATACAAATGTGCGTCTCAGGCAAAAACTGTATCTACCCACATCTATTAATCATTTTACCCTCGATATACCAACGTACCTTATCAGCGCACATGGCAGTCTTAACGTCGGTGCAAGCTATAGTCCCGTAGCCTGACTTCTGCGATATCTTCTTTACAAAGTTACCGGCCAGCTTGAGTATGTCCGCGCTCACGTACTCGAGGACGGCCGTCATAAAAATCGATACGGATATGTCGATTTTGTACGTCAACACCTCCTGGGAACAACGGTTTGAGATACATTGGCGACTACCAGAACTGTGCGCTGCCCACAATTGAATCAGTTTTATTACTTCTAAACAAAATCAATTCTCGAAAAACTAGAACAGTATAATTTTAGCAACTTACCTCTAGAATTTATTGAATCACTGTTACTTGTTTTAATTCTGGCATTCTTTATAATGAAAATGGAGTTGTCCCAAATTGTATGGAGGCTAGGCCCAGAACCTGACATTGCCAAAAGTTAGGGTAATACACCTACAACACTTTGTTATTATCTAAATTCTTTAAAATGGCTTCGTTTAATAGCTCAAACAAAAATAAACTTATTAGAATAGCAATACTAAACAACAAAAACTATCATGGCGAAAGATGACACTTTGAAGTCATCTGTCAGTATTGACAATTTCAAAATCGCTTATCTCGATTCGAACAAGTGATATTGTTTACTTACTTGTGCTTGTTGTAATAATAACAAACAAAACAAACAGTTTTAACTTATGTAATGCCTAAAGGATATATATTATTTACGAAAGATATAATATTAGCTTATCACGTGAGATTATGACGAGTGACAAAAACTTGAAAAGAACGGTTATGTCAAATATTGACGAAGGAAATCTGACAGCTACCACAGATAAGATAATACTAAAGTACAGCTACTGACATTTAAGAGTTTATGGTTTATCTTTTTTTTTTCGTCAAACGCCATCTTGTATGCCTAATTGGGAGGGATATTTATTAGATTGTATTTATTTTTGAGCCGCTAAATTATACGTTATATACAGTTATTTGTATTTTTCCCAAAGTCAGTAGAATTTTCTTGATTTTTTAGAATACTGTACAATGTCTGGGCCTGTTACGGGACATCCCTTTTTTTAACGCTAACATGAGAATTGATTTTGTTTAGAAGTAATAAAATAAAATCAATTGGGGGCAGCACATAGCTCTAGTAGTCCCCTTAATAGATAGATACTCGTAGATAGATATACTCTTTATTGCACACAAAACAAAAAAAAAATGAACATAGAAAATACATTAAGGACTGTACAATTCAGGCGGTTTTATCGCTGGTAGCGAACTCTCCCAGACAACCTTCAGATAGAGGATACTTGAAAATAGACAGAGAGGGGAAGGTGGCATAGGATTTCAGGAATGTGAACATTACAATACAGAAGATTAACTGTGTGGACAAACATTTACAATAATAAAAAGTAAAAAAAAAGAATAAATATGTCCAAAGCAGCTCTAAACTGATCAGCTGGTCAGTTCCTGGACACGGACCTCCTAATGGATGATTTAGCAATCAGTACAGCGCCCTACGCGTCCGATACAATTATACATTCAGGGTTCTGTTGGGGCTGCCTCGCTTCTGTAGCGCCTCGGGTATATTCGCAGAAGCACGTGTGATGATTTTTTTCCATACAACCATGCGCAAACGATGCACTTCCCTGGTGCGCAGGGTGCGGGCCAGCCTGAACAATATCCGCCCGAATATGTATCACTGTGACATCGTACATGTACTGGTTAATGTAAATACTATTTTAATTTGTAATTTTTATATTCTATATTTTGTAATTGTTCTTCTGTGTTGACTTTGAATAAATGAATAATAAATAATAATAATTAAAATGAAATTAATAACTAGCCATGATTGCTACGCTTGGCCGGAAGACGCTACTGCCCGTTTTCTTCTGGCTGTCAGACCACCAGTCCTCGATGTCTTGACCGTGAGCTGTGTGTATGTGTGCGTTGCTCAAGCATTGAAGGTTCCACTATCGTACCTTCTGCAGCATCTGAAGCAGCTTTTCATGCAGATTGACTGCTGTAGCTATCAGTTATGTCTGTGTCTAGCAGTGGACTGCCAACAGCCTACCTGTTGAAGATTTTGTCTCGTTCCATCCAACATACCTTCTGCTGCATCTGATGCAGTTTGACTTCTGCAGGTATTAGCAGTGGACTGCCAAGTGCCAACAGCCCATCTGTTGAAGATTTTGTCTCGTTCCATCCAACATACCTTCTGCTGCATCTGATGCAGTTTGACTTCTGCAGCTATTAGCAGTGGACTGCCAACAGCCCATCTGTTGAAGATTTTGTCTGGTTCCATCCAACATACCTTCTGCTGCATCTGATGCAGTTTGACTTCTGCAGCTATTAGCAGTGGACTGCCAAGTGCCAACAGCCCATCTGTTGAAGATTTTGTCTCGTTCCATCCAACATACCTTCTGCTGCATCTGATGCAGTTTGACTTCTGCAGCTATTAGCAGTGGACTGCCAACAGCCCATCTGTTGAAGATTTTGTCTCGTTCCATCCAACATACCTTCTGCTGCATCTGATGCAGTTTGACTTCTGCAGCTATTAGCAGTGGACTGCCAAGTGCCAACAACCCATCTGTTGAAGATTTCGTCTCGTTCCATCCAACATACCTTCTGCAGCATCTGATGCAGTTTGACTTCTGCAGCTATTAGCAGTAGACTGCCAAGTGCCAACAGCCCATCTGTTGAAGATTTCGTCTAGTTCCATCAAAAATACCTTCTGCAGCATCTGATGCAACTTATCGACGGGCAGACTAGAGCGGCGCCGCTTCTGCACCGCCTCGCGAGCGTCCGTCAGCGCCCACTTGTCGAGGGGAGTGGGAAACGAGCGGGCAACGCGTTCTTCCACGTCCTGTGTGAAATGGAATATAGTTTGAAAAATTGTTATTTGACTACAAAAATGCAATATCAAAAACAACCTGTATAATTGTTGAATTGTTTAAACATTTTCGTATACAGAATTTTTTCTTCTTTCATTCCTACTTGTTATGACTGGAAACTGTTTGGTTTTCAAAGTAACCAAATATTGTTGTAGCATTCGCCATGTAGCTTATTTTAACAAAAGGAAGCCTATGTTACCCGGTTATAATAAGGAATCGATTAATACCTCATCCACCAAAAAACCAGTAGTTTAACCCATAAAAATACCTACATACATAGACTACTAAAATCATTACCCGTAGTATGACAAATACTGGATAAATCAAAGCTAGAAGAAATGGCCGCATCAAATTTTAATGAGCACTGACCATTTGGTGTACTTCAACCATCATGATGTGTTTACAGTTTATAGTTTTTAAACCCTAATCGAGTTCTGGCGGAGTGGCGTAACCGGTTTTCAAGGTGTCGCTTGCTCCGAAGTCCCAGGTTTGATTCCCAGACGGGTCAATGGTTTTGACGCAGATGGTCATTTTCGCAATATGTCATCGCGAAAAATTTGGTCACTTTCGCAGAATGTCATTTTCGCGAATGGTCAATTTCGCAAATCGTCACTGCGTCAAAACCGGGATGTAGAAAAACAGTAAAAAAAGTAACAACCCATTTCCGCTCACTGTTAAGCACGGGTCTATCTACTGTTTTATGGAGAGGGATAAAGGCCTTAGTACCACCACGCTGGCCTAGTGCGGGCGAGACGGCGAGGGCGACGCTGTGGCAACATCACCCTGCCGTTAGACGTTTCTCAAGCCACCCGAAGGCCTCCAACAGGGCTTAACAATTGTTATATTGTGACAACAGCCGGGACCGTCGGCTTAACGTGCACTCCGAAGCACGGAACACTAACGGTCACCCATCCAATTAGTGACCGCTCCCATCGTTGCTTAACATTCGTGAAAGAAACTGATCACCAAGAAGCATTGGGCTATGAGCGCGAAAAACAGTATTTGTCTATATTTTCTCTGGCTACCTTTTTTTCTGGTGATGCCACCGTTGTTCCACAAATCAAGTGCTTTAAATAGTAACTTTGGGATCAGAACAATGTATGTGATGTTGTGGACATTTATTTATATATTATTCCATTGATATAGGTTCTCCTAAAAGAGCACCGTTATGTCAACTGGGTGCTCATTTAATTGGGACACTTTTTGACGATGATTATGGATCTAGTCCATTCCATACTAATATTATAAATGGTAAAGTGTGTGTGTCTGTTTGTTTGTCCGTCTTTCACGGCAAAACGGAGCGACGAATTGACATGATTTTTTAAGTAGAGATAGTTAAAGGGATGGAGAGTGACATGAGCTACTTTTTGTCCCATTCTAACCTCCCACTTCAATAAAATGGGGGGTGAAAGTTTGTATGGAGCATTCCGCAATTTTTAAGGTAGAATGCTAAAAATTGATACTATTTGTGACTAACAAAAAAAACGAGCATCACTTTTTTTTAAAAAAAAAAAAAAAAAAAAGTGATGCTCGTTTTTTTTGTTAGTCACAAAAAAAAAACGAGCATCACTTTTTTTTTGGAAATCCGCCCCCTTCTCCTTAAAAGAGGGGGTGAAATTTTATTGTTACCCCGAATTTAACGCGAGTGATGCCGCGGACAAAAGTTAGTTTTCTATATTACATCAATGGCTACCCTTCTACGAGACATACCTGCACAGTCAGTGGAGTGGGCACAGCGCAGAGCATAGCTAGCAGCCTGAGACAGAGGGACTCCACATAGTAGAGGGCGCTGTCCTCCGCGCTCAGTGTCGGGTGCACCTGCTCCAGGACCTGGAATGATGGAGATAGAGTTTATTTATTTGTTAAATACTTTACGCCCCGTTGGTCTAGTGGTTTGAATACCGGGCCAAGATCTCGGGCAACAAAAAGTTTCGGATTTCCCATTGCTCGGGTTTGTGATCACCAACCCGCATTTGGCAAGCTTGATAATTATAATTCTCCTGTAACAGTGTTTGTCGCCTTACTCCTTCTAAATGGATGCAACAATTTGGATGAATTTTTGTGTGCTTATTAGGATGGGTTCCTGGATGATTGAGACAATTCAAGACAATTGTAGCCAAGTCTTCTACTTTAACATAAAAATACTATAAAACAAAATGCCTAAGGAGCCAGTTTAAAAGTTGATCACATTAATATTTATTTAAAGGAGGATTTAAAGTAAATCTGTAAAGCAAACCAAGTCATGTTACAAAATATTATTATATATAAACAATTTTTATTTTTGTACTCAAAAAATATTAAAATACACAGCGCGCAATGTATAGCAGCCGGAGCGTTTACCGCTGCGCTGGAGATGGCAGCTAAGTTCAAAATTCGTCCACGCTGAGCCGTACATTGCATATTATAATTAAAGAAAATATTCATAGTAAATGAACGAAATAATTTAAAAAAACATGTTAGTAAGAAGTAAAGTTTTTAAATAACTTTTGGCAACAGTTTTTGTAACAAAATGGAAAACAAAACCGTGACTTTGACCCTCAATATCTTCGGAACCAGCTGTTTCCCAGGTATGGTCCTGAAGAAAAAAATGATCCTAGTGGTCGTGATGGTAGTGATAGGGACAATACGCGGTTTTCCGATCTGCGTTTGATTTTTTTACACCTGTTATAGAGAAAACAACTGCAATCCATGCAATTAGTAAGAAATCGCTTTCAGCGATAAGACTGCCTAAATTGTACAGCTCTAAATGCATCCTTTTACTGTAGTTGATTAATCTGTTGTTTGAAATAAAAAGTATCTATGTATCTCATAACAATCTATACTAATATTATAAAGCTGAAGAGTTTGTTTGTTTGTTTGAACGCGCTAATCTCTGGAAGTACTGGTTGGAATTGAAAAAATCTTTTTGTTTTGGATAGTCCATGTATTGAGGAAGGTTTTAGGCTATATAACATCACGCTGCGACCAATAGGAACGATGCAAATGTTGCAAAAATAATCGCGATCCTAAAAACAGAAATAGACGCGTACGAAGTCGCGGGGAACAGCTAGTAATTAATAAGTGTGTAACAAATTAATAAAAGTTAAGGTGAGCATAGACACACGGCATATTGGAACCATTGAATGATTGACGTTGACTGTAAGTAAGTCAGTGTTGACTTTATTACAGTCTAATTATGTCAGCATGCTATAGTGGAGTTATAGTCATGACTGACGTTGACTATAAGTCAGTGTTAACTTTATTACAGCCAAATTATGTCAGCATGCTATAGTGGAGTTATACAGTCATGATTGACGTTGACTATAAGTCAGTGTTAACTTTATCACAGCCAAATTATGTCAGCATGCTATAGTGGAGTTATACAGTCATGACTGACGTTGACTATAAGTCAGTGTTAACTTTATTACAGCCAAATTATGTCAGCATGCTATAGTGGAGTTATACAGTCATGATTGACGTTGACTATAAGTCAGTGTTAACTTTATCACAGCCAAATTATGTCAGCATGCTATAGTGGAGTTATACAGTCATGACTGACGTTGACTATAAGTCAGTGTTAACTTTATTACAGCCAAATTATGTCAGCATGCTATAGTGGAGTTATACAGTCATAACTGACGTTGACTGTAAGTCAGTGTTAACTTTATTACAGCGAAATTATGTCAGCATGCTATAGTGGAGTTATACAGTCATGACTGACGTTGACTGTAAGTCAGTGTTAACTTTATTACAGCCAAATTATGTCAGCATGCTATAGTATAGTTATACAGTCATGACTGACGTTGACTGTAAGTCAGTGTTAACTTTATTACAGCCAAATTATGTCAGCATGCTATAGTGGAGTTATACAGTCATGATTGACGTTGACTATAAGTCAGTGTTAACTCGGTTAGAGTGTCGCAAAGGGGGTGCACTAACCTAAACCTATCCTAACCTAACCTATTTCCAGTGCAATAGTTTTTGTCACTAAATGTATCATGGTCAGCTGATTGGCATTTAAACGACTGGTAGTGGCCGCCGAGTGCCAGAGATACTAGTTGTTTAAATGCCAATCAGCTGACTATAATAGATATCGGTTATTTCGACCTTGTGACAGAAACACTAGTGTATAAAAAATATTACGCGCGAAGGCGAGCTAAGCCGCCGAGCGCCAGAGATACTAGTCGTTTAAATGCCAATCAGTTGACTATGATACATTTAGCGACAGAAACGATTGCGCTGGAAATGGTTAGGTTAGGTTAAGATTAGTGCACCCGTTTTGCGACACCCGGACCGTTAACTTTCTTACAGCCAAATTATATCAGCATGCCATAGTGGATTTATACAGTCATGTTTACTTTACATATTTATACATTTCGATTGATATAGGTTGTAATAACAGTGCACCCTCAAATGGGTGCATTTTTAGTTGGGACACTTCTTTGAAGCTGATTGTGTTTAAACCTAGTTTTTTTTAATACATCAATGTTGGCCCATAAATAATAAATGTTTATCAAGGACTGTTAATTTATGGTTGCAACTCAGTTTTAACATAAATTTCCTCAGATCTAATCTTCACATAGTTGTGGACTGGGAATATCGTAGGCATGTAGCTGCAGAGAGTTAAATAGAACAGGCAATATTTGGAATGTGGTCTATGAGAAAAAAAACTATATGAGCCTACATTATAGAACAAAATATAGTTATTGTTTTAAACTTCTTTAAAATTTGCTATCATAGCATCATCACCCATTTTTACCAAGACAAACTGCTGCTTCTGTTAACCAAGCTGGTGTTGTGGTGCAGTGTTATGTATATTATGCTAGTTGTGCTTTGGAAAGTCAATGGTCAGGCCTCTATTTCCAGACGGAAGGCTAAAAACAAGTTACATTATTAGCCCGTATTGTCCTAACATTATTACTTAATTTATGTTATGATTAGTAATATAGATTCCGAAGGGTTTGTAAGTATTAGGGGTTAAAGTATGAAATTGCCGTTTTGTATGGACAAAATCAAGAAAAGTCATTTTTCCATACTAACAATTTTTTAGTTTTTTTAAAAACGCCTGAACCGTTTTCGATGCAATTAAAGGTGAAAGTTAGATGGTTATAAAGCTACGCATTATAGTATTTAAATTTCTGAAAATCAAAGTATATGTATAATACAAATATACTTAATTGAAGCAAGAAGGTCAGCTGACACATTGTAAGGGGATTTTTCAACAACTTCCTTTAAAGTAATAGGCACTAGTATTGCATTTTTTTTTAGTCAATAGTTACTTTATTTAGTTTTTGATACAATACAAAAAGAATTACGCAATAATATGACTATATAAACAAAATAAAAAGTGGGAAAATAATCGGCAATTTCATACTTTAACCCCTATAAGTTATGCTGCAAATCAAGTAAAGACAAGTTCCATTTAGGTAATTTATGGTTAGAAATTGATGAGATTCATAATTAGCATCGTCACAAACATACAACAAACCAGTTTACTATTCTATTATTATAGTGGACGGTTGTGAACATTAGAGTAAGTATAAACATTTTACACAACCTTCACCTTCAGTGTAAGCATCTGGATTGTATTTTTTAATGAAAACTACCAGCAGCTCCTTATAATTAGAAACTAGATCAATCTAGAAGGTTTTTAAAACAGTTTTGAATAAAAAGATAGAAGGATTTGGAATAATATGAGATGAAATTCAACGATAAACATTTGTACACAAACCTTTCGAAGAGCATTGACGAAGAGACCGCGCCATTTTTCCGCGTTTTCCGGGTCCTGGAAATCGTACCCTCGACTCTCCTCCACTGTCGGTAGCATCCTAAACGATAGCCCCACGAGGAAATCATGTAAACACGCACAGTGTCCCGATATTAAACCAATACAACACTATTCGCCATATCGCCTATTTAACCACTTTGACTTGTTTCCACTTCACAACACTAAATAAAATCACAAAACAATAACATAAAAAGACAACTTAATGAAGTAGACACGATAGTTCGGAAATAGGAAAAGAAATTAATTGAAATGTAAATTATTTGATTCTTTTGATCGGCAAAACGACGCCATTTTCAATCTATTTACTATGGGTGCGTTCGCTACGTAAACTTATGTTTGGTTTTGGTTTGGTGGTTTATGCATGCGTTCATTTCAAATTATTATTTCTACTAAGAATTACTTACTTCTAAGCTAATTTTGCATAACGAAGAATCTTAATAGTTTATCTTTTATTTGAAACAAATTTACTTTCTTAAAGTTAGTAGTAAAAGGTAAACCTTGGCCTACACATGGATGCAACGCTTAGGGTAGAGTTCACCAACAGACGTTTAAGTTTTAAACAGCGTTTAAAATATTATTTGACATATTTTGTATGGGAATTGTGTCAAATTAATCGTAAATCTATGTTTACCGGCTGTTTAAGAATTGGTGAACACGGGTCTTAGTTGGACAACTCACGTGGCTGAAGTTAGTCGAGGGGTCAATGCCACACTGCGCTCCCTCTCCAGGCTAAATCATTTTCTTCCCTATAAGACCAAAATTTCTCTTGTTCAGTCACTTGTCTTCCCTCTTATTGATTATGCTATATGCTAAACAAAATGGATCGTTTGATTAGCAACTGCGTTCGTTTTATCAGTTAAAATCAAAATCAGTTAAAATCAGTTTTATTTCTGCAAATAGGCCCCAGGAGGCGCTTTTACACGTCCCAATTTAAACCTACCACTGCTTCGGGACAAGTCTGGGCTAGTGCCGAGAAGAAGCAGCGCAAGAAACTCGGTCACTATTGTCAGCCTCTTTTTAAATACATTTTTACAAGGTAAGGTAATTTTTACAAGGTTTAAGCAAGTACGAGCTGGGACAACTTAATGCCATACATTTCTATCATTTAAATAATCATTAACAGTGTAATAGCCCTTTTTCATTAAAATAACTTTGACATACGATTTAAGTTTATGTACAGGGAGTTCAGCAATATCCTTTGGTAATTTGTTGAAAATACGGATACAATTTCCCATAAACGATTTTCCTACTTTTCGCAGTCTGAAGCCTGGAACGGCAAGTTTATCTTTATTTCTAGTATTGAAATTGTGTACGTTACTTTTCTTAAGAAATAAATGTATGTTCTTACGAACGTAAACAATATTCTCGAGAATGTATTGAGAAGACACTGTAAGTATATTAATCTCTTTGAAGAGCTCTTTCAGCGAGTCACGGGGTCGAAGGCCGTAAATAGCCCGTACAGCACGTTTTTGTAATATAAAAATTGACTCAATATCTGCCGCTGAGCCACACAACAGAATTCCGTATGACATTATGCTATGAAAGTAGCTAAAATATACTAATCTTGCCGTTTCAACATCAGTCAATTGCCTTATCTTTCTCACAGCATAAGCAGCAGAACTAAGTCTTCCAGACAGCACCCTAATATGAGCACCCCATTGCAAATGAGAGTCTACAGTTATACCTAAAAAGGTAGTTAAATCTACAGAGTTTAGTGGTTCATCTTTAACAATTATATGAGTAGCAGCAAATCTTACATTGGGCATGGTAAATTTTACACATTTTGTTTTATTTGCATTTAGTAAAAGATTATTTGTTGTAAACCAATGTAATAATTTAGAGAGGGTATTGTTAACATCATCAAATGAACATTTGCCCCTCTTAGTTTTAAAAATCATTGATGTGTCATCTGCAAACAATACCATCTCACAAAGATTATGTAAATAACACGGAAGGTCATTTATATAAATTAAAAATAGCAGGGGTCCTAATACTGATTCCTGAGGGACACCCATAATAAGGGCAGATCCTGAAGACTCAGCTCCATTTATGCAAACCTTTTGTGTTCTGTCCTTAAGGTAAGAACTTATTAGATCCAAGGAATCATTCGATGCACCATAATGTTTAAGTTTTTTAAGTAATGTTACATGGTCGACACAATCGAAAGCCTTTGAAAGGTCACAAAATACACCTATGGCATCTAGCTTACTCTCCCAAGCATTAAACACATGTTGTAGAAGAGCAACTCCAGCATCGGTAGTATTTCTACCTTTTCTGAAACCATATTGGTTGCTATTTAATAATTTATTTACACTAAAGTGTGATAAAAGCTGATTAAACATTATTTTCTCGAAGATTTTACTTAGCACTGGCAAGATAGATATAGGTCGAAAATTGGAAGGGTCACATTTTTCGCCAGACTTAAATAAAGGATCTACTGTTTGTGTAAACTTGACCATATCTCCATGCGCCGCTTGCAGCTCCAATAGCTTCCTCTCTCTTTTCAGCGCGACGTGAGAATTTTGTGATCGCTTTTTTCTATTTTAACCGATCCTAATTCTCCCACTTATCTTAAATCCCGATTCACTCTTCTTAGTTCGACACATTCGCGCCAATTTCGCTCCTCCGTTAAACTCACTCTTTGTATCCCTTCTCACCGTACCGGTTTTGTCTCCAATTCTTTTCTTCTTCAATCCATACGACTTTGGAATTCACTGCCCGAGAGTATCAAACAAGCTTCTAGTAAATATGCTTTCAAGAAATATGTGCGGTCACATTTTCTGCGTAAATTGCAATCGTCACCATAGACCTTATACTTCCACTATTTTCGTCATTGTTTGTTATGTATATCTAAATATATAAAAGTGAAAACTGATTTAATGACTGACTGACTGACTGACTGACTGACTGACAGACATATCAACGTACAGCACAAACTACTGGGATTTAAAATCTGAAAATTTTCAACACGCTTCCTTTTATAGTGTAGGTGAGCACTAACAAAGGAATTTTGGAAATTCCGCCTCTAAGGGGGTAAAAAGGGCCCCACAAGTTTGTATGAAACTCCGTCAGTTTTGAAGCTAAGTCGATGAAAATTGGTATCCAGCTACCTGATAAGAAATTATGAATGACGTCTTTCAGGATTTTTGAGAATTTAGTCTTTGAAGAGATAAAAAATGGAGGCAAAGTTTGTTCGGATCCGTTTCATATCCATACTCTTTACATATTTGTACTCTCTGATGTCACTTAGTTTGTTATGACATTCAATGTGTCAATCAGAAAATAAATATCATTGCTTGCAAATAGAAGGGTATTTTTTTTAGAATTTAATAAGAATTGGTGCCGAAATGGATGAATTAACTAAGTTAAAACGTACACGAACTTCAATTAAAGGCAGTGTAATGCAGTACACAATTCGGCAGCCAGATACAAACCCTACGAGAAATTTCTGATTATGAATTAAAATTAGTGAGTGACCGGCTGGTGACCAGTCACAAATGTACAAAATTACCAAGAATAATTGGGAATAGATACGACTACAAATAATGGTATTACTAATGAGATGACCTACACAAAATGAGATTGAAGAATAAAATAACCTTCAGGGAACTACAACACGGCTTAATCTAAAACTGCAGAATTTGAATTCAATAGCACGAAACAATTCCATGTATGCAGAAGGGACCGAGGAGCAAAGGTCGGTCACAAGTGTCACAACACAAACAAACCTTAGCACATCTAAATTGAACTCAGTACTATTAGACAAGGACGAAACATTCAAAAACATCATTAAATGGTTGGATACTTACTTAAAACTGAAATATCGATACAAGGAAATACACGTTTTTAATATCTTTGAGCCCAGAATTACATCAGAAAACGTATTATATTATATTTATGTGCTCCACGGGATCCTTGTGAGTCAGAATTTGAGGAGTTAGTTAAAATTTAGTTTGTAAATTATGAACAACTCAAAATTGGACAGATTACTAGAAGAATTATCAATAGTGTTTGACGAAACTCTTGTTTGCTTATCAAACTATAAAGCTCAATAAGAGCTTCAAGAAGATGTGACATCTAGCCGTGACGTATTCCATACTTCATGAACGACAAAATAGGAGGATATGTAACGAAAACTTTTGATAAAACTTAAAAATCCCTGTTGGCTGTCTTATCTATATTTAGGTCCATATTTAGAAAATAAATATCAGTACTTACAAATAGAATGGTATTATTTAGAACTAACTCATTTCTAGGGTTCCGTACCCAAACGGTAAAAACGGAACCCTATTACTAAGACTTTGCTGTGTTCGTCTGTCCGTCTGCCTGTCACCAGGCCATCTCAAGAACCACGATAGCTAGACAACTGAAATTATCACAAATTATGTATTTTTGTTACCGCAATAACAAAAAATACCAAAAAAAAAAGAATATTAAAGGGGGCTCCCATACATCAAACGCGATTTTTGTCCTTTTTTGCTCCATGTAAAAAGACTTTGCTGTGTCCGTCTGTCCGTCATCCTGTCACCAGGCTGTATCTCAAGAACCACGATAGCTAGACAGCTGAAATTTTCACAAATTATGTATTTTTGTTAGCGCAATAACAAAAAATACCAAAAACAAAATAAAATGAATATTAAAGGGGGCTCCCATACATCAAACGCGATTTTTTGTCCTTTTTTGCTCGATATTAATAATGCCAACAGGTAGGCACTTGAAATATTCACAAAACACTCAGTTATATTTCTAACTTTAACGACAAATAAAAGAATTAAAATAAAATGAATATTTAATCCCATACAAAAAAATACCATTATTTTGCCTATTTTTGCTCGATATTAATAAATGGTAACAGGTAAGCACTATATTAACTAAATTAATGTAGGTACCTACTGTTGTTTACGTAATCAATGGTACGGAAACCTTCGTGCGCCAGTCCGACTCGCACTTGGCCGATTTTTGTATACGGTAGAGAAAAATGTTGGGAAATCGAATAAAATTGGTGAGTGAATTTATTTATTTGTACAACCAAGACTACATATAATACGCCTAATTCCATTACATGCAATATGCATGCAAAACTTAAGGTATGTTAAAATGGAATAAGTAGGTAAATGAAATATCGAATCTTATAAACTACACTGTTGTACCTTATGATATAATTAACTATATTAAGCAGTACAAAAATACTTCCTAAACTGGGCATAGACCCGTATCTCAGGCAGAATAAGGTAACAGGTGTGTTGCAACAACACGAAGCAGCTGACTGGTGGATTAAATCAATATAGACTGGTAAACTATTTGACAAGCTTCCATTTAGTAGGTAATTTGATAAACTTCCATTTAGTAAATTTTTTTTTCTAACGCATCAAAATTATCTTTTCATTAAATTTTCTCCATATTTTAAAAAAGACACTTTTAAAACATGACAATTAAACGAGACTTTGTCTATCGATCATGAAGGGAGAATGACATAGGACTGTCTTTTCCAGAGCTCTACACCAATGCTGGTACTACACCGTCTTGGTCCGTCGTCCACCGTCCGATCTAGGTCTTTTATCCAAACGTAGTATGCAATTGTCTTAGTGAAATCGCATTTACAACGCATATGGATCGAGAAATGGATTTACCTACTTGGTTGGAAATTAAGAATGAGGTTTTTTCCACAGGACCACTTATTCCAGGGCTCTAGGCAGTGTTGATCATATTCGAATAAAGCCTTGCAAGCTGCTTTGAATGGTTTTGTTGTACTACAGCATTGACAGTTTGAAATCTTCAAATTGTATTAGACTTAAAATTTCATGTAAATGCAAAAAGATGTGGTGCGAGATCGCTTGGACCACGGTACGCTAAAAGAACCAACACCGGATCCCTTTAAATAATAGCATAATTCAGCCCCTTTCATCCAACTATTGTATCAGCGTAACGGACCCCGGTATGCCGACAACGACGTACCGGCTCCCACTAAGTACCCAACACCACCTCGCCCGTGATGGGCACCCCCGGCACTGTAGGCAAAGAAAGTGGAGGAAAAAAGTGGAGGAAATGGGGTTGCCATGACGAAAATTTTGTAACAGATCAAATTCCACGCGCGCGAAGCCGCGGGTATCAGATAGTATTATATATAATATAATTTGGGTATGTATTGTATCTATTTATATGTTGCATTTATTTATATATTGTATTTATGTATATATTGATTTTAAATATTTGTTCTATTCTTATCTGTTGCACCACCCACAAAACATTTCTGTTTAGCCCATTGGTCGACTGGCAGAGAATGCCAGATGGCATTAAGTTAACCTTTTGTACATTTGTATCGTAAATGTGTGCAATAAAATTTAAATAAAAAAAATATCCACAGAATACCTACCATTGGAGTTATGCGCGGGACACGAGAAGAGAAAGTTGAAGTTTGTTTCGTAATTTTGTGAAATTATCTTAAAGCAGCATATTGTGTTGCTTAGTTATGGTAATGTGTCAAGGAAAGGTGCTCCTATTTGAATCGGATCCACGTTCTCGCGTTAAACTCCTGTGGTCATTGAAATGCATCAACAACCCATACATTTCAATGAGTTAGGTTAGTTCAGGTTTATTTATTATGAGTGAGTAAGTATTTATGACATTTTATGTATTTATTGAAATGTAGAATTCCTATAAGAAGACATGGCAGTACAGTCTCAGACCTTAGCCGGCTAAGAAAGGGACATAATAATTGACAATTGTCATGTCTGTCAAAGTCAATAATGTCACCACTGTCACGGCTAAAAAAATGCACTCCGCGCAGCTGATTGCACTTTAGTGCATTGTTTTTACCTGTAAAAACGAATAAAACATTTAAATGTAATAATGTATTGCCTGTTGGTATTTCTCTCATCGTTCTGGGGTGTACTCCTAAGTGTGAACTCGGCTATTTCAGCTGATATCAACGATACGAAAAGGATATTTGTATACAATAGGTAAGTTATTGTTTTGTGTTGTATTTATTTTATTTACTCGTAAATATTAGGTTACAAAGTTTATTAAAAATAAATCACTTTTATCTGCTGTACTAAAGTAACTATTCTTTACTGTTTTACTGTTTAAAAGTAACAAGTTTGTTTTGATTAGGGATTCCCCTTGAAATACGTATCAATATAATAATATTAATCATGAGTCACTCTTTATCCGCCCCGTTTAATGGTTTGAATACCTGGCAAAGATGTGTCGGAAAGATAAAGTAACAAGTATAAAAAGCCTTCACTTTGGGCCCCTTTATGTGTTTAAAAACAAAGATTTGAGTTTTACTATGTTTTATATTTTTTATGAAAAATTTTCAAAGTCCCAAATGCCTTGCACACCCTTTGCTACACTCCAACCCGATTTTGACATTTAGCTCATACTAGAACTGTCAAAAACCTGCCGTTCAATTACGATTGTGATAAGATTCGGTTAAGCGAATTAGGGGCCAGGCTTGTGAACACCAGCTACCCTCATCAGGCAAGCGTGGTGATTATGCCTGTACCCACTATTGCTGTGGTAACATGAATTCAATGATGGAGGCAGTGGGAGGATTATAGGCTTATACTTCTGTTACAGATATGAATACAACACAACAATTCACATTGTTGTAAATAACACAGTGGAACAGTTTCTGGACTTTTATGAAGTAAGTGAATTTGAAATGGAAGATATGTTTACAGATTTAGTACGCATTTATTTTTGATTTAATCCAACGTTTGCGTAAACTCGAGAAATCAGTAAGTGAATTTGAATATTTTTTAAACTATTGTGTGATGACTAGTGTAGTGGTGCCTACTATAGATTACCGTTCCAGTCAACATAGGAAATAATTGACGGAGGCGTTGTAGTCGTGCTACCAAAGGGATGTTTAGCCATTTGTTCCAACTTCTGAAGATAAAAGCCATAAAAACATGTAGCATCAGAGGTCTGTAAAAGGTGGCTTGAAAACTCTGACACTAGACTATTCTTTAAGGTTAATTTTAATATGGCAAGAAATAGTCATAACTCAAAGACTTATGCCATTAACTGGTACAGGATCATAAGGCCAGTGGTGGTCGCCCCATTGTAATATTTTTTTAGTATTTTGTAATCTGTCAAATCCATCAAGTGTTAAATATCTCTAATTATTCTAGGCTCTCAATAAATAAATCAACTAATCAATCGTCTATTTGCTCTAAATGGGGGTAATTATCTCATTTTGTTGGTGTTGATACACCATCTGACCCCATCTAATCTGTCACTTGTCATTACTAATCAACGAAGGTATAACACAGCCTTCAATTCTATGTTTTCTGTTGACAGGAGTCTGAGCTTTGGAACGGGTACCCCACGCGCGTTCATGTCTCCACCGTCGATGACGTCAGTGGGGAGCACCCGCTCTTCATCACCGCTATACAACAGAAAGGTGACCACACTTATGTTGCCTACAAATACAATATAGTATATAAAGCCTAATAACAATAGTTACATGCTACATAAAGTAGTATAATGGGGGCTATCGCTAGTAAATTTGCCACTGAAGGCGCTAGTGTCGCGTGAGGTCCAATATCATTCACTTTGTACTGGTTTTAGCGGAATTTGTTGCATAAATTATAATTTCTTTAATTTACCTGCTGGAAAGTGATCTCCTTCGTAAAATATCGCAAATATGGATTATTTGGCGATTAATGTGAACGCTTTAAAAAGCAGAATTAAGAAAAAGCGCAAAAATAGGCGGCCTCAAGAGCAACTATTTTAGAAGTTAGCTTGTTGATATCAAGATAGTTATTTATAAACAATATAACCTTAATTAGATTCAAGATATAACACTTTGTTTCGGCGCCAATCGCCTTTGACAGCTATACCTCCGGACCTCAGTCTACAGTGGCGCCAACTGGTGAGCAAAGAAACGGTAGTCCCCATTCTTTTGATGTGTCTAAAGCACACAACACGTTATTTTAAATTTAAATTTTAATTTTTAATTATCTCATTAGGGGTTGCCTGTTGATTTTAATTTATTATTATGCAACCTTTTTAACCTTTCTCCTCCATGTTTTAGGTTACTCTTATAGTAAGAGAAGGGTGATGCTATTATTTGAAGTTAATACATTTAACTCCATATTATTTTTTCATAGGCGTATCATCATGGGAGCTGCCACTGGTTGTGGCCACGAAAACAGCGGAGCTCCAGTTCAACGACGTCTCGCGCACTTTGTGTCCACACGATGCGGGGCCCAGTAAGTACTTATCGTCAATTTGTACTAAGACAAAAAATTTATCTATACTAATATTATAAAGCTGAAGTGTTTGTTTGTTTGTTTGAACGCGTTAATCTCAGGAAGTACTGGTTCGAATTGAAAAAATATTTTTGTGTTGGATAGTCCATTTATCGAGGAAGGCTTTAGGCTTTAAAACATCACGCTGCGACCAATAGGAGCGAAGCCATAGTGAAAAAATTGACGCGGACGGAGTCGCGGGCAAGAGCTAGTTAATAATAAAAGTTAAGATTATTTCAAGATACTGAAAAACAGCAGATACTGATACAGATACATTCATTCGGATACACCTACCTTCCAAGTTTCAACAGTGTAATGTTAATACTTTCAGAATAAAGTGGCTGTGACATACATATGTGACAGACATACAGACAGACTTGTCGAAACTATACTATAAGGGTTCCGTTATTTGCCATTCGGCTACGGAACCGTACAAAAGGAAGCCCTGACCCTACTTCTGTGGAATCCCTGGTTTTTGATCCCCTTGTTGCAGCGTCAATCATTACCCCGATATGGCATAAAATCCGAATCAGTAATCTCATGATCATTTCTATTTCAGATGTAACGTCGGTCAACCGACCGTCGCTTCAGATAACGACGTCGAGCCCTAACAACGTGTCGGCCGCCGTCAAGGTGCGGCGCGTCAAGGACTTCTACGTGAAACCATCGAAGGTACCCACCAGATACCAAACATGATCACCCATCAGGGCCCCAATTCCGCTAATTTACAAATGGCTTAATAGAGTCGCAATGACATCTCAATTGTATATTTTGACACATTTATTATGACAGTAATGTCAAAATATACGAATGAGATGCAATTGCGATTCTATTGAGCCATTTGAAAATTAGTAGAATTGGGGCCCAGATGAGGGGAGACAGTATATAGTAATCTACTTTTTGTATGTATTTTGGCAACTTAATTGCAATTATAATATAAGTATTTAAACTTGAAAAATTATGTCTTAGGCGGGACTCGAACCCGCATCTCCAAGTGCGCCCGGTATGCATGGAGATGCGGGTTTGAGTCCCGCCCGAGACATACTCTCCGGCCGCTGCTGCGGCGGCACGAGCGCCGCCTGCTGGCGCTCGTCATGAGCCAGATCCTGGACCAGAAGGTGGCGCACGAGCTGGCCGACGTGCTGTTCGCCTGCAGCCAGGCGCGTACATTTTCTAATTTAAATACTTACATACTAATCTACCTAAATATGTGTGATTGCGCGCGCGCGCGTGTGTGTGTGTGTGTGTGTGTGTGTGTGTGTGTGTGTGTGTGTGCGTGCGCGTGTGTGTGTGTGTGTGTGCGTGTGTGTGTATGTGCGTGTGTGTGTGTGTGTGTGTGTGTGCGTGCGTGCGTGCGTTCGTGTGTAACTTTAATATTTATTTAGAGAGTAGATAGATATAATACTAATACAAACAAGGCAGATGGTAAAAAGAAAACTAGTGACAGTGACCATGAAAGTATAAATCATGTATGCAATGTGTGGCGAGCCGAACCTTCTTACATTTATTATTCTATTTTTAACCTTTTACTTGTCATCGCTTTATAAATTGTTTGTTTTTTAGTTGTCATTGTTCTTGCTTTTCAACACGTGTGTAAAATTATAATTGTGAATATTTTAATTTATTTGATTTATTTACTTTAATCCTTTCCTGATCCCTCATTCCCTCACGTCGCGTGCACAATGTAACATTAATTTATTAAAATATTTCTTACTAAGTAACGGTCAAGGTATTTGTGAACCCCTTTGTCCTTTACAATGTTTATCTTTATCGTCTCCTGTCCTGCAGGAAGTGAAGCTAGAAGCGAAACCGAGCACGCCCAAGTACTACTTCTTCTCGTTCGATGCGGCGCCGCGGAATGTCACCGGGGGGCAGCACCTGACGAGGTTAGGGTTCAATTTTAGTTGTTGGTAATCATATTTTTCCGGGTTAAAAAATGGCCTACGACCGATCGATATACAGGATGAAAGTTTAATATAGCAATCTACGAGACAAAAACCAAATGACGTATTTTTTCTTTTGGTATAGCCCAGTACAAAAATGTCGAGATAAAACACATAAAAAATGTCCGTCAAAAATAAAAAAAAATTGATGCGGCCTTCTATTAAAACGTTTTTTACGCTTTGCGCATCTCATTCATTCATTACGGTACTATTTATATGTTGTTGATTTTCCTTTCATACCTTATCAGGCTTAGGACCGTAAAATATGAAAACTATGTTGCGAAAAATATGTTCGGGTGCAACTATATTTTCATTGTTTACTTCATAAATGGGCTCTAAATACGATACTGAACGCCTGTAAAAAATTTTAAGGCGATAAAATAGTCACCTGTATGTGGATGTGGTGCTGAGGGACATGGGTGAGTGCCAGCTATCCGAGGAGGATGTCAAGGATAGAGCGAAGTGGAGAAGAATGATAAGGAAGGCTGACCCCACCACCGTATGGGATACATAGCCGGGAAGAGAGATAGAGAGAGAGAGAGAGAGAGAAAAAGTCACCTGTGTAATAAGAACTAGACACACAGTCTGATACTAGAATGACACCTGAAACTGTCCTCGATTGAATGATTGACGTTGACATTATGTCAGTGTCAACTTTATAACCCGGACAAATTATGTCGGCATGCAATAGTATAGTTAAAATCATCAGTTAAAATCAGTTTTATTTCTGCAAAAAGGCCCCTGGAGGCGCTTTTACACGTCCCAATATTTAACCTACCACTGCTTCGGGACAAATGTGGGCTAGTGCCGAGAAGAAGCAGCGCAAGAAACTCGGTCACTATTGTCAGCCTCTTTTTAAATAAACATGTTTACATAAGATATATGCCAGTGCGAGCTGATACAATTTAAAGCCAAACGTTCCTATCATTTATATAATCATCAATAGTGTTATAGCCCTTTTTCATTAAAACAACTTTGATATATGATTTGAATTTATGTACAGGGAGGTCAGCAATTGACAGTGGTAATTTGTTGAAAATACGGATGCAATTTCCTATGAACGAATTACCTACTTTTCGCAGTCTGAATCCTGGAACGGCAAGTTTATCTTTATTTCGGGTATTGAAATTGTGTACGTCACTATTTTTGACAAAAAATTCGAGGATTTTACGGACGTACATAATGTTTTCGAAAATGTATTGAGATGCAACTGTTAGTATGTTGATCTCTTTGAATAGCTCTCTTAGAGAGTCACGGGGTCTAAGGCCGTAAATGGGCTATGGGCACAGCACGTTTTTGCAATATAAAAATAGACTCAATATCTGCCGCTGAGCCCCATAACAAAATACCGTATGACATTATACTGTGAAAGTAGCTAAAATATACTAATCTTGCCGTTCCAACATCAGTCAATTGTCTTATCTTTCGCACAGCATAAGCAGCAGAACTAAGTCTTCCAGACAGAGACCTGATATGAGCACTCCATTGCAGTCGAGAGTCTACAGTTATATCTAAAAAGGTAGAGGAGTCTACTGTGTCTAATGGCTCATCTTTTACAATAACATTTGTGGCGGAAAACCTTACATTAGGCAAAGTAAATTTAACACATTTTGTTTTTCTTGCATTAAGCAAAAGATTATTCGTAGCAAACCAATGCAATAATTTAGAGAGGGTATTGTTAACATCGTCAAATGATAATTCGCCCCTCTTAATTTTAATAATTATTGAAGTGTCATCTGCAAACAATACCATCTCACAAAGATTATACATATAATATGGAAGGTCGTTAATGTATATTAAAAATAGCAAGGGTCCTAATACTGATCCCTGAGGGACACCCATGATAAGGGCCGACCCTGAAGACTCAGTTCCATCAATGCAAACTTTTTGTGTTCTACCTGTGAGATATGAGTTAATTAAATCTAACGAATCATTCGAAACACCATAATGTCTGAGTTTTTTAATTAACGTTTTATGGTCCACACAATCAAATGCCTTTGACAGGTCACAAAAAACACCTATAGCATCTAACCTACTCTCCCAAGCATCGAATACGTGTTTTAGAAGTGCTACTCCCGCATCAGTGGTATTTCTACTTTTCCTGAATCCATATTGATTGTGATGTAATAATTTATTCAAACTAAAGTGCGATAAAAGTTGACTAAACATAATTTTTACAAATATTTTACTTAGTACTGGCAAGATAGATATTGGTCGAAAATTAGCGGGTTCGCATTTCTCGCCGGATTTAAATAATGGAATAATTTTGCTAAACTTCATTAAAGTTGGAAACTGTCTATCATCAATACATTTGTTGAAAATTATTGCGAGATGAGGGGCTATTGAATTTATAATTGTATTGATAATATGAACGGAAATTCCCCAAAGATCTTCAGTTTTTTTCATATTCAATTTTCTAAAAGTTTTTATAATTAAATCAGGGTTTATATGTCTAAAATTAAATGAAAATTTGCACTCATCGACAGCCGACTTGAGAAGGGATTCAGCTAGATCAGCGGAAGAAGCAAGCCCTTCAGTAGTGGAGGAAGCTATGTTTGAAAAAAAAATCTCAAATATATTCGCAACCTTTGTGCTCGTGTTTATTAACTTATCCCCTAATTTGAGAGAGTAAGCAGGATTGCTTGGTTTTAGTCTACATGTTTCTTTATTTATAATATTCCAAGTAGTTTTCGCTTTATTTTTGGAAGCCGAAATTAAATTATGAAGATAAATTGACTTTGCTTTGGCGCATACTATTTTAAATAATTTGGAGTATTTTTTAACATGGTCATAATGTTGTGGTTTTGAGATTCAGCTTTTAGACTATACAAATCATATAATGTTTTTCTACTTTTGTAAATACCAGGTGTAGCCCATTCATTAAACTTACAATTTTGTTTGTTGATTTTTTCTTTTTTCTGCTTAAAATGATTATCAAATTCATTTTTTACCAAACCAAAAAGGCCCTCATATAATTGATCAACATTCTGACTACCAGGCTTTAGTAAATTAACACCATTTTCAATTTTTGCTTTAAATCTGTCTATTTTATTAATAGTAACCGGCCTATACACATAATCTACTATGTTTGGGACACGATGGTGCTCAAATGATGCTTCCTGTCCACTATGGTCTGAAGTTAGACAATTCAATATGGTTTTTTTTAACACTTTACCATTACAAAAAATATTATCTAAGCAAGTAGCCGACGTGGGCGTTACCCTGGTAGGTTCATTGAAAACTACTTTTTTACACGATTTTAATAGCCTTCTCAGAGCCTCATCCATAGTGGATTCAAAAATATGGTAATTAGATTTGGGGGGCTATACACGCTAATTATTATAAATTGTTCCAGCTCAACACATGCTAGCTCAATAGCATATGGATATTTATGTCATGTTGTGACTATTCGTTTGATATAGATCGTGCTAAAAGCACCCTTATGTCAAAATTTTTGACGCTGGTTGTGTGTCTTTCTATGGCCATGGTTACCCTTTTCAAACTATTAATGTGGAAATTTCGAAAACATTTTTCTTGTAGAAATTGTGAAATATCTTTTTTGTTATTAACCTTTTCCTGATCAATGACTATTACAGGCGTAAAAATAACAGTTATCCTATTTGGAGCCAAAATGATGAGCAAAAATTTATATCATAGATATTAATTATTTATTTATTATTTTATTATTGCTGCTGAACCGTATTTTTTGTAAATGAAAAAAATTATATTTATTTATTTATGTATTTAACGTCATCCCTACATCGATCAATATTTTATGCGCTACTTTTTTACTAAATTAAAGAGTAAAACAAAACATTCCGTTTGTTATTATGTGCGGTGCTTGACCTTGTCCTTGTCCGATACACGTGCCCCGGCCAATGAGTGAGAGATACGGACGTAGGGATCATTCAGAGTAGACAGGATGCTCTTTAAACAACGTATTTCTTTTGTTAGAAAACAACAAAATGAAAACGAGCTATATTTTTTTTAAAATAATGACAGGTTTCTTTTTCTCTGATATAATCAGAGACTCTGTATAAATGTTTTCACTTGAGATGAGGTGCCCATTTAAAGATACTTGTTCCACTAGGTTCAACTACACTATACCGAAGAGCGTGATACTGACCGTCGAGTCGGACAACGAGGTCTGCGCCACTATCTCCATACAGAACAACTCGGTAAGCATCCACCCTACTTGACAGTGTCAGACATGTCACTATTACATTTGAAATATAGAGGGTAGACGGAGGGAGAACCATCTGCATGTATTGAAAAGTGTCCGTCGAAAGGGAGCAAGTTAAGGTGGCGCCATAGTCGCAAGTGGAAACAATTTAAAAGTTGCGTCACAAATTTTATATTTGATAAATTACATTTGTCTACGTAAATTGTTGAGATTTTAAATAATGCATAATTCTCAAATACACAAGTCACCGAAAATATTAAATTTTTGAAACCAGCACACTCCACTCTGTTAATAAAAATAAATAAAATAAAAATAAAAATAAAAATTATTTATTCTCAGACAACACAGTCCATAGTTTGTTAGTAACAATTTGACCTTATATCCTATGTTAGTGGGTTATACTATGTTACTGTTAGTATCAATTAACTTAAAACTATGTTAGTAATAACCGTGCATGGCGGGAAATGTATAGTCATTTCATTGATTCACATGTTTGACATGTAAATCAATGAAACGACAGTATATGGCAGAGTCCAGTCTCTCAGCTATCACCTTCAGGACACCATTTCTGCTCGCCCTTATTCTCGCAATCACAGCCGCAGATGTTTTGCGCATTAACGCGTAAAAATCGGCTATATGTTCATCTGCAAACATTCCAGATGCACTACAGTACCGAGGAAGCCTAAACAGAGCCCTGAAAATGTTATTGTATTGTACAGGGCACTGAGTGACCGCCGCGTAAAACCAGTCCACAGACCGCTCGTGTAAAAGCTTTGACAGTAGGCTTTGAATAAAGTAAGTTTCACCTCTGCAGTACAACGAGCGAACCTGTAGGCCAGCACACCACCACGAATCGCCAATGCCCTACGCTCCCTCTCTATATCCTTATCGTCTTTTAAATCCTCTGTCACTATGTGACCAAGGTACTTAAACTGAGATACACGGTCCAAAATTGACCCGTTTAGTGATATCGGTGGTATTTGCTTCGGTAATTTATTTTTTCCTAAAAAAACCATAAATTCACTCTATTATAACAGCTATATTCATATCGTTTCTACTAGCTTAACTAGCGCCATTTCGGCGAGTTTTCGAACTGTAATTTGCTGTTTACAGGTGGACACTTTTTTATCTTTTACCCCACACAGGTTTGTTTCTTCTTTCTTCTACCCTACGTAGTTCTAAACAACCGACTTTCATCTATTTTTTTAGTTTACATTTAACGGCCCCGGACGAGTCCATACGGCCTAATCTTAAGTAATAATAACATAATAACCTAACTAAACCCTAACTAACACAACAGGGTGATACACACATTACAATGGCTAATGGAATTATACGCGGGAACATCGACCCGAGTCAGACGGGATAGCCATCCTACTTTATGCATAAGTATTGCACGCCCGTTATGGGTATACGGTTGTAAATTTTTGTATCTGCAATGTAACCTGCAAAATTTGTACACAGTTTTATTGCAATGAATTGAATTGAATTTATCTCTCACTTCCATTTAAATTACCTTCCTTAATGATACCTTAAATCTGCTAAACAATCAAATTCTTTAACTGTCTCTCAAACACCCAGACCCAGCAGTATGAACATTTAATAGCTTCCAACGACGAACACTTGCACGCCTGCCAGCAGGTTAAATACTGTGACTAAGAAAATATTTTGTAACATCTCTGTAATATGTATTTATGCAAATAAAATATTTGATTGATTCGTTATAAATTTATGTAAATGTGGACAACATCACATACATTGTTCTGATCCCATTTTAAGTTATTATTTAAAGCACTCGTATTTTGGAAATCAGAAGCAACGAATGTGCCACAAATATCCAGACCTGAGGAACTGTAGTAAAACACGACCCGTCCGAGAATCAAACTCGAGACCAGGTGGCATCTTGAAAACCGGTGTGTACGCCACTCCGCTACGGATGCCTTCAAAATCATGTGTTTAGAATGTTATTTTTTTTTTAAGTACATATATCTCTTATAACAGATCCATGTATTTATTCCTAGTGCCCGGTTTTCGACAACGAACGAGACGTACTGTACCAGGGGTACCACCTCACCATGACTACCAAAGGGGGCATCACGCTTACGGTAAGCTAATGAATTAGGTAACCTATGCAGGGTGTAAGGTATATGGTATATCAAGCCAAAACCAGCCTAAGTTAACATTTGCATATACAGTCAAAACCGGTTATAGCGACATCCAAGGGACCGCAAAATTACGACGCTTTATCCGATAGTCGTTATAAGTGTTAGGGAGAAGCGGCGGTGCCTTCGGTGGTAATGGAGGTGGAATAAAAAGCGAACTGTATTTTATAGGATTTAGTATAATTCTGGACAAGTACAATAACATTGACGTGCGGTCAAGTAGGATGATATTGAAGGGAGTGGTTCGACCGAGCATCGATGTTCGGTCGCGAACCGAACGTTCGCCGCAGTTCGGCGGTTGTGCGTCCCTCATCCCCCTCCGGTATCCGTGACGCCGCCCGTGCGTAGACAATAAGCAATATGCGAACAAAACCAATCAAAGCAAAGTTTTGCGTTGGCTTTCTGCGTTGGGCGTAGCTATTGCGTTGAGACAAGTTAAATCCCATAGAGTCGCGAATCGGTTTGGGAGAAAATAGTTCTTCATAAATTAGAATAAGGTTGGAAATATTTGTTTTTCTAGAATAATTATGACGGTTGGTCGCTATAGCCGATAATCTACTGAAAGTTTGGTCATTTTACGCGATATGTCGCTTTAACCGATGTCGTTGTATGCGGTATGTTTACTTTATTTATATGGGATTTGGCCGGAACCCTGTTATTTGGTCGTAATAACCGATCCGACGTTTTAGACGGTGTCGTTATATCCGGTTTCGACTGTAAATACTATGCTGAAGTCAGAAATTTCATATAGTTATATTTGAAAATAGAAATCGGAATCTCAAATTTTTAGTTTGTATTAAATTTAAAAAAAAGTGATAACAAATTTCAGACTTTACCGCAGTATTTATATGCAAATGTTAACAATAGGCTGGTTTGGGCTTGTGATACCATTTACCGAACATCCTGTATAGAGTAGTTTTATTCTGTAGTTTTTGCTGAGCTGCTCGGTTTTTGTTTTATTAACATGAGTGGAGACTTATAAATTATGTACTATATCTGTACTAATATTATAAAGCTGAAGAGTTTGTTTGTTTGAACGCGCTAATCTCAGGAAGTACTGGTTCGAATTGAAAAAATATTTTTGTGTTGGATAGTCCATTTATCGAGGAAGGAAAATATATTGACGAGACTACTGACACAAAATTTTTAGGAATAATAATTGACAATCACATGAATTGGAAAGCTCATATCGATAAGGTCTGTGCCAAGTTAAATAGCTACATATACCTTCTTAGTATGCTACGTAGGACAATATCACATAACACATTAATAACGGCATACTATGCGTATATTTATTCCACTCTTGATTATGGCCTTCTGCTTTGGGGCAATAGCACAGATGTTGACAGGGCTTTTATTGCTCAAAAAAAATGTATTAGAGCCATGCGAGGTCTAGTACCATGCGAACCATGTAAGCCCTTCTTTAGAAAGCTACGCATTCTGACATTGCCATGTATATGTATATTTTAAATTTAGTGTGCTTTGTAAAATTTAATAACGACCTATTTACCAAATACAAGATAAATTAACGCACAGTGTAAGACCTAGGACTAGTTTTTATAAAAAGAATTGCCCAGCCATGTGCATCAAGGTATTTAATGAATTACCTGCTGAATTCCAAATTCTTCCAAAAACACGGTTTTGGAAGGCAGTCAGGTACAAGAACAGTGCTTCTACTCAGTCAAAGAGTATTTTGAATGCATGCACAGAAGCAGACTTAAGTAAAATTTGTATGTGTTGTTTGTTTATGTACCTACTGATTATATTTAATAATTAGACATCGCATTTTGTTTAGTTTTAATTTTTTGACATTGTAATTAGTTAGCTCAATTTATTTATTATGTGGTTTTACTTGACAATTGCATGCTCTTTATAGCGAAACATGTTGGAACATCTATGTTTATAAATTTTAATAATCATCTTATGTACCGTGTTTCTTGTAAATAAATAAATTTGAATTTGAATTTGAAAATTTGAAGGCTTTAGGCGATATAACATCACGCTGCGACCAATAGGAGCGAATCATCAGTGAAAAATGTTGCAAAAATAATCGCGATCATATTAACAGAAATTACGTACCCAAAGGGTAAAAACGGGACCCTATTACTAAGACTTCGCTGTCTGTCCGTCTGTCCGTCTGTCCGCCGCTCTGTCACCAGGCTGTATCTCAAGAGCCGCGATAGCTAGACAGTTGAAATTTCCACAGATTGTGTATTTCTGTTGTCGCAATAACAACAAATACTAAAAACAAAATAAAATAAATATTTAAGGGGGGCTCCTATACAACAAACCAGTTTTTTTGGACTTTTTGGTACGGAACCCTTCGTGCGCGAGTCCGACTTGCACTTGGCCGGTTTTATTAAAAAAAAAAGCTACATGGCGTATGCTACATAATTTCACTTGGGTACTTTAAAAAAAATGCAGTCATAACGAGTGGAGTAATAAATAAAAGATGACAAAATTCTGAATACAAAAATGATTAGAAAATAAATCAAATATACAGGTCCCCAATTCCGCTAATTTACAAATGGATCAATAGAGTCACAATTGCATCTCAATCGTTTATTTTGACATTACTACCATAATTAATGTGTCAAAATATACAATCGAGATGAAATTGCGATTCTATTGAGCCATTTGTAAATTAGCGGAAGGGACCCAGGAGACTTGGTAATCATTGCATTTCCGTAGTCGGATTTACAGTTTTTCAAACTATTTCTGCTTGTTAAATATTTCTTGCGAAGTTTATCGATAGATTCCGATTTGTCTATGATTCAATTTTGCTATCCATGGAATTATAATTAACAAGCTGTTGCTCGCGACTTCGTACGCGTCAATTTCTGTTATTATGATCGCGATTATTTTTGCAACATTTTTCACTGATCGTCGCTCCTATTGGTCGCAGCGTGATGTTATATAGCCTAAAGCCTTCCTCGATAAATAGACTATCCAACACAAAAATAATTTTTCAATTCGAACTAGACTTCCTGAGATAAGCGCGTTCAAACAAGCAAATGAACAAACAAACAAACTTTTCAGCTTTATAATATTAGTATACATATTTTAATTAATTAATTAATTTAAATCAGGCAACAAAAGGCCCATACAATAAATACCTTAAAGTCTAGCATACATAATATACACAACTAAAAAATAACTATTTATTGTCTAATACACGTAGAGAAGGCGGCGACGTGTTGCGCAATGCAGTGTCAGGTATCCGACAGCGGAATCGTCGAAACAAAACACCTCTAGGCCAAAAATCTTCTTTCACGAAGGTCGACAGTTGTTCGGTTGGTACTCTCACCACAAATGAATTAAAATTCACATTATGGCGGGAAACCAGCCGCTCGACCCTCAGAGTAAATTTGGTCTTCAGTCTGATGTACTCCACAATATTTTCTGATTTCGTTGAATAATGCAGGCGGGACACGTACAACTGCGTTGTCGGGATAGCCGGACGCAGCAGGTGGTTCTGTCCAGTCGGGGCGGTGCCACAAAGGTTTCGGCGGGCGGGCTTAAACTGTCTACTAACGCAAACTAACCTTAAATCTGTTGGCTTGCAGCAAGCGATGTTCCCGCAGGGCTTCTACATCGTGTTCATAGTGCGCGAGAGCGACGAGGCGTGCACGGGGGACGCGGTCACTTCTAACTCTATCAAGGACAGGTCTAAAAACTTTAGGTATTTATCATTTTAAATTATAAAGAAGATTACAAGTTAAAATATGACTAGATACAAAGTCTAGAAAAAAATAATGTCACTTCGAACTATCCAAATTTTAATATTTTTACAGTTTTCGTTTGTGTGATAAAAAAATATGATGATATCAACTTTCTGACTTCACCATAGTATACAGGATGAAATTTAAACCACTTTCCAAATTTTTAAATAGCAATCTACGAGACAAAAAACAAATGACGTATTTTTTCTTTTGGTATAGCCCAGTACAAAAATGACAAGATAGAAAAAGTCCGCCAAAAATCTAAAATTTTTGATACAGTCTCTTAGTAACACTTTTTACGCGATGCGCATCTCATTCATTCATTACGATACTATTCATAAGTTTTTAATTTTCCCTTCATACCTTAACAGGCTTAGGAGTTAGGACCGTAAAATTTAAAATTATGTTGCGAAAAATATTTTCTGGTTAAAGCTTGATTTACATTTTTTACTTCATAAATGGGCTCTAAATACGATACTGAACGCCTGTAAAAACTTCGACTTGTTATACCATTTACCTTACAAGCTGTATATCAGATGATTAATTGATAGTTTACCGTAGTGATCTTTCACAGTTTCCGTGTGATCGCGACGATATCGTACAAGGAGTACGTGGTCGGAGCCCTGGTGACGTTGGCCGTGACCCTGGTGATCGCGACGTTGGCGGCCATTTTGCCGCTGGCGCTCACCTGCCGGGCTACAGGTTAGTACTACAATAGGCTACTGGACTCTTTATTTAAGTATATCTTAAATGATTAAATATTGCCTGATTAGACTATGATTTATTTTTTTCTCTCAATTTTTTTAAACTTAGAAAACGAAAAATTTCAAAAAAATTAAAAATAAATAATTTAAAAAAAAAACTTCAGACCTACGTAAAATCTTTTGGGCTAATTAGTCAACAGACCGACCCACCTGCACCCCATATGCGTATGTTTAACGTTCTTCCAAACAAACTCCAAACAAACAAACTTCTTATGTCCGATTCTGATTTATTAACCTCATTGTATGAATGAATAGTTTCATGTCTGCGGTTAAACCCTGATGATGTAAGGCAATCGGAATGGCAGTAATGACACTCAAAGAGATTAAATCAATCTAACTAAATTGTCGCGCGAAACCGGCGTCATTTTGGAAGCATCTTATGGTGTTGAAAAAAAATATTTTCAATTCTGTTTCAATAATTAGCGGCGATTTAATACAATATAAATTGAACATTGTGGTGTATTACGTAGGTTTTTTAAGAATATTGTTTAAATTAGTTATTTAAAATATATGTAATTAAATTTATAGAATGTTGAATAAAACAATCAATCAAATATAAAAAAAACATATTTTATTTAAGAGTACTACCAGAGCTAGAAACTATGAAATGTTTACTGTGATTCAGTAAATACTAGTATTCACTGAAAGTATCATTTTAGCAAATTACCTCTAGAGGTAATTTGCTAAAATGATACTGTTCTAGTTTTTTGAGAATTGATTTTGTTTAGAAGTAACAAAATTTAATCAATCAGGGGCAGCACATAGCTCCAGTAGTCGCCTTACGGCCATTTCCAATAAACTATCTATCTTCAGTTTTGGCATATCGGAGATAGGAAACAGTTTCTATCTCTGTTTTTGCCGTCCAGAGAAACAAAGACAGAAGTTGTTTTCTATCTCCGATATGCCAAAACTGAAGATAGATAGGTTATTGGAAATGGCCGTTAATGTGTTGATGACTGTTCAGAGGAGGTGGTGCTGGAAGTAGAACCGGGGCCTTCCGCGTCAGCCGACGCAGCCCCGCCCGCTAGCGACGAGCTACCCATCCTAGAAGACAGGGATGACGGTACGTACTTCTTAATACTTTTGTATGACTAAGCTATGACTGACTATTTTTAACTTCTAGAAATGACATTTCGATCTGTTCAAGTTTAAATACACGTTATGTAACCATTATGTGTAACATATTGGCAGTGTTATTATTTTTTTAGCTTATTCTTAGAAAAATGTTAAAAAATAAAGAATATTAATTTTGAAACATGCTGTGACGCGCACGGAGGTATTATTTTGCTGCGGCTAGCTTAACATAGTAAAAGCAAAGTTACTAAATTGTACTAATTATGGTAAGGTAAAAAATATATCTAACATATATAGTACGGTCTTTTAGCAATACTATGATTTTATGTAATTTTAAAGGCGCGAGCCGCTAGGCCGCGAGCTGTCAAATATTTCCCGTGTTTCCCCGAAAAAACACCAGTGAACAAGATTGGGTGTTTTATTTATAATTGTATAGTTTAAGTCTTGTATCTCATCCACAATCTGTCTTCCTTCGGCTAGTTGTGTAAGTTCCAGCTCAGTTTCAGAGGCGCTGTCTGAGTCGGGGCTCGAACTGGCGGCCCCGCTTATGTTGGCGAGACTGAGCCGCGCGCCCAACGCCGCCCGCCAGCGAGCCGACAGGTCAGTACCTAACCTAACGCCTTTGCCATATTGGATTTTAGATGACGTCACGGATTTACTTAAGAAAAAATTTACAAAGCAAAGCAAACAAAACGCTGGCTTACAGCGATAAGAATATACTTGAAAAATTGACGCCTATGACGTAGTACGCCCGGCATGCGAAGAGATACGGGTTCGAGTCCCGCCTGAGACATAATTTTTCAAATTCAAATACTGATAGCTCTGTCTATCTGTCTTTACGTTACACTTTCACGCCTTAACTACTTAATCGATTTTGATGAAATTTAGTACATAGATAAATTAGACCTTGAAAATGGACTCGGGCTATTTCTGGCACATATTTCCACCCGGGCATATATTTCCACCCAGGCACATATTCCCACCCGGGCACATACATATTTCTACCCGGGCACATACATATTTCTACCCAGGCACATATTCCCACCCGGGCACATATTTCTACCCGGACGGCGTAACGAGTAGTTCACGCGGGCATAAAGCTACTATTTGATACGTCGTCATTCCACAGGTATTTCTGGATTTCGCTAACCGTCGCAGTAGTCTACGCTTTGCCGGTTGTGCAATTGCTGTTTACGTATCAGAGTGTGAGTATTTTGAAACCTGTTTTCAGGGTTCAGTAGGTCTAGCATAAAAAACTATCGAATTCGAATCGTTTGCGTGTTTGTATCGCAAAAACTTAAACAGCGCTCGCGCGGTCAAAACGAGAACTAGAAAACAAAGCACGAACTTTGTGTCGTTTGCTTTCGATACGCAAACGATTCGAAGTCGATAGTTTTTTATGCTGTACTGTACCTATAGAATTTATTATATAAAAAAAATGTACACCAATGTTAATGCAAAACGATGTAGGATTTCAGATAGCCTTGTACAGACAACGGCAGGTCAACCTACCCAAAAAGTTAAAGGTCATCGAATTGATTTTCAACTTTAATTCCAACACGTAGAGATCAATATCAATTGAGAAAATTTGACGTTTTGGAGTAGGTTGACGTGATGTCTGTACAAAAAAAAATTTAAACATTGACATCGTCATATACATTGCTGTGATCCCAAAGTATATAAAGCATTTGTCTTGAGGGAATGGGAAACAACAGTGCTACCACAAACACCCTAGAAAATATAGCAAAAGACTGCTTAATTCCGTCTGAGAACCGAACCTGGTATCTGGGAGCAAGCGACACCTTGAAAACCGGTGCGTACGCCACTCTGCCACGGAGGTCGTCAAAAAAATGGATTACAAATTTATTATCTGACTACGTAACTTGTTAAAAATCGACCTCATACATAGTACGTACGACCCTTCATAGACCCCACTCCACCAGATGGTGTACCAGACGGGGTCCCAGGACCTGTGCTACTACAACTTCCTGTGCGCGCACCCCGCCGGGCCGCTGGCCGACTTCAACCACGTGTACTCCAACGTGGCCTACGTCGTCCTGGGGCTGGTGTTCATGCTGCAGGTGGCCAGGCGGGGGGGGGGCGATAAGGTAGGTAGATTGAATTTTAATACCAGTATTTATACTTGAAAAATTATGTAAGGGAAAATTTCGCGCTGTGACGCAGTGTCTCGGTGGCTTGATGCTATAGCGCCGCGCCCGGCATGCGAGAAGATGCGGGTTCGAGTCCCGCCGGAGACATAATTTTTTCGAAGTTCAAATACTGATATTTGCAATATATATTGCAATTAAATTGCTTAAATATCATATAAATTATAGATAGAATTCTCTTCAATGCACACGAAACGAGCCAATGGGGGCTATCGCTAGTGAATTTGCCACTAGAGGCGCTTGTGTCGCGTTAGGTCCAATATCATTCACTTTTCACTGGTTATAGCGGGTTTCGTTACATAAATTATAATTTCTTTAATTTTATTGCTGGAAAGTGATCTCCTTTGTAAGATATCGCAAATATGGATTATTTGGCGATTAATGTGAACGCTTTAAAAGCGGAATTAAGAAAAAAGCGCAAAAATAGGCGGCCTCAAGAGCAACTATTTCAGAAGTTAGTTTGTTGATATCAAGATAGTTATTTTTAAATAATAAACTTTAATGAGATTCATGATTTACACTTGTTTCGGCGCCAATCGCCTTTGACAGCTATATCTCCGGACCTCAGTCTACAATGGCGCCAACTGGTGAGCAAAGAAACGGTAGTCCCCATTATCTTCATTGCACACGAAACGAGCCAATAAAAATCGGTGTTAACAGAAAGTTATAAAATTTGAGCGGTCTTTTTTAGGCAACCTTTGGGTCAAGAAGACACACTATAAAACTAAGGGAAAGGTGACTAATACTTAGTTAGAAAGAGGGGATAACGTACTCAATACTAGGGCAGGTCAGCCGCGTGGCAAGGTCTCAGGATACTAGGGCTGATCTGATGAAACTATCTACTGACATGACTTCGACCACGTCTTCTCCAACATGGCTTACGTGTTCCTGGGGCCGTTGTTCATGCTGCAGGTGACCAGGCGAAGGGAGGGGGGGGGGGGAGATAAGGTAGGTAGATAGATGAATGTATGTGGCCCACATTCATCTGTCACATACACTGTTTTGATCCCAAAGTGAGCAACTATTTACAGCGCTTGTCTTAATGAAATCAGTAACTTGTCTGGTAGAAATCGCTTAAAACGATAAGGCCGCCTATTTTTACATTTTCTCTTCTTTGTAATTTTTTTTATGTTTTCTAGTGTGCAATAAAGTGTTATCTATCTATCTATCTATCAGTAACAACGAAGGTACCACAAAAACCAAGACCGGAGGAAATGCAGAAACACACTTTTTTTCTTTATTAACCCGTCTGGGAATCGAACCCGGGACCTCGGAGCAGGTGACACCTTGAAAACCGATATGTAAGCCACTCCGCCACGGAGGTCGTCACTAAAAGCGATCTCTCTTTGGCAACCTTTGGGTCAGGGCACACTATAAAACTAAGGGGAAAGTAAATAAGTTACTGGAACAAGTCAAATGAAATTAAACAGACACCTACACAGACGCACTCACACATATGCATACATTGTATACAAACTTAATTACGCATGCACATACTTACACAATCACACACACATTCACTGTCTAAACAATTAAAATAATACAAAAACAATAGTTATGGATCAAATATGATTAATGGGAAACCAAATTAGTGAAATAACTTTATGATTTTGATTTTTGATTTATGAAGTGATGTGATTATAGGCCTTTACTTTGAGTAATATTTCTTTTAGTAAGACCAGTCAGTAAAAAGTCAGTTATACTCGTAGTTTTATTTTAATCACAACTCACTCAAATCACTCACTCACACGCCCACACACACTTACACACACACACACACACACACACACACACACACACACACACACACACACACACACTTACATACACACACACTTACACGCACACACACACACACTTACACACACACACACACACACTTACACACACACACACACACTTACACACACACACACACCTACTCGTGCTTGCACGCAGTTAACACAGCTAAGAAATTTATTATTATCCTCTATAGTTGGTATCCGCTTAGGTACATTATGTGCACCTTGACCACATCGAGAGAGGAGAGTGCTGGCGCTCTGGAACATAGGCTGTCCTAGTTCAGTCGCCAGTCTCTCACAATCTTATACACCGTAAAATTTTAGTGGTTGTTTTCCCGCAGTAAAATGATTGTATCTTAATAGTACAATAGATTTGTGCAGTTTTTTTTTATTCAAATAAAAAAATAGCAGTTTTACGATTGTGATAAACGAAACTCGAAAGCTACCTCGAACCAATGGTACCAGCCGCGCCGCAGCCGGTCACCGGCCGGGGTCATTGCCCCTCGCGCGGTGCAGTTTATGATGTATTACTTAGTGCGTAGAGCTTCTTTTGCTTTGAACATTGATTTCGTGCGGCAAGCAGTACCCAAACACGTCACATTTTGTAAAGATACTATCGTATCTGACGCTTTTGAGTTGATGATTATTTTTTTGATTAGTTGAGAACAATGATATCTTTATTTTCAAAAAATAACTCGCACGATTCGATGGTGCTACTAAAGGTAAATCGTTCTGTTGCGGGAAAACAACCACTAAAATTTCACGGTGTATAGTTTTATGCATTGTTATGTATTTTTATAATTAGTTATAATTACTTAAAGATTGTGGAGAAAATAAAGACTTTTGTTATTTTTATTGTTATACTTGAGGCGCTTTTACACGTCCTAATATTTAAACCTACCGCTGCTTCGTGACAAGTCTGGGCTAGTGCCGAGAAGTAGCGTGAGAAACGTGGTCGCCATTGTCAGCTTCTTTTTAAATAAATGTTTAAGCAAGTACGAGCTAGGACAATTCAATGCCATACATTTCTATTATTTAAATAATCATTAATATAGTAATAGCCCATTTTTAGGGTTCCGCACCCAACGGGTAAAAACGGGACCCTATTACTTTTAGACTTCGCCGTCTGTCCGTCTGTCCGTCTGCCTGTCACCAGGCTGTATCTCAAGAGCCGCGATAGCTAGACAGTTGAAATTTTCACAAATTATGTACGAGTATTTCTGTTGCCGCAATAACAACAAATAAGTACTAAAAACAGAATAAAATAAATATTTAAGGGGCCCATAGGGCAAACCCGTTTTTTTGGCCTATTTAGTACGGAACCCTTCGTGCGCGAGTCCGACTCGCACTTTCATTAAAATTACTTTGACATACGAATTAAGTTTATGTACAGGGAGTTCAGCAATACCCCAAAATTAAGCTATAGTAAGTATTATCTTTCAGGACATGGGCATCCCCCAGCACACGGGGCTGTACTACTCCATGGGGCTCGCGCTCGCCATGGAAGGGATCCTGTCCGCCTGCTACCACCTCTGCCCCAATAAGATGAACTTTCAGTTTGGTGAGTAACATTTATACGGGTAGTCCAAAAGGTGCAATGACGTCCAAAAAAGGTTATTTGGATTCTTCTATCCAAATAAACATTTTTGGACAAATATTTTAATTAATGTATTTTCTTTATTACTTTCTTTCTTTCAAATACATCAATAACGTTATCAGAATTTGCGTAGTTTTCGAAATATTAATTTTTTTCGTAAAATTTGAACATCTTTGATCTAATCAGTTTAAAAAAATAATTCCTCCACTTTTTATGATGTTATGTCAGAGTTTTTTTTTGTAGAATGATCGTTATAAATAACACTTACTTAGATAAAATTATTAGCTAGCTGCTGAGACTAACAAAGGTTTCCAAAAATTTGACCGAAGGTCAATAGTTTAGGTACAAGGTAGTCAGAGCTTAATTTTGAACTTTGAATTGCACGCTGCATCTCCAACCACCTGTAAAACGAAGCCAACGTTATGTAACCATTATGTATAACATCTTGGCAGTGTTATTATAATTAGTTCTACCAAAAAAAAAATTATATTAATTATTGGTTCAGCTATTTATTTTGAACCACGCTGTGACGTGCACAGATGTAGCTGTGTAAGGTCCATTCAGAGACCCCGCCGGTAGCAAAATAATACGTCTGTGCGCTTCACGGCGTGTTACAAAATTGAAAATCCGAATTGAAAGTTTGAAAAATTTTGAATATTATCATTTCCAAATATAATTGTTTGTCCTCACAGATTCGTCGTTCATGTACGTGATCGCCGTGCTGTGCGTAGTGACCCTGTACCAGGCGCGCCACCCCGACGCCAACGTGCGCGCGCACGTCGCCTTCCTGCTGCTCGCGCTCGCCATGGCGCTCGGTACGTGCTGCGACACATTCGCCACAGGTGGCCAAAGTGACCACACTGATTCGCCACAGATGGCCACAGTGGCCACACTAGCTGCATCTAGCTACACTGGTCACAGTCATACCATCCGCCTACCTGCTCAGTACGTACCACACCACATTGGTCACAGTTGGCACACGCGTCTTTTTGCTGCTCAAGCTCGCCATGGCTTTTGGTACGTACTGCGCCACAGGTGGCCAAAGTGGCTACACTGGTCACGGATGGCCACACTAGTTATATTGGGCCACACAGACCATATTTCCTTTAACAAAAGTGCAAGATAGCTACTAATATTCAATTTAAAAATGGTATTTTTTATATTTTGAACCCTAGAAACGCTGTCATGTTATGACGTCATATGACTCTAAGCAAACTTCATGCCGGATCTTACAAGTAATTTTCATTATGTAGTATATTATTATCTTTTTATTGACACAATCAAACATGGATGTTACATTGGAAAACCCAAAAAATACAAATATGAATGTTGGTTGGAAAATACTTGTAGTATTTATTGAATCACAGTAAACTTTTCATTTAGAATTTATCGCTACAGCCAATAACGGCCGCTTTTAGCAATAATGTTCAATACGAAAGAATGCCAGAATGAAAAACTGATGAAATTGATTCAATAAATACTAAAGGTAAGTTGCTATAATGATACTGTTCTTTGTGAGAATTGATTTTGTTTAGAAGTAATAAAATTAATCAATGGGGGCTATCGCTAGTGAATTTGCCACTAGAGGCGCTAGTGTCGCGTGAGGTCCAATATCATTCACTTTGTACTGGTTTTAGCGGAATTTGTTGCATAAATTATAATTTATTTAATTTACCTGCTGGAAAGTGATCTCCTTCGTAAAATATCGCAACTATGGATTATTTGGCGATTAATGTAAACGCTTTTAAACGCGGAATAAAGAAAAAGCGCAAAAATAGGCGGCCTCAAGAGCAACTATTTCAGAAGTTAGTTTGTTGATATCAAGATTGTTATTTATAAACGATATAACCTTAATTAGATTCAAGATATAACACTTTGTTTCGGCGCCAATCGCCTTTGACAGCTATAACTCCGGACCTCAGTCTACAGTGGCGCCAACTGGTGAGCAAAGAAACGGTAGTCCCCATTGGGAGCAGCTGTATTAGTGAGTAAAGAAGCCTAGTTACCTAGTTCTGATTCAGCTACGACGTTACCTCTGCAGGTGTATTCGGCATAATGTATCCCAGCGTATACTTCTGGGCCGCCTTCACTCTGCTCCACCTCGCCGCCTGTCTCGTGCTCACGCTGAAGATATACTACGTCGGCCGGTTCAAACTCGGTCAGTACTAGAAAGATAAATATTTCATTCGTACATATCATCACCCAAGTTAAATAGGTGCAAACAACATTGCTGCGATATGTAGCCAAAATAGTTTCCATTCAGCGATATTTCCACGGCAAAACTAGTCATGCCGCTGGTTTTCTGTTGAAAACATATTGAGAAGCCACCGGGCCCATGCAAACAGGCCCCTAATTCAGCTTACCAAATCGTATCACTATCGTAATTGAATAGCAGGTTTTTGACAGTTCTAGTATGGGCTAAATGTCAAGATCGCCCAATTCAATCACGATCGAACTGCAATTGAAATAGCTGAAGGCCCTTGATACAAACATTAAATATTACAAATTTCCATACTAATTATTTGTGAATGTGTTTGGGTGATTGTTGATTGTTGACCACTATGTTTACCTGGGACATATAGTCCAGTTAGGTAAGTCCAACTTCGAGAAAGAGATCTCTCGTCGAATCCAGCTCGGATGGGCAGCGTTCGGGAAGCTCCGGCATATATTCGCGTCCGAAATACCTCAGTGTCTCAAGACGAAAGTCTTTGACCAGTGTGTGTTGCCAGTAATGACCTATGGGAGTGAGACGTGGTCGTTTACTATGGGTCTCATAAGAAGGCTCAAGATCACCCAGCGAGCAATGGAGAGAGTGATGCTTGGTATTTCCCTACTCGATCGAATCAGAAATGATGAGATCCGCAGGAGAACTAAAACAACCGTCATCGCTCGAAGGATTGCATCGTTGAAGTGGCAGTGGGCGGGACACATAGCGCGGAGAACCGATGGCCGTTGGGGCGGAAAGGTTCTCGAATGGCGACCGCGTACCGGACGACGTTCCGTGGGCAGGCCCCCTACAAGGTGGACCGACGATCTGATCAAGGTCGCGGGAAGCCGCTGGATGCGGACAGCACAGGACCAATCGTTGTGGAGATCCTTGGGGGAGGCCTATGCCCAGCAGTGGGCGTCGTTCGGCTGATATGATGATGATGATGATGATGTGTGTGTGTGTGTGTGTGTGTTTATGTGTACCAATTATGCATTTTAAGAAAGTTATAAATATTCATGATTACAACTCTACTTATCCTTTTTCACTATCCTAGTGTATACATATCAGATCGATGTTCTATAATAAAATGTGATGGACTGTAGGCTGATTCAATTTAACACTGGTTCTATTAGACTAAAAAACAACAGAAACTAAACTACAGGCAACGCCATCTGTTTGTAAGACTTATAAATAAAATTTGGAATAATGGGCGATTGTAATTAAAAAGAAAATCGTATGAATCATAAATAGTGCATTCGATTGTCTAAACTGTATATCGCGTATAAATATTATATTTGGGCCTGTTTTACAATCGCTGAGTAAAGTTCTGGGTAAGCTACTTCGACCCTATCGCTCAGTAAACTATTTTTTACGTTTCACAATCCCTGAGTAGGGTTAATCACCACTTTATCTGCTCGTTAAGTTAACCACCGGATGCACTGCCAAGTAGCCTTTTACTTGACAAGTAAATTTAAGAAAAGATAACCTCAAATACGTCTTTTCTAATTTTTTATCAACAACAAGTTATTTTATTATTTAAATGGACAGTTTTGCAGTCATTGTAAAATAACACAATGTTCGTAATGGTAAATTCAATGCAAACAAAATCACCACACAAAAAGTACCAAACGTCGGCAAATTTGACATTTGTCATTTACTGACTAATTAACGTTGACTCGACATAGACTTTTTGTTGAAACCTCGTTGCGTTCCATTCTTACAGAAACATTGATTTTAGAAAAGGTGAAATGACTCATTTACATTACAGTGTAAACATTTTTTGTACGAATTTATTGTTTTTATTACTTATAATCATAACAAAAAATATTTTTTATGATAATTCTGTGATTACTATACTTTATAGAAACCTTCGAGCAACGCGGCCTTCCGTCCCGGAAGGGAGTAGGCATAGCGATTCTATTCTATACAAAAAGTTCTGGCATTTCTTGCGGGGGGAAATGTGCACACAAGCGCAGGTTCGCATACTCACATACAAAAACAACACTGTAGTGACGACACTCACACACAAAAAATTAAACAATTCAGCAACAATTCGTGTACGGATAAGTTACAACTCACACATTGTCCCGTTTTCAACGTAAATAGAGTTGGTCTTAACTGTTCATGTAGCAATATCGATATTTTTTTTCTGAAGACGGAATAAAAGTAACAAAGTGAAACATTTATTTATTAGTAGGATCTTAACAACAACTTTTGATATTCAAATAACGATCGATTTTGATGTTGATTTTTTGTGTTAGATTTGATGGGTGCGATACTAGGACGAAGACTAAATTTTATACCGCTAAGAGCTGATGATTTTATACCGCTATCGCTACAAATGAGCTGTTTAGAGGAGTGACACCATATAAACCGTGACACGACATATAAAAATATTAGAGGGATAGGAAGGACTGGAGGGATTGGAGGTATGGGTTTAGGGGTGGGAGGGACAAACTCTGGCGGATCCGCTAATTATGGATTAATAATGAATTTGAGAATAGTAAATTACGTATCTGCGTGAAAATTTTGGTTCTTAAAATGAATTAATTTTGTGTAAATTTAATTTGGCGGATGCAATTTTTTTCAATAAAAAAGAAATGCTGGTGTCAATATATTTTTCCATGATTGATCTTGCAAGTAAATTTAATTAAAAAATAATAATAAAAAACCGAGTTTAAATGATTACATTAAAATCATTTCTATATATTTCAATGACAAAGGAAAAGAAACAAGTTGCACACAATACATAATAAAAACCGGCCAAGTGCGAGTCGGACTCGCGCACGAAGGGTTCCGTACCAAAACGGCCAAAAAAACGGGCCCCCAATTCCGCTAATTTACAAATGGCTCAATAGCATTGCAACTGTATATTTTGACACATTTAACATGGAAGTAATATCAAAATATACGATTGCGATGCTATTGAGCCATTTATAAATTAGCAGAATTGGGCCCCTGGTGTGTTGTATGGGAGGCCCCCTTAAATATTTATTTTATTTTATTTTTAGTATTTATTGTTATTGCGGTAACAGAAATACATAATTTGTGAAAATTTCAACTGTCTAGCTATCGCGGCTCTTGAGATACAGCCTGGTGACAGAGCGACGGACAGACGGACAGACAGCGAAGTCTTAGTAATAGGGTCCCGTTTTTACCATTTGGGTACGGAACCCTAAAAACTACTAACTAGAATGATTAAATCAAATAAAGAAAAATTATTACTATTATGTTATTACTATTAAAGAGTTTCAAACTTAATAACAGAAAAGAGATTTTACATCACACATAAAACCATATCAACAATTATTTGTCTAATGTGATTAAATATATTATATAACGTCGTCGTCGATAACCACCACCCTTTATCGACAAACATTATGTCATGTGAAAGTAATAACATCCCTATGTTGCCCAGCGGCAAGAAATCGGATTTATCGCGCGACCGATCTGAAATTTGCACGGGCGAGCGGACCTGATGTTGTCGAACAAATCCAACAACTATTCAAGAATAAAATATGCGAATTTAGTGTTTAAATGTAATTAAATGGCAATAATACGATACAAATTTACTTATATGTGAAATGTAACACCATCATTATGTAAACTTGATGTTGCAGACCTCTTTTTACAACAGAAAACTGAGCAATTCGGCATTTTTAATACGGCAGCGTTCACTTGCGCGACTGGACTCGGTCTAGGAAGAAATCTGAGCGCAACTAGTTTTTATAAACGCTAATGCCCAATTGGGCTTATACTTTTGACAGAGGGGAAACGCTTCGTATGGCTACTCCCTTACGGGACGGAAGGCCGCGTTGCTCGAAGATAGAAACACATAAATTATTCTTACCTTGAAACGAAACGTAAATTGTAAGTAAGTATTAATTATATAATCTTCACTTTAATTTACTGATTGGATGATTGTGAAATGCAAAGAAAGTTAACGAAAGGATTTAACCTCTATGTAATTAACTCGTTGAGTAACTACTTAAGCCTTTACTTAATGATTGTGAAACAGACCCTTAGTTTTTATTTTATCTTGTATTGTGTTACAGCTCCTCTTAATCTTAGTTTTCCTCTACCACAATGTTGTCTGGTAGAGCTTACTATTTATGGATTTAGAAAATTTTTTTCCTAATTAATTTTCTAAATCCATAATTAGTTATGGATTTCCGCAAAGTAACGCCTGATTCTATTAATTTGAGCTTAAAATGTGAGCGACAAGATAACTTAATTGCACTTATTTTCTGTTTTCATATATATTTTTTGTAATCTTACATTACGGCGAACAATACATTTTATATTGTATTATAATAAGTATGGTATGCACAAAACGAAACGCCTTCTTCTGGTGCCTCTCTAACTAGTGAAGGTTGGCAGTCAGCTCCGCATATCTCACACGATCTCTTGCTAGATGGAAAAGCTCTGAGGCACTGGCGATCCCCGTCCATGCTCTGATATTACACAACCAGGATTTCTTCCTCCGACCAACTGCGAAACGCCACCGCGATGTAATTGTGTACAGCGCCATCTATTATCGTTGATGCGCAAACAAGCTTAGATGATACTGTCTCGTACATCAGAACGCGGCGTGCTACCCCGCGGCTGGCGGCGGCTGCGGCAAGATGGCCGCCGCGCGCTGCGCCCCGCGCACACCGCGCGCGCTGTTCTCCTCGCCTTAGCCAACGTCGCCAACTGGGCGCTGGCTGCGTACGGGTAAGTGCATGTTACACCACACTTGCCAACGTCGCCAACTGGGCGCTGGCTGCGTACGGGTAAGTGCATGCTACACCACACTTGCCAACGTCGCCAACTGGGCGCTGGCTGCGTACGGGTAAGTGCATGCTACACCACACTTGCCAATGTCGCCAACTGGGCGCTGGCTGCGTACAGGTAAGTGCATGTTACACCACACTTGCCAACGTCGCCAACTGGGCGCTGGCTGCGTACGGGTAAGTGCATGCTACACCACACTTGCCAACGTCGCCAACTGGGCGCTGGCTGCGTACGGGTAAGTGCATGCTACACCACACTTGCCAACGTCGCCAACTGGGCGCTGGCTGCGTACGAATAAGTGCATGCTATACCACACTTGCCAACGTCGCCAACTGGGCGCTGGCTGCGTACGAATAAGTGCATGCTACACCACACTTGCCAACGTCGCCAACTGGGCGCTGGCTGCGTACGAATAAGTGCATGCTACACCACACTTGCCAACGTCGCCAACTGGGCGCTGGCTGCGTACAGGTAAGTGCATGCTACACCACACTTGCCAACGTCGCCAACTGGGCGCTGGCTGCGTACGGGTAAGTGCATGTTACACCACACTTGCCAACGTCGCCAACTGGGCGCTGGCTGCGTACGGGTAAGTGCATGCTACACCACACTTGCCAACGTCGCCAACTGGGCGCTGGCTGCGTACGGGTAAGTGCATGCTACACCACACTTGCCAACGTCGCCAACTGGGCGCTGGCTGCGTACGGGTAAGTGCATGTTACACCACACTTGCCAACGTCGCCAACTGGGCGCTGGCTGCGTACGGGTAAGTGCATGCTACACCACACTTGCCAACGTCGCCAACTGGGCGCTGGCTGCGTACGGGTAAGTGCATGCTACACCACACTTGCCAACGTCGCCAACTGGGCGCTGGCTGCGTACGAATAAGTGCATGCTACACCACACTTGCCAACGTCGCCAACTGGGCGCTGGCTGCGTACGAATAAGTGCATGCTACACCACACTTGCCAACGTCGCCAACTGGGCGCTGGCTGCGTACAGGTAAGTGCATGCTACACCACACTTGCCAACGTCGCCAACTGGGTGCTGGCTGCGTACGGCTAAGTGCTTGCTACACCACACTTGCCAACGTCGCCAACTGGGCGCTGGCTGCGTACGGGTAAGTGCATGCTACACCACACTTGCCAACGTCGCCAACTGGGCGCTGGCTGCGTACGGGTAAGTGCATGCTACACCACACTTGCCAACGTCGCCAACTGGGCGCTGGCTGCGTACGGGTAAGTGCATGCTACACCACACTTGCCAACGTCGCCAACTGGGCGCTGGCTGCGTACGGGTAAGTACATGCTACACCACACTTACCAACGTCGCCAATGTTGCCAACTGGGCGCTGGCTGTGTACACACCCACATTAGCTATTTTACCTGTATAAAATGTATGTGCTATTCCAGTCATTCTCTCAAAGTGCGAAGTTTTATCTTAAATCAAATTTATTTATTTATTTATATATTTATTTTAACCTTAAGTGTAGTAGTATACTTAACGCAAAATGTTGAAAAAATAACCTCATTGTCTGAACTAGGTTTCCCTGTAGCTTATCTAGATGCATTCAGGCATTACAAACAACTATCTATTCAAACATTAGCATTTATATTATTAGCAACAAAAATGGTATTTCTAATGATACAATGAAACCTATATCGTCGTTGCGCTTGGAAAAACCGACAAACGCTAAATCGGAACTTTTCAGGAGACACAAAAAACTGATTCATACTGAACTTAGAAACTTGGGCTCATAACTGAATATGCACAAAATTTAAGATATGTATTATGAAATAGGTCACATAGTTATTTTTTTAACTATGGTATTATCTCAAGGCTAGACAATTTTTTTTTAAATTTACACACATAGCTGATTTATTTTGTGTCTTTAAAATACGCTATGTGTTTTTTCGACACAAAGCGGATTTTCCACAGGGGATTTAGTATCATTTAATGGCCTATAAGGCTACATAGCGCATTTATGCTATGATTTGCATCATCAGAACTTAAAACTCCGTATTATTACGTTAACTATGGGTTTGATTCCTGGCCGGGTCAATTTTGGATATGATCTTAAGAACGCCCGTAATCCCGTAATCCCGTAATCCGTCAACTAATACTCATTACACAAGGATAAACCTTATCTATTTTGAGACTACTGATTAGTGTGATCGTCTGGCGCATATATTCATTTATTTATTTATCTACTGCTGACCGACGTTTTTCACCAAACTACATAAATAAAGCAAACAAAATAAAAACTAACTGTTCGCGCGACAATAGTAGTATGTTATTGAGAACTCTGTCCCACTGTTGCTCGTTCGATCGAACTCCGTTCTCCCTCACTCGCCAGTGGGACAGAGTTTTCAATAACATTTTGATATTCATGGGAACTTGTTATCAAAGGTCTGTGGATTTGAACTCACGACCTTTACGTTGAGCGCGGGTTGCAAGTCCGATACTAACCACAGAGGCAGACACACATATTATAGTGAAATGTAATCATAAAGATGGTTGCACTGCTGTGGTAATTAGTATCGTAGTTAGTGTTCCAAGTAACCCATTTAATTTATTAACTTGACAATATTTTCATCATTCCGTTGAAACTCATCAATGAGAACGGTTGAGTCAGAAATACAACTGGAATGAGATTTCAGAAACAAAAAGAATCCCTTAAAATACAATGTATTTGTCCAGTATCCTCGAATGAGATTAAACGTCATGGAAATTTATTGCCGAATACTATTCGCAGCATTGTTTGTGGTCCCTCAAACTGTGGAAAGACCAATTTAGTAATAAGTTTGTTGCTACACCAAGATGGACCACGTTTTCATAACCTGTATGTGTATTCGAAGTCTTTGTATCAACCAAAGTATGTGTTTTTAGAACGAGTATTGGAGAAAGTTGCAGACATATCTTACTATAAGTATAATGATAATAAGGAAATTTTAAGTCCACACGAAGCTTTGTCTGACTCAATTTTTGTTTTTGATGATGTTGCGTGTGAAAATCAAAACAATATACGTAATTATTTTGCGATGGGACGTCATAAAAACATTGACTGTTTTTATATTAATCAAACCTACACTAAAATACCCAAACAACTAGTAAGAGATAATGCTAACCTCATCATATTATTTAAACAGGACGACATTAATCTAAGACACATTTACGATGAGCATGTAGGGTCTGATATGACGTGGTCTCAATTCCGTGAAATGTGTTCAACAGTGTGGAGTAAACCGTACAGTTATGTTGTCATCAATAAAGATTGTGAACGAAACAAAGGTTGTTACAGAATGAAGTTTGATACTTTCATTATAGTGGATTAAATTTTATTCATCAAAGACTTCTAGGTACACGTAGAAGTGTTTGTTTATTATACTATAAGTAACTGTTACTTATCTTACTATGAATCAGTTCAAATTGAGAGATCAAACAGAGTGGAATTCTTAACTATGGAGCGGAACCTTAAGGAACAAATTGTGAAGTCAGCGTCAGCTGTTAAAAGAAAGGTAGAAATGATAAAAGACTCAAAAAAGCAAAATGATATAGCTCTAGAAACAATATTTAAACCTATTGTGAACCCTCTGAAACTATTAACTAGTAGATCTGATCACAAACACTACAAAGAAGAAGAAACAGAGAGAACTCAACCCGTAAAAAGAACTAAACACACTGAAAGCGATTCATCAAATATTTCTGATGAAGATTTTGATTACAACGAAGACAATGATGATGATGAAGATAATTCTGAAAATGAAGTTTGTAAAATATCTAACAAAACCCTCACCACATTACCCTCCGAGGATCATGATGTCCATGATAACTCATTCAAATCTCTCCAGTCATCACCAAGTATTCCCAATGATTCTTTATCATGGTCTGCGTCATCAGAAGCAATGAAACAAGATATACCTTATGGTGTCAGAAATGTGAAAGGAAAGCTGATGCTCGGCAATACCCGTGTTCATGATGATGACCGCATTTTAAAAATTGGAAACCGCAGTCTGAAAAAAACTCCAGGCTTAAAAGAATTATTGTATAGAAAGACACCAAACTTAGACGTTATTACAGAGGAAGACTTACAAAATTATAAATTTATTCTTATGGATACTAATGCACATAAACGCGGTTGCGATCCATCTAAACCCATAAATAGTAACAAAGGATTCAAATATACGCATATAATCAAACCGCTGTTTAAGTTTTCTAGAAGTTATACAAGTAGTGTTGAAAGTCTCCCACGAGGAAAAGGAGTTGATATTCTAAAAGAAGTTAAAAATGATACTGACTTGGTTTATTGGGATGATCCAAACGAGCTAGTGGAAAGATTAAAATTACTTCTTGGATCATGGGCAGCTGGTAACACTGGGGTACAAAATGAAATTTATGCAATAATTGAAGAATTGCATGAAGCTGGCATCATAAAAAATGTTAAATATATAAAGCTGCCGTCAGGAGGAATTAGCAGTATCAATAAGCTACAGAAGGCGACAAGACGGCCATGAATGTAGACAAATTCGGTCATCATGTTCATAAGCGTTTACGACTATCTGAATTCACTGACATTCTTACCAACACATTAGTAAAGTCGGACGCAGGTGAATTTGATTTGAAATTATCAAGATTAAAGGGCTTACAATCTCCTGAAAATGGCGATGAGGCTGTGAATAAAGAATACGTAGACAATTGTGCTAAAGAACTACAAAATGAAATGAAAACAATCCAAAGCAATGTAAAAAAATATCTTAATAATTTAGAAAAACTAACTTCTATTAATTTAAGTACATTGTATTATACGAAAAAAGAAATCGATCTCTTGTTAGCATCAAAACTTGTTAAGGATGAGTAAACAAGATGTAGTAAACGAGCTCCACAAAGCAGCCAGAAGACATTTTTCTCGCCGACATACCATCATCAAAGGGATAGATGATTTATGGCAAGCCGATCTTATGGATTTTCAAAAATATTCATCGTTGAATAAAGGTCATAAGTATGTACTTGTAGTGATAGATGCGTTATCCAAATACGTATGGGTGAGACCGTTGAAGTCAAAGTCTAAAACATGTGTTACGAATGCAATGCATAATATATTGTCTGAATCAAAACGAAAGCCTAAAAATTTACAGACAGATTCAGGCACAGAATTTTATAATGATTATTTCAAAGAATTAATGAGAAGTAACAAGATAAACCACTATTCCACCTATTCTGCTAAAAAAGCCTCCATAGTAGAACGAGTTATAAGAACTATAAAGGCTCACCTTTACAAAAAATTTAGTTTATGTGGACGGTATCAGTGGTTGCAGTGTAATTTAGGTTCCGTTGTGCAACGCTATAACAATACTTTGCACCGCATTACAAAGTACAAACCGATCAATGTTAATCAATCGAATGAGATTTTAGTTAAGTCTAACATCATTAGATCGCAAAAGCCAAAGATAGTACGTCAAAGTCCAACTTTTAAAATAGGGGACTTTGTCCGTATAAGTAAACACAAAGGAGATTTCTACAAAGGTTATACACCTAATTGGTCTACAGAAATATTTCGCATAGTAAAAATCAATCAAACCTGTCCCCAAACCTATCAAATAGAAGACAAAAACAATCAAGTTATTCTAGGCTCTTTTTACGGATACGAGTTACAAAAAACTAAATTTCCTGACCTTTACCTCATTGAAAGAGTTTTAAAGAAAAAAGGAAATAAACTTTTTGTAAAGTGGTTAGGATTAAGTAATAAAGAGAATAGCTGGGTAAACCAAAGTGAATTAGTTCTCTAGATTGATATATAAATAATACAAGATACTCTTTAGTAACACTTTATGCTTATCGATGAAGAAGGGCAGTGGTGTAATTAATAGCTTGATAGATCATTTACCGTTCGAGTTACATTTGCCTGGCTACCAATTTTGTGGTCCAGGAACAAAACTTCAAAAACGGATTTTAAAAGGCGATCGAGGGGTAAACGAACTAGATAAAGCCTGCATGCATCACGATATCGCTTACATAAATAAAGATTCTGAAGCTCGACGCAAAGCTGATTTGGAACTTTTAAATATGGCTAAAAGGAGGTTAAAATCGAAAAATGCTGGCAAAGGGGAAAAAATTGCTTCGTGGATAGTAAAAAATGCTATGAAAGCAAAAATCAGGGCAGGCAGTGGAATAAAATCATTCAAAAAAGGTATAAAAAAAATACAGTGCCAATTAAAAAACATTAAATCCAAAGACCACAACTCTGCTATAAAATATGCGTATGCAGCTGCAAAGAAACTATTTAATAACAAGAAAGGAATACGTTTGCCACGTGTTATTCCTCTTCCAAAGTGTGGAGGACTATTACCACTTATTCCTATATTTGCTGGACTGTCTGCGTTAGGTTCATTAGCTGGAGGAGCAGCAGGTATAGCGAAGGCTGTAAATGATTCTAAAGCTGCCCAAAAAAGTCTTCAGGAATCTGAAAGACACAACAGAATGATGGAAGCGGTGGCTCTTGGAAAAGGGTTATATATTAAACCTCTTAAAAATGGAGCTGGTTTATATCTAAACCTATCAAAAAACTGATTAAGCGGCTACCCAGACGTGCGTTAACAAACCTGGATATATTAAAACATGCTAGTGATATTCCTTACTTTCGTGGTGTTTACATGAGAGATACATTACCTTTGAAACCTAGAAAATTAGAATGTGGAATATTAAATTTGGATAGCAACATAAATCCTGGTACCCATTGGGTAGCCTTTGTAAAGCAAAACAATTACGTAGAATATTATGATAGTTTTGGTAATTTAAAACCTCCGTTAGAATTTATCAAATATATGAAAGCCTTGCCTATAAACTACAATTATGTAAGGCATCAAGCTTTCGGCACTACTAACTGTGGTCATTTGTGTCTAAAATTTTTAAAAAAATATTGGAAATTGCATTTATATAGTGAACGAAATAAATAAACGTATCAGTATAAACATGTCTTTCACTGTGTCTATAACTGGAAAAGGAGCTTCTCTATTAACAAACCACTCCCCAACGTTGGAGCTTCGAGGAGAATATGAATGCGGTCTTTTGTATTTCTCAACTTTCAACTCTATACCTAATATCGATGAAAGAAACAATAAGTTTTATTATGGGGAAAATGAAATCATAGAAATTCCTGAAGGTTCTTATGAGCTTCAAGACATTTGTGATTATTTAAAGAGCAATATCAAGAATTCTGTATTAAAACTAACCTGCAATAATAATACATTAAAAACAAAAATCTTTTGCTCCAAAAATGTTTATTTTAATAAAAGTGCATCACTGGGTAAAGTTCTAGGTTTTGGAACGGAAGTAATAAATGCGAATATAAGTACTGATTCCCAGTATCCTGTTAGCATTCTATCAACAACCATCGTGCGAATCGAATGCGATGTAGTTAGTGGATCATTTGTTAACGGTAAAGCCAGCCATATAATTTATGAATTTGTGCCTAATGTTCCACCTGGCTATCGAATAATTGAGATACCCAAAAACCTAATTTATTTTTCTGTTAATCAAAGATCTATAAGCGCTATTAATATAAGACTGTTGGATGCTGACAATAAACAGATAAATTTACGAGGTGAAGAAGTACAGCTGTATTTACATTTTAGGAAAAAATGATTAATTTCAATAAAAGGTTATCTACATCGTGTACTCAAGTTAGTTTTAAAAGAACATCTCACAGAGGCACACCGCTCCAGCTAAAAAATAAGCTTACCAAGACCAATAAAGAATTCCTCAAGCTAATTGGCTTAATAAAATGAATATCTTAAATATATCTCAACAAACATCATACGACAACAGCATTGAAAGTTTTGAGTATCATTCATACAAACCATATGTGACAAGTTTTAACAAGAATGATGAAATAAGAATTCCTATCAATCAGCAAGATCTGTACGTGCTTCCTTCACTTAGTAGTTTATATATCGAGGGAAAAGTAAACGTAAATAACACCACTACTAAAGAAAAAGTAGCGAATGTACACTTCATCAATAACCCAGCATTATTTCTGTTTCAAGATATTCGATATGAATTGAATGGAGTAGAAATAGATAAAATTAAAAATGCAGGTGTAACCACAACAATAAAATCGTATCTATCCCTAAATGAGAACGAATCAAAATATGCTCGGGTTTGGGGGTGGTCAACTGAAGGAACAAATAATGTTAGCGGTGGAGCATTTTCCGTATCCATCCCGTTAAACAAGATATTAGGTTTTGCGGAAGATTATGAAAAAATAATCATTAACTGTAAACACGAGTTAGTGTTACTTAGAAGCAATACAAATCTTAATGCTCTCAAGTTAAATGCAAATGAAGTTGTTGAGGATATTACAATAAGTAAAATTATTTGGAGAGTGCCACACATCAAAGTGTCTGATCGTGAAAGAATAAATTTACTTAAATATTTGGAAAAAGATCGAGCTATTCCATTAGCCTTTCGTAATTGGGATCTGTATGAATACCCGTTGTTACCTAAAACACGTAAGCATACTTGGTCTATTAAAACTTCGTCCCAAGTTGAGAAACCGCGATTTGTTGTAATCGCCTTACAAACCAACCGGAAACACAACAGTTTAGTGTCAATGGGCGAGTTTGATCACTGCCATGTACGTGATGTAAGAGTATTTTTAAATTCAACGTATTATCCATATGAAGGATTGAATGTCAGTTTTTCAGAAGACAAATTTACTTTATTATACGAACAGTATACAAGATTTCAACAGTCGTATCACGGACGTCGGTCAGAGCCGTTGATGAGTTTAAAAGAATTTAGAGACATCGCTCCTTTATTTGTTATCGACTGTTCGCGACAACACGAAACATTAAAAGGATCGATTGATGTTAGAGTTGAAATTGAAACAGATCAAGAAATACCTGATCAGACCGCTGCTTATTGCTTGATTTTAAACGATTGTGTATTTGAGTATAAACCTTTAAGCAATATTGTAAAGAAACTATCATGAATAACAAAACAATTATCGTAGATCTCCAAGGATTCAAAAATAATAGAAATGATTTTATAGTAAAAGAGTTTGCTATAGTTGCAAAAGAACATACTCACGTATTCTTAGTGAAACCTCCATACCCATTTACTTCATTATCTCTTGATGAGAAGAAACAGGTTCGCTGGATCGAAAAGAACAGAGGCTATAGGTGGAGTGAAGGTTATATTGACTATAGAGAATTTTGTAGAATAATTACACCTCTATTGACAGATAGAAAAATAATTGTTAAAGGCCAAGAAAAAATTAAATGGGTAGAAGATTTATGTAAACATAATCATATTTTAGATATTAGTTATACACTTATACCAACTTTAAACACGCTTAATGATTTGTATAGTAATAATATGTTTAATTGTTTTTCTCATAATAAAAAGTGTGCTTTAAAAAATGCATTGTGTATTAAAAAGTGGTGCATTCTTAACGAATATATTTTTTAAATTAATATACCTACTATTATTCAAGATAAAAATGTACTTTAAATAAAAATGCCCAATATTATATAGAACTGTAAATATTGTATTACTGTGCAGTTAATCATGTACCTATCTACTGTTATGTTTTACATAATATAACTAAATTGAAAAAACTATTTTTATCTTTTATTTTACCAACAATTATTATCTAAAACCTATATCATTTCAAGTTTAATGATTAAAATAAAATTCAACAGGTACTTTAATTTCACTTTATTAATTAAAATAACATACTACAATATTAACAATGTAACTTTTTCTACACTGAAAAGTTAAAAATAATTATTATAACTATATCCACAAATTTTTTTTGAAATATTATTGATGATTTTTTCTGTCTGTTCCATTATTTCATCACCATCTTCTTTTACTACATATTGGGAACTCAAGATCACACTATCGTCCTGCACAGAATTACTAATGCATTGCGAATCATTCAACTCCAAAATCTCTATTTTTATCAACCGACGACCTTTGCTTGGAGCGCTATTAATTACATAGGAATGAGCTCGCCGCTTCTTACTTGAAGTTTCAGCAACGCTATTTCGCATGCGCTTAGCCTTCTTTTGGTTTCGATGTTGACAAGAATGGTTGGTTTGCATTTTCATATATTCTTGAGTAAATCTCTCTAGCGGATCTTGAGCATATTGAAAAGTATCCAAAAATTCTTGAGAATCATGACTAGGCGAGTTATCTTCATTTGAAACAGTGATGTCATTTTTGAGTTTGAAATCCTGTAAAAAAAAAACATAACAAAAATTAAAATAGTGTAGTGCAATCAAAGGTTATACTTCAGTTTAAACAAATTAATATGTACAAAAATGTCTTACCATGGCTACGTAGAATGTCAACTCTGTTTTAACCGTAAAAAAATATAACTGTGCAACAGGTTTACAGGTGTGACTCTTTACAAGTTCAAACAAGTAATGTTAGCGCTAAGAACTAAATATATAATTGATTTCCATCACGTTTTAATGAATTGCAATTTATTACTCAAACTGCAACATAATGTGTATTAGATTACCTTCGATTTTCATTGTCAGCAAATAAAAAAAAGTAAAATATTTATGAAGTAGGTACCATATTTAGCTTTATCAACCTAAATTTACCAAATAACACGTGTATAGTTTAAAATATGATACGTTTGAAAAAAATTATAGGTACTGAACTACAAATCTAGATCATCATTATTGTTCACCTCGATGGAAAATAGAGTATAGGTAATACATAGAAATAAGTACACAATATTCATGTAATTAATATTATTATTTATTTGCAAAACTGTTAGTAAAATTAGTAAAAGATTACAGTACATATGTAATGGTAGTACTTATGACTAAACATGATTATAATTCACTTATCGCTAGGTTTAACATAAAAGGTAGAAGAAAATAATATTATCTTTATTTGCTTATTAATAGGGTCTACAGAAGAAATTACATATAATGAATATGACCACCCATTAACAAATAGCATGCAAGTACAGTTTTTAACTGGTTACATTAAATATATTACAATTGAATTAATAAAATAAATTTATATACATATTTTTTACAGACATATTTTCATTCACATGATATTACATATTGCTGATAGTTATAGTTCTAATATATTTATGTAGTTCTTATACAACGAAAAATCCAAGTAACTAATGATGTTTAATAATTTTTCAAGAATGAAGCACTTCCCCATGCTAAGGTTTGAATATTATTAAATGAAACTAAACGTTTATCATCATTGGCAGATAGCGCAACTTTGTTTACGCTTTGCGTGAATATTTGGTGCTTTATTGACTTAAATAGCATATTTCTTCTTCTTATGATATTTTTATCAAACAGTACATTCTCGTAGTCTGATATTTTTAAATCACGAACTACACATGATTTTACCCCTTTCGCCTTTTTAGTAACTTTGTCTTGGGATTTTATGCAGTACATTTTGGATCTCAATCCAACAAAATCTGTGATAATTTTTCCACCCATCTCATCTTTGAACAAACCAGGAATTTTTTTATTTTGTTGTGGAACATTATACATATTGATGGTCTGGTAATTGCTACTGTCAAAATAACTTAAAAATGTTTTTTTTAAGTCTAAATAGAAATCATTTGTATTTATAAGATAAATAAGTGAATCCGTATCGGTATAACACAACTGCACATTTTCTTTATAAAATGGTTTAATGATATTATAGTGAAAATTATACATATGAGATTTAGATAATTCTAAAACCGTAAAACCAATATAAATTGGTTTATCTAATACTAACTGGTTCGGTTTCAACTGTATTGCAACCAAATTTTCTGTAAACACAGTAGAGCTATGGAAGTAAGGATTGGCTATTAATCTCGCCGCTTGCGACGACTTTTTGGTTGTATTATTAAAATCCTCCCATTGATTAACTAACTGAACATTTACCCTTTTTTCAGTATTTTCTAAAGTTTTACCAAAAACACTATTATTCAAGAGTTTAAAAAAGTCTTGTTCAAAAGCACTCTTTGCCTTTTGACGCAGTTTTGTGTTAAGATCAATATAGCACTTCAAATATGGGCTTTGTCTAAATGTAATAGCTCGATGAATTTTACGTAATATTAATCCATGTTCCATGCACTTTTTTAAATGAACATAGTGAATCACATACTTGTATTTGTTATACAAGTTTGGAATAAGCTTAATAGTCTTACCCCCAGGTGGGATGCATTTTTCAGGGCAAAATGGTAAATCGTTATGTTGACAATGCAAGTTATCAGGGTACAAAAGATCGACTTCAAGTATAAAGCCCCAATCAGCATTATCGTCAATACTTTGTATATTTAAAAAAGCTACTTCGTGCTCATCTAAAAATCTGAAGTTAGAGAAAGGTAAAGATTGACACATACTATATCCATACAAGTTATTACAATCTAGGTATACTATATACGAGTCTGGTTGCGATTCATTATAGTCTGTCATATATTTATGATTCGCTTTTGCGTATCTATGTGAACACATACATACACCTCCTCTAATCCCATCTTGGATCATTCGTATAATAGCTAAGTCTGTGATAAGTTCAAGCTGTATACCCGTTGCAAGTAACATTGCGTCAAAAGACAAACTAGGAGCTGTTACGTAAAAGGCTGGATCAAGTTTGTAATGTTTTTTACAAGTTTTACGAAAACTTTCAAATATATCCGTAAGCAAAAGAACATCTGTTTTTAAATATAAATCAGTATACTCACCCAAATTTTTTATATTAAACTTTAACCAAATAGACTGTGCATGTTCATAGTCACTATCGGAGATACTTTCATCAGTCATTGAATTAAAAAAGTATTCTTTCCTAGGTAATACTGTTTCCTCATAACATTCCCAATCAGACATATAATCATAAGGATATACGCCCTTACGCGTTAGTAAGCGAAACTGAGTATCGTCTGGAAAATGGGACCTCAAACTAATAAAATCATCTTGTTCCATAGTTTTAGCTAGTTTGTCTAAGCTTGTTCCCAAAAAGTGGTAAGAATCTAAGAAGCGTAACTGCACATACGCATCCTCGCTCACAGGTATAAATTTAGAAAAAGAAATATATTTTTCTTTTGTTTTAGGTAAAATGTTAATTTTTCCGGGAGTTTCACCCAATTCTTTAATAAATAGGTGACAATCATAACCAGATAGATTATGGAAAAAAATTGGAATAAATTTTGGCTTTTTATATTGAAGATTACAATGACGATGAGCGGCTCCACGATATCGTCCCGTCATATGGCAATGATCTCTAACTTTGTCCCCCCACAGTAAGTGTTCACAGATATGACAACGACTGGCTTTTTCAAATTCCCTTGCATCTTGTTTTGTAAACACTATAGGTTTATTTTGACTGAGTATCTTGTAAATATTAATTACATCTTTATGCAGCAAGTTTATGAATTTAGATACGCAATCCTTACCACGATGAGTAACAAAACGATTATAACTCTCATCGAATGTGGAAACAATATTATACGCAAAAGCAACTGGTACATGTCGCTGTAAAATGGAAGTGTTTGATGTATTCTGTTTTGAATTGCTTTGTTGTACTGGTTCTAACATTGCCTCAAAATCGGCATAAATTGCGAAAGGAACATTTTGTTTTCTTTCATAATTTTTAAACTGAATTACTGAACCTTCATCAGGTAAAACAGTAACAACTCCCCCACACAAGTGATTATCGAGTTGATCCGAGTTAGGAAAAAATAATAAACAGCTTTCACAAAGGTAAATCCTACCGTGATGTTTTGTTATTTGAGACCTCACTAGTCGAGGTAAATCTTTGATTAAGCAGTAATGGGAGGAGGTATCGTTTTCAAGTAGTAGTAAATGAATGTGTTTCAATCTTTCAGACTTGATCTCAGATTTATATAGCGGACCGATTATGTTTTTCTTATTATTCAATCCATAAACGTTTATATTTAGATTTGGATTATTTCTTTCGAAAATTGCTATATCTGAAAAGTTGACTGGAAATGAAATACCCTTCACGTTAAGTACATCTCGAAAGTGTGGATAAGAAGTAACCCGTTCAGGGTGTTTTGTTGTGGGATATAAGGCTGCAGTCACACACCACAGAAAACAATATTTATCTTTGTTTTTAATATTCAAACACGCTTTTTTATTTTGAATAGATTTTGGTAGATTAATGAATCGAGACCCCTCAAGTGGTTGGTATTTATTTATGTTGACTTCTAAATGTGAGGTATTTAAGAAAGTCCACCCACTATCTCTTTCTTCGAAATCTTCAACTTTTTTTAGTAGATGGCATTTAACATTTGTGTACAATGTATCAAAATCATAATTAAAATGAAGAGTAAAGTTTTTTGTGCAAAAAGATTTTATTGTTTCTTCACAAGACTCGTTTTTGATTAAAAGAAACTTACAAAAAAATTCAAAATTAACTTTAACACATGTGTGTATTTGTAGGTGACGATTTATTAGTGACTTAATTTGATTTTTAATGATATGTAAAAATAACGGAGATGAGTTTTTTTCTTCTTCATTTGAAGCAACCACTTTATAACTAGCAATACGTCCTCTAAAAGCAGACTTTATTAGTTCTACGTTGTTACAAATGGGAACAGTACTTTTATTTTTATGTTTATTACTACGCACATGTCCTGTCCATCGTTTTCTGTCTACCTTTATGTTGCAAAATGAGCAGAAAGGCATTTTGGTAAAAAAAAATAAAAAAGATAAGACGAAAGAGGTATTATACTTTAAAAGTTACATGGAAATAACTAAAATTTTAGTGTAATAGTAAGCTCTTAATAACTACTAATAATTACTTATCCGCATAAAATTGTGGCTCCTCTTTAAATAAAGAGTTCACGTTGTGCACTAATTTCTGTAAGTTACGCCACTGATCTGTCTCTTCGCTGGTTTGGAACTTAATCCGCACCAACGCCTTTTTCCAAAGATCAGAAGCCTCAGTGTTCAGTGCGTCCGAGGATTCGTAAACTTTCAGGTCAACGTAAAAGTTACCTGAAGTTTGTGTTGTCCGACGTTCATTGCCGCTGGCCACCCTGTTGGTGAAATAGGATGGCAGGGTTTTCTTAGATGTGGTGCACGCTACTTCTTCTTCCTCCCCCCTACTGCTGCCGATGCCAAACAGATCGTAGATTTTTTTATTCTTTCTGAAAAAAAGTATTTTATTTATTTATTTATTAATATAATAATATTTCTTTTTGTTTAAAAAATAAAATGTATGTAGGTACTAGTTTTAATAATTGAAATTACTTTTTCGGAACTATCTACCAATTCAAACAAAGAAAATAACTTATTTGGATATTGATGATCGTAAGTTGTTAATGCTTTAAAAATATTTTTTGTCGATAAATGTAGCATTAATTATAATGTAAATGAATAATACGCAACAAAATGTAATAATGAATTACCTTAATGTTTCACTTGTTTTGCGTTTTTTAATGGCTGGAGAGGTTTTTTTGGTTATCCGTTTTTTCTTGGAAGTTGAAGTCGAATCTACTTCACTGTCTGAGTCTGACCTAAGGATCTTTGTTTTACGACCGCGTGCGTTTGATTTCTTTGTTGGCTCAGCTTCACTCTCCGACTCTAATCTGCAAGTCTTCGTTCTGCGCACAGAAGTCGATTTCTTAGGAATTTCGCACTCAGAGTCCGACCTAAAACAAGGTAAAAAATATTAGAAATACTGTGAGCACACGATACTTTGTAAAATGTGTGTTAGATAGTACTGTTGTTTTTTTATTATCAGTGATTGGAATAGGGTGACTGTATTTACATCAACTTTGTATCTATAATACATAACGATTTGTTACAGCCACCAATTTCCTAGTTAATACGGGTAAAAACAAAATGGAGTGCTAAAACTTTTCACTGTAATCTACGTAGGTATTGTTAAATTATGAAATAAACAACATGCAATCTCTCGATAGAACATTGTTGCACCCTGAAATTTGGTGGTTTTACTGTCTCATTATAAAGTTAACGTAAATACAGTCAGCCTATTCCCATCACTGGTTATGAGCATCAATTACTTAATCTTAATAAAACACAAGTGAAATATTTCTAGAACCAAAAATTAAAATCAATCGAAATGAAAAAAATAAATGAATGTAGGTTACTTACTCACATTTTAACTTGATGTTGCACGAATGTTGAAGTGAGGCGACGGCGTTGTCACAAACTAGCACGACTGCTTAAAGATTTTGTGATAATTATTGAAAAAGTTCGGCTATTTATACATAAAAAATGATACTGTCATCAAAATTCGGTTACATTGAATTGTTTCGATTTATTGGTGTGTGTTAAAAGAATTAAAATTAAGCATTATTAGTTGTAATGTGATATTTTGTAAAACAAGTTTCAGAAAAATTGTTTACTTAACATAAATAATTTTATTGTACCTACACTAGCTTTCGCTCGTGACTTCGATCGCGTAGTTATTATTTATTGATTTAGTTTAACTATCAGTATATAAACTTGAAAAATTAAGTCTCAGGCGGGACTCGAACCCGCATCTCCTCACAATCCGGCCACGGCGCTATAACATTAAGCCGCCGAGACACTACGTCACAGGCGTAAATTTTTCAAGATTATTCTTATCGCTGTAAGCCAGCGTTAGTATGATTTAATCTAATCTAATATAATGAAAACATCAATTTAAAATGATGATAAAATCCCTATCAAATCTTTCAATATCATACAAATCCATTCGTCCCATTTGGATAATACAAAAACCAGTTGTGTTACATACTACATATTTGTTTCATTGTATAGAATAAAAATATACGTTGCTTTGTTATTAAAATGTTAATAAATAACTGCATTTCTTTACATAACAACTTTCAAAGAGTCATGTTCTTCTCAATAAGAAAGTAGAAGAAAGAAACATAATTGACATGAAACAGAAATTAACATGTTAGCATGCAGGCATTTCGCCAGACCGATCTAATAAAAATATGAAATAAGCAAAGCCTGGTTATGAGTGTTTACTTGCTAAAATATCATGTTCCAGCAGCAACGAATGTCGGTGAATTTCAGTCGATTACACTTTATTTGAAATATTTCACAATATTTAACAATTACCTTATACTTGTTGCACAGTGCAAGCTATAAATTACAAAAAATATATTAAGATAGTACGTAGTACCGATTACGTAATGAGGTTTTTTTTTGTCTATGATATAGTGGGTTTGATAGTAATAATCAGAAAGAAAGAAATACTTAAACTTTTCTTAAATACTTGAAGATAATATTACAAAAATTTACGATGAAAGTAATGTCTATAATAAAAATAATGTAAGTACTTACTCAAAACCTATTTATATTATGTTAAGTTGCATAACTACTTTTAGGAATTTGGATTTTTTTATAGCTATAAAAGAACTCAACCTTTAAGTAAATATGACGTCAATACAATAACTAAAATATTAAGCGTACACAAAATACAACTCGCACACGCAGCAAATTGTACTATACATCGAACTTTGCTGATTTATCTTGAATAGTGCAAGAGACAAAGTGTTTGCACGGAACGTAATACAACACAAACCAAATACCTAAAATATAATGTTCGTTTTTATCTTCATACATTAAACATTAATTAAAAGTTTTATTCAAATTAATTTAGAATATTCAGTATTTTTCATGCCATTCACCATTATTATTTTTTTATAGAGTTGGAAATATCAATAAGTTATCTGCTACGTAGATAATTCCATACTTGATGTATTCATAAGACTGAGTATTTTTATTTACATTAAATAAAAATAAACTTACCTCAAGGAAACTTGAGGCAATTATTAATTGGTAAACTATTACTTCTACCAGTCAACATATGAACGGTTAATTTTAAAAATTGCATACAGCTCCTTGACTAAAAGTTCTTGTTACGTCGATGCATAATGTTTGGTTCAAGTAATAAGACTTTAAGAAGTTGTGTCAGTAAAAAAGTAATCATATTGTGATTGAAGTAGCTTGTACATAAATCTTAAACTTAAAAAATATAAATGACTCAAACAGTTTAAAAAAAAAATTTAACGTTTTAAAATGGGTTAGAATTAATTTGATATTCTGTTTAGTGTGGTTTTTAAAGCAACGTTTATAAGTCTAAACACATATTTAAAGTTACTACGTATTACAACAACTATCATTTATCTAATTTGGTAATCGCTACTTGTTTGGTGTAAATCGCTTCAGCTTATGCGTTCGAACATCCATGCTGAACATGCAAATCTAGGCTTTACCTTTATAATTTATTCAGTAAGATTCAGTTAGATAGTTCGTATCGGACGGAACGTAACGTGGTGAGATATCAATTACTTCACAATTACTCTTTTTTGGTTTTTGTATCCACGGATGTAACCTAACAGTAAGCTGTCATTGGTATAACATTTTAACTATGTTGGATGGAGAGTCATGAGCCAACCTGGTACAGGAAATACATGATCGTAATTTCTGTATGTCTCTCGAGGCAATCTGCTCATTCACATGGTTTCAAGGTTTACCTATGGTGCTACCGCTGTATAAGGGCATGAGTCCAAGTGGCCTGTGGATACGAACCAGTAAGAATTTGTGAATTATTGGTTTTATTATCGTGCGTCATTCAAGAAAAAACTCAATCGATTCATATATTTTCAATCCTAATATACGTATTCATGGATGTAACCTAACAGTAAGCTGTCATAGGTAGAATATTGACTGTGATGGATGGAGAGTCATGAGCCAACCGGGTACAGATAAATACATAACCGAAAAATCTGTGTGTCTCTCGAGGTAATCTGCCCATCCACATGGTTTCAAGGTTTACCTATGGTGCTACCGCTGTATAAGGGCATGAGTCCAAGTGGCCCGTGGATACGTGCTTATGAGGAAAGTATGAATTTTCATTGGGTATACATTAAACTCGGACTATATATCTAAAAACATACATACTTAGTTTGAAAATCCATACTTAACGTATCGTCGTAATAACTTGGGTAAGTCATTGCATACTTTACAAAATTTTATTCCGAATCGAATCCACTTGAATTGAGGTTGCCGTACAGTAAAGATTAATTATATGTAATCACAAAATGTTATTGAAAACTCTGTCCCACTGGCGAGTGAGTGAGAACGGAGTTCGATCGAACGAGCAACAGTGGGACAGAGTTCTCAATAACATACTACTGACAATAATTCCTACGAACCTTTGCTAGCTCATCTAACCATTTCGTCACCGAATCAGATTTCATACACTTTTGTGGGTTTTGACTCAACAATCTACGAGTATACAATTATTTCTTCTCTGATCAGCTTTAGTAGAAGCTTCTGACATCTTACGTCGCTTATCAACAGTTCGCTCTGTAGCAAGACCAATGATATTTGAACGCTTAGCTTCCCAGGGTGATAATGACCAGAAATAATTGAAAACGTCAAGGCGAGCCTGTTCATTCATAGAACCGCAGAGAACAGATCTTTCAGACTTAGATTAAAAAGAGAAAACAAAATTAAAACAAACTATAAACATAAGAAACTCTTCTTCAGTTACATACATACATACTAAAATCCTGTTATACACACATGCAGTTAGTTTGCAGTCGGCACCCATTTTTTTAAAATACTGAAAATGGTTCCCGCCTGCTGTCGTATGGGTTGGCACAGAAAAAGAATAGCATCACCCCTTTTCTTTCTAAGGGTTTTATTTTTATTTTTATAAATAATGGGCTTGCTCTTGACTACATACCTAACTATACGGTTAAGAATAAGCCTAACATGGAGCGAGCTTACCCAGAGTTACTGGTTCTCCCACACACCAGCGGAACACAGAAAAACTGTTTGGTGCTTGACGCCGGCAGGAGGGTGGTAGCATCCAGGCAGCCTCTTACGTAGCCTACCACCACAGATGGATCTGTTAGCCGTCATCATTGTTTAGAAAACCAAAGATGCCGTTGCCCAGGGTTGACCACTAGGGTGTCGTAAGAGGCGACTCAAAGAGTATTGCCAAAAGAGGACGAGCAGCAGCGTCTTCTCTCGACCATTGGCTAAACTGCAATCACCAACATGCCTACCAAGCGTGGCGATTAAGGCAAACACAATGAGCAAATACACACATAAAGAGCCCCTAATCCCCGGCAACCCCCCTAGTCCTAGCCAAGGAAGCGGTTATAGTAGCGGCGAGGCAAGGGGTGCATAGGATTCCCGGGTAGGATCTGGCTACAACCTTTAACGAATAGACCTGGCAACATATAACTTGCGCACATTAAGGTCCGACGCGAAGTTGATAAAGTGGGAAGAAGCTGTTAACAAGTTACGCTGGGGTATTATTGGGTTATCTGAAGTCCAAAGAGAGGGGGAGGATAATCTTGAATCCCGGTAACTTGCTAAACTACCAGGAGGGCGACTAATAGTCCCGGTGTCGAGTTTATCGTATACAAGTCCCTTGTCAACAACGCGATCTCCATCGGAAGTATGTCGACCAGGGTAGCATACCTACCTAATACTCAGAATATCGAAAAGATATTCGTTGAATGTCATACAGGTTTATGCTCCGACCTCGACACACCCCAACGACGAAGTGGAGGCTATGTATGAGGAGATATCAAGAGCCATGCGTAGCTAGAAAAACCACTACACGGTTGTGATGGGGGACTTCTATGCTAAGTCGGGGAAGCATGGCGATGATGAGCAAAGAGTGGGGCTATTTGGAGAGACGGACAACGAAATGCTAGAGGCCAGATGTTGGTTGATTTCCTAGAAAATGTTAACCTCTTCATGATGAACTTCTTTTCAGGAAACCCCCAACTTGGAACTGGACCTGAATAAGTCCGAACAGTAAAGTCAAGAATGAGATTGACTTTACTAGGTTGGCGAAGAAGGAGATATTTAATAATGTCTGTGTGATCAACACCGTTAAAATCGGAAGCGATCACCGTTTGGCACGAGGGACACGAATATTAATAATAGACTCGAAAGATCTTAACTGATAAGGATAAGGTCTACGCTCCGACAAATACCTGCACATTTTCAAAACCCCATTTTCAACTCGGATTTCAAAACTGCTTTGAAGCCCTTGAAAACAACTTAGTTGTGGATGATCTGAACAATGTGGTGGTGGTGGTGGTGGTGGTGGTGGTGGTGGTGGTACCAGAATCATGAAACTCTCTGACCAATCACTACAACTCATTCAAGTATTAAACCTGTCGTGTTTGATAAAGTCTATTGGGCAAAGCTGTGGCTATGCTGAAAACTGATGACGGTGGCATCATTTCGTCTAAGGCTGAAATCTTGAGGAAGATGGTTTCTTCTGACAGTTATACTCCATACAAGTTTCCATTGCAAGCTACAGACCCTAAAGCTAAGCTAACCAGACACTATTCTGAAGAAATCCCGGACTTCAGCCTTGATGAGATTAGTGTGGCTTTCAAACAGCTTGAAAATTACAAGGCGGCGGGCAATGATAGAATCACTGCAGAACTTCTGAGAGTGGGCAGTGGGTAAGCCGGTACTCAAAGTCCTCCAGAAGCTCTTCGTTTCCGCCATCCTCGAGGGTCGAACGCTCAAGGTATGGAGCAGAGGCAAGGTTTTACCTTTTCTTCAAAAATGGTGATAAGACAGTGTTGAAGAATTATCGACCGATCTTGTTTCTAAGCCATATATACTCGTATGTAGTTTTCCAGAGAAGAGGTTTTGATTATTTTTATAAAAACCTATTGAATGATACTTGGGTTTTAGAGACGAATCTATGTAATCGAAATCCTTCCAGCCGTTTGGAAGATACAAAATACGCGCAAAAATATATAAAATAACCACTCTTTGGCAGTCGGGTAAAAATAAATCAACAACATTCTAACTTGTTTCGTTTCGTACGTTTGAAATTACCGCTATGTGCATGAGGAAAGCGCAGGACAAGGCGCAGAGCTGTACCCAGACTACGAGTGGAAAAAACGCTATGTTACCATTGACACAAAGCGCATTATGACGCCTATTTTTCTTTGACAAATACATAGCTGTTTTTGTTATTTTCGTTTTAAATTGTGTTATCAAAAAACGGGTTTTACAGGCTCGTCGGGCCTCACGAGCTATCTTTAGATAGCCTTAAAGCTCAATTTTGCAAAAAAAACCTTTGTCGGATTTTCCAGGCGCAGCACCGATATTTTAATCCCTCGATCGTGAGTTATTCCAGACACAATTTAAATCAATTGTTATCGTGGCACCCGAGTGCCTCCTGGGGGTTGAGGGATTAAGTTAGACCTTTACCAATAAATACGAATTTGTTTGTTACAATTATTTTGTATCATGATAATAATATTATTTAATCCCTCGAACGGATGAAATTTTCTTTTTACTCCTATATTACAATCAGTTCCTGAATAATTTGAAAACACAATTAAACCTCGTAGGTGGCGCTGCTTGTCAGATAACAAGTTCTGCCGGATCCGCTAGTTTGAAATAAATAAAGAAATATTATTAGACACAATTAATACAAAAAGGCAACACAATTGTTTTTAAATTTAGAAGCATAGGTAGTAAGGATATGTCAAAAAGGTTCGCGCCTCAGCATCAGTCGTGACAGCAATTTGGCATATCACGACGCTTAGGTATTTAAAGCTGCGTATCCATCAACGGCCGGTCCCAATAATCTATCTATCGCCAGTTTTGACATTTCGGAGATAGGAAACAGATTTTATCTCGGATTTTGCCGTCCAGAGAAACAAAGACAGAAGTTGTTTTCTATTTCCGATATACCAAAACTGAAGATAGATAGGTTATTAGGACCGGCCGTAAGAGATAAATGCGTCTCGTGTCCCAGATGACGGGCGACTTCACGCGACGTTGCCACACTTGTATCTTGTCGCCAATTCGAATGAGTAAAGTCACTATCAAATTAACTGACGTGGACAGCGACAAGATATCGAGCGACGTGGGGCGATGTTCCGCGATGTCGCCCGACGTCTCAGAACAGAAATGTCGGTCGACATATGTCCCCTAGTGAGTACGCGACTTTACGCTGAGTTTTTTATCATTCCCCCAGCCTTTACGAGCACAACAAGGACTTCGCGCGCCATCTCCTCGCCATCCTGATGGGCAACACGTTTCTCTACACCCTCTTCTATTTAGCCATGAAGCTTCTGCACCGGGAACCTCTAAAAGCGTATACCTGGGTGTACTTGGTAGCCACTCTCGTGTGTTCCGTGACCGCTGTCAGCTTCTTCTTGGATTCCAGGACTAAGTGGTCGGTAAGTAGTAAGGCCTATAATCATCCCACTGCAGGGCACAGGCCTCCATCACTGAATTCAAGTTACCACAGCAATGGTGGGTACAGTTATAATCACCACGCTTGCCGAATGCGACTGATGAGCATACAACCAAATGTTCATAAAATCGAAATTCAACGATCACACTCTGCAACACAATGTCCAATATTCAACTTTGTTTGTCTCTTTCACTCATATTATTGCCATAAAACATATGAAAGAGACACACATAGCCGCTTCTACGGGCTTGGCGTTGCGTGGAAGGGCCTCTGATCCAAGACCCTAAGGTCTTAGTCCAGTACTCAAACCTACTGACCTACAGGTCGGTCCTGATTGCAAGTTAAATCCGTTAAATTCTTTCATTTCTTGAGGAATATCGGATTCTCATAAAAAATCTAGTTACATGCTATAACCCCCCCCCCCTCCCAATACCCCAGCAAACTCCCAATGAAATTGAAATGGCTGAAATAGTATGAAATGAATTTAATAGTGATCACAAACCAAACCCACACGAGTAATTTTCAGAGATTCCAATCCTTCAGATCTGTAAATCGAACCCAGGAACCCTGAGATCTTGATCGAGCGAGTTAAATCCGTAAAATTATCTTTCATTTCACGGGGAATATCGGAAATAAGGTACATGCTATGAACCCCGTATCAATCAACTCTTAATATTACGTCGTCCACATTAAAAAACCAGTAGCGGACATCAAATAACGTATCCAATAAACTACAAAGTCTATGACAGTGACTGACCCCCCCCCCCAGCAAACCCCCGCGCAGTCCCGGCGGCACAACGCGGAGTGCTCGTGGCTGCAGTTCTACGACTCGCACGACGCGTGGCACGTGGCCTCCGCCGCCGCCGTCTTCCTCTACTTCCGCGCGCTGCTCACGCTCGACGACGCGCTGGCAACAACGCCTAGGGCGCTTATCCACGTGTTCTGAGGCGACGAAATACAAAATTGTTTCTAGTGTTACATTTGTCTGTTCAAACCTGCCTTAGGCTTAGATAAGTCTGATGTATTTAAATCTACCAATCAAATGAATTAATCTAAATACTAAAACAATTTACAGTAAGGTATATAAATAAAAATGAATCACCGAAATGTATGTACGCTTCTGATCGACTAAGCCAAGTAATAATTTGTATTTGTATGTCCAGAAGTGTGTCTAAGCCTAAAATAATTTCCACAAAATAAAATAAAAATAGGACATCGCGATGATCTACGAGTATCTAGACGCGTCTTATATTGTGCGATTAACCTTGCAGAGAATTATTGACTGTAGATTTTAACCTTGTTACCGGAACGAATAATACTTACCGTCTTTTAGGTCAAACAAAAAAATCTCTTAATGTTTTAGTTTTAAGTTGTAATATGAATACACTTTGACAAATGTAGATATAAATTAAAAAGGTTGAAAAAACTACATACATGTTTACATACATACTTTAAAGTAGGTTGCCTAAAAATTTGTTTACAGGCACTACCGTAAATTAGTTTGACAAAAAGATACCAATTACTTTATTTGATATTTTAGCAACTTAATTGCACTTATAATATCAGTATATAAACTTGAAAAATTTTGTCTCAGGCGGGACTCGAACCCGCATCTCCTCGCAAAAATTTTTCAAGTTTATATACTGATATTATAAGAGACCAATTATTCAGCTTAACCAAATGAAACTTTTAAGTTGCCCTTTATTATATTTTTCATTTATTTGCACTGGCAACATTGCCTTTATGTCATCAAGCCAATAGATATTTTATAGTGTCAAAACTAAAAAATCATTTTCGATGAAGAATGACTGGAATTATTACGATTATTATTGATTACTAGCTGTTTCTCGAGCCACCAACAGATGGCGTTGTTTTTATATAACATCGTGGCAGAATGACGTTGACAAAAGAAATTGTACATGTACTACGCAATATTATAAGATTGCAGTGTTTCTTGTGACGCATACCTAATAAATTATAAATATAAAGTGGTATTAATAAAAAAAAATTACATAGGTGATCGCAAATAATTGGCTTTTAGTATTTCTACGTCATTTTTCAAACTTCTTGGTCGGGAAATTGTAGCGACATATAGTACTGTAAAATAAATGACCCAATATTGTATAATCGCAAGTATACTTACGTAGGATCATTTAATTGTTATGTGATCGTTATAAGAAACATGTTTTTTCACTTTGCCTTTCGTAGATGATAAGAGCTATATTAGTTTGAAGTTATTGTTACTGCTTAGTTGTTTAATTTTATTTGTAAACAAATTATATTAGTTAAAATGTGATAATATATAAATGTTTATAAGTAACGAGAGAAATAATAGTACAGATAGAATATAAAAAATAAAACGTGTTTAAGTAAAGTTTTTAATCTTATTATTCAGAATTACTACATTTTCAATATTAACTAAATAAGATTTAACACCATATCATAAATATGATTCATTTTAGATGTACTATATTAACTCTGTAAAGCGGCTGTTCCATGCTCTTGAATAGACAACAGCACGTCAACCTACATACGACAAATTTTCTCAATTGATATTGATCTCTACTTGTTGTAATTAAGGTTGAAAATCAATTCAATGACCTTTAACTTTTTGGGTAGGTTGACCTGCCGTTGTCTGTAAATCTAGTAAAGTAACGCCCTATTATCATCCCATTGCAGGACAAAGGCCTCCATCATTAAATTCAAGTCACCACAGCATTAATGGGTACAGGCATAATAACTACGCTTGCCGAATGCGGGGTGGTGATCACAAACTCGAGTAATGTTCGAAAATACGAAATTTTTGTTGCCCGACCCGGAGATTGAACCCGGTACCCCGAGATCTTGGTCCGGTAGTAAACACTAGACCAACGGGGCGTTACATCCTGTATAATGACTTGAAAGTTTGCTACCCTGCTTTGACACTATTTTGAAGCATGTAGCTGTGTTTTAAAAAAATATTTTTTTTTATTGTAACTGTCGTTGGTGTACCTAAATAAATAAAATAAAATAAATTTATCTATAAAAGTATATGTAGCAATATAGTATGGCTGTGTGTGTCAAAATTAGTAGTAAGGTTTTCAGTGAAATCAAATTTCAATTCAGTGAACAGATGAAAAAAAAAGATAGTTTCAACCCAAGTAGAATAAATTCTTGAACTGGCTTATAGTTTCAAAGCATGATGTAATTTTGCATGCATTTTTTGCTCTTGCACGCTATTAATAAAGTCCACAAACATAAGTTGTATTTATTAAAAATATATATTTAAGATATTTTGGGGTTTAATGGAAATTGCCTATACCAGCGAGGCCTTTTTCTTACCATAGCTAAAAGACGTTTGTGAAAAACGTTTACATGGCAATTTTTGGTGCTCGCTTGAAAAAATTTGGTGCCAAATATTTAGTGTTTGAAAAGTTAAGTGTTCAGGATGGGAGGAGGCTTTTGTAGAAAGGTTTATGCTTCTATTTTCCGCTGGTTTACACCGGCGGGTTCCCAATAGAATAAGTGAAAAATTGCAAGTTGTTAATATTAGCCATACTGAACGCTGTAGTTTGTTAGGATGATATTAAAAAAAGATAAGGTTTACTGTTTTTTGTTTTAATTTAAAAAAAAACATTGTTTAAGTTTAGCACAGTAATAGGATATGTCGCTTAAAAGTTTGTCGGTTCGGAATCCACATCAGGCGATCGAAACATTTTTTCCCATTTTTCCCAAAAAACAATTCTTAAATTCTTAGTTGTTTTGAAATTTGCTTGCTTTTTGCACGCCCTCCAGATGACACATGTATAGCGGTAAAGTGTTATGATTGTGTGTTTATGTATATGATATATATTTTTTAATATTTTTAGCAGTTTTTATTTTGATTTCGACAGAGCAAGTTGTAATAAACAGGCAGGCAATCTACCTTATAGTCTTTACTAATACACGACAGATGATTTTTGTAATTTCATTTTTTCAATAGAGGTCCTATAATTATTATAACATCAGAATCAAGGATCAGTTATTATTCTTCGGATAGAAAATATCATAACTATCGAATGCAATGCCCATAACTCATTAGCATACTCATTTGAAGTTTTAACATTAACTTGTAGTCGCGTGATGGATAGCGACAGCACAACAGCTTATACACTGGGGCATCTTAATGTAGTTGATATAAGAGCGAGATTGCAACAAAAATGTTTAGCCTGTGCACTGTAGAAGAGGTTGAAAAGTAATCTACATAAATATAAAAAATATATTAATAGAACTCATTATGACTTAGGTTAATTAGTGACAGATATCATACCTGTTTTGTGTAGGGAGTCCAAATACTCATAAATAATGTCTTCAAACTGGAACTTTCGCTTTCATCTATCCTTTATACTTTTATATATTTAGTTAAATTACTTTTCTGCCTCTTCTCGTAATATTCTAAGATGCCACTGCTTAATTCTGCAGTCTTCAAAAATTAATTACAGGTAGGTACCTAATTGCGGAAATTTTGTATAAACAACCTATCGCTACTCCATAAAAAAAAAAGATAGCTGCTGCAGAATCAAGCAGTGGGATCTTGTACGATAAGTTCAGTCTAGTTCCTAAACAGTAGAAGTACAATAAGTTAAAATATGTTTGTATTATTTTTACCTAATTATCAGTTTGTAAAATAAAGTCTTTCAAAGATACTGGTCTTTTCAATACCTACCTATTTTCTTAACTCTGGGTGGGTTAGTAGACATTACATACCCGTAATTCTATCAATTTTCTTCAATCGGTTTTAACCAACTGTTAAAGATCAATGTTAATGCAGACAATATGAGGACAAATCAGGATATGGGTTGAATTACTAAAAAGTATAATTAAAAATAGATCTAAGAAATTAAACCTAGAATATAGAATAGAGGTTCGCTACATTAACCTATCCGGAAATTGAACCCGACACCTCGGAGCTGACGACACAAAAAAGTAATTTTAGCTTGGTGACCTATACTTTGGGATCAGAACGATGACTGTTGTTAGCTCTTTTTTTCGCTCAATGATCGTTATACATAGGTACTCTGAATTACACTGTTTCTTTAATAGCGTTCTAGATACTTTCTTATACTTAATGTGTACCAAATGTTAGAAGGACAATTAAATACAACACTACATAAGAAATATCATATTTGCTTGAGGTAAATATAGTAAATATATTACCTTGTACATAGCATAACTTAATAGAACTACCATTCAGTCTATATCAACATCAACAACCCCTTTTTAAAGCAGTTATTACTTTGTGTCACCTGAAATGACCCAGATACTTCGCAACCCAATATTGACCTACGACTATATGCATTAAGTTATCAACCTGTCTAGGTGTAGTGAGCTCCACCCACTTCTGATGTAGACCAAAACAATATGTCCTAGATAACCGACCTATTATAGGTGTGTGCATCGTGACCTAGAACAGGCCAGTCGATGGCCCAGTGGCCTAGATAGCCGCGAGGGTGGTCTGCGCATGTGCTGTTCACCTCTCAATGGATTATACTACACGCTGCACGGCCTCACCTCCCTTATTCATTGCAACCTCTTTTGCAACAATTTGAGGAGGTTGGATAAGGTCGGATAATGTTTAATCTTCTAGACTTGATAACAATGATGTGACTCGATATCTTTTTCTAACGATAACGGTGATAATTAGGTTTGCTTTGATACTGAGATTGTTGTGTAGAAATTTATGAATTAATAAATAACAGAACTAGCATTCCAATTAATTTAAAAACAGAGATACGAAAAATTACGATCTCAGTCAATTTAATTTCAGGAACTTATCATTGCGAAACATTCCTAAAATTAGGGGAGATAATATTTTTACTTTGGCAACACTCCCCGCTTTTGTTGTCTCAAAAGAAAAATGGCCGACTCACGTAACGTCAAAACTTTTGAGACGAAGACGACAGCTCACTCAAAAAACGTGCGATAAATCCAAAATAATAATAACAAGTGCTGTGAATATTTAGTGATAGTGTCGTGTTGTTCTGGCTGTGCTAAAGTGGATTTGCTCATTCCTACAAAAATATTTCATGGTGACAACGACTGCGATCTGGATTTTCTTGACGGTGAATAAATGCACGGTACGTATTTGCCGTCAAATTCACACTATATTCTCACACTAGAAAACTGTATGAACTAGTAGAGTCTGCCTGCTATCTACAGTGACAATCTAATAAAAAGCTGAACTTAGGTACTTCGCTAGAAGATTAATTAACCATCCATGTCCAAGATAGGTGTATGTTTTTGATGGCAAAAACCTTGTCTAAAGCCTTGTTGTTTTCCTGCAACCGAAGGATACGTGCATTATTTAGTCATCACAGTCTCGTTCTTAACTATATTTGGCTCAATATCATGATATAACGTCAAATTTCGCCTCGCCGCTTGTGTTGTCACTAGCCATAAATAGAATGTCTTAATTTCGAGTCGAAATCATAAGAATCGCGTCGAAAACGCTTGTGACTTAACTATACAGTATTATAAAGACATACAATTGAAAATTAGTGTTTAGCGCGCGAAAAACTAATTTTAACATCATTTACTCATATAACTAAAATTTTGCTATTTATTTACTTTCAAAGCTATGTTTTTGTGTAGTGAACCAGTAATACATTTTAAACCAAATTAAGATGTAGCATAACAAAACAAGATTCTTAAACTTCTTAATTAAAGACACCAGATACCACATATCTATTTGTCAACATTTGGTTCTCGAAACAAAAACCTCATAATATAATCATCCCACTGCAGTGAAAAGACCTCCACCATCTTATTTAAGTAACCACAGCAATGATGGGTACAGCCATAATTACCACGTTTGCCATATACGGGTTGGTGATCACAAAATATATGAGCAATGTTTGAAAATTAAAAACTTTTGTTGCCTGACCTGAGGATCGAACCCGGTATTCAAACCACTAGGACTAGACCAACTAGGCTTTAAACTAAAACATATCTAATGCTTAATCAACAGGCAACATATTTTTTTCTTTACATGTGTATACAAATAAAACTAGTAATAAACCTTAATTAATGGCAATAAGACGGTATTTACAATTGATTATTCGTACCTAAATAAAGTATAGATGACTTGGCGTCATTGTGAAGTCATCAAGATATGATTATATCAGGTCATCAGTACAATAACATGATGTATGTATTTGGTATAAGATAGCTTCAGTTCTTGGATTCAGATATATACTATAGGAAATGTTTTGTGCAGATAATGTGTAAAAAGGAGGAAGAAATAGGTACCTACGTAAGCAAAAGTAAATAAATAAATAAAGTTAGATTTTTACCATGAAAACAAGTACAGTCAGAAATAAAGGCAGTATAGAATTTAGATGATGGGAAATCTTGAAATTTGCTATGGAGCTGAAATTTCTTCACAAATTTATGGAAACAGGAGAAAGATGTATGGAGATAGTTTGACTCCATGGACAGGAACGTGGGAATTTTTGTCCAGAAAATTATCCCTTAAAAGGAAAAAAAGGAAATGAGTCAACATACTGAATAAAGTTTTTGAGTATTTTTAAACTTAAATAAATATTTCTCAGACGGGACTCAAACCCGCATCTCCTCGCATGGCGGGTGCGTTTTGAATACTGATATTATAATTGCAATTAGATTGCTTAAATATCATTTTAAGTTTTTCAGTGTTTTGTTATACTGTGCAATAATGAACAAATAAATATGTAGAATGTAGATAGATAGATAGATACAGTACTCTTTATTGCACTCCAGAAATAAAAATAAAAATTACAGTATAATTTAAAACAAAAGGTTGTACAACTTCGGCGGTCTTATCGCCATCAGCGATTTCTTCCAGACAACCGTTGGGCATTGGATACTACACAGAGGAAGGGGAAGGTGAAGTAGAGTACTTGATGTGAAAATAATCACAGTTAAACAAAACCACATCTAAAGCTTAAGTGCTACTTAAACATAAATAAATGTAATGTAATGTAAAAAAATCCACATACATGTATTCAAGGAATGATAATATTTTAAAGCTACATTAGCTATTGAATTTGAATATATATATTTTTTTATTTCTTTCAGAAAAATTACAATATTACACAAACTTAGTCTGTTGCTATGCAGTTTGTCAAAGACTAAGTTTGTATTTGAATGAATTTGATTTGATTTGCTATTTCTCAAAGTAACTAGATAAAATTTATGATAATTTATGATAACTAATAGACAAACAGTAGACATCACACGTAGTTTGTGTCAGACTGACGCCTGTGATTGATATTAATATACCAGTTGTACAGGTCATCAGGCTCCCACCACCTTAGTAATGAACAGGAAGAAAAGAAAATAAAAAAAATAAAAATAGGAAGTCAGACACGATTATAAGGAATCTTAGTAAAAATATAATGTTGTTCTTAAAACTAGTGTTACGTGCAAATGCGCGTGAGTGTGTGCGAGTGTGTTTTTACGTAAATGTGTTGAAACTTTTTTTTTTTAATGTAAATAGTGTTCCGTTTGATCATAATTTTTATTTAAGAGTAAGGAACGGACAAATTTCTTGCAATCAAATAAAGTGAGATTGTACACAGAGGTTTTAGCATTGATTCTATTATACAATGATGGCCCCAGATAGTAAAATAATCTTTTCGCAAAAGTGAAAGACGTGGAGGGAACGGCACAGATTTTGTCCTTCTGTCGCTTTTTGATTTCAACATAAGGAGTTCTTCGATTTTATAGACGAACAACTTCTAGTATAAAAAGTTGTCGAACAGTCAGAACTTTACTGATTCTGTAGAGTTCGTTTGTTGGGAAAAGGAAGTGACGAAATGTAGCAACTTTAAAGACGGCACGTTGTGCAACTTCTAGAGGTTTCATCATAGTCTTAGGGACACCACCCCAGCAGGAGATACAGTATGTTATTATTGAACGACAAAGGGCAAAATAAACTGTTTTTACAACAGAAGGATTTGCGACATGTCTTAGTACTCTAAAAACAAATATAAGCTTACGCATTCTGGCACTGAGTAACAAAAATACCTAGTTGTTTCCTTCCCTGCACCATAAAGGAAGAAAAACCCAAGTCTATGAACTGGCGACACCTTGAAAACGTCAAAGAATAATCTATCTATTTATTTAATCAAAGTAGTTTTGTTTTATCTGATAACAGCTTATTGCTTATATTTCTTATTTGTTGTGTAATTAATTACTTTAGTTTGCACAATAATATTATGAAAAATATTTTAATTGTGAAACTGATTGCTTTGCGATTGTTGAAGTAACGGCTTATAGTCATCTTATAATAATAATAATAATAGTCAAAACCCGCGTAACAAGCATTAATACCCGGTGGAGAAAACAATTCTTAGATAAAAATAATAATAATAGCCTTTATTTCTCTGACCTTAAAACTAGTTACAAGTTTAAAAATAAATTTATATATGTACTTAATCTAACAGTAGTTTTTTGACATCGTCATCCTGGTCAGGTTGTCATTCCGACATAGGCCTCCTCCTGGCCATTTCCATGACTGTCTATCTTGGGCTTTTCTCCTCCAGCCTTTAGGTAGATCATCCTCCCATCTTTTTATTTGCCTCCCTCTTCTCCTTTTTCCATCCCTAGGGTACCATTCAGTGATATCCCTAGTCCACTTCTTTGTTTTTGATCTTACCATATGTCCAATCCAGCGCCATTTTAGAGTTATAGTTGATGCATTAAAGTTACCACAGCAATGTTATGTTACAGTAAGCACATTTTTTTGTGATATGAATCTGCAGCAGGAAGCAATCTAAGAGCAGGTGAGCTAAAGGCTGTAGGCGTGGATAGATATTTGTCCAGCAACAAAGTCTACATTTCAATTGGGTCGAAATCTCTCATTTAACTCCAGGATGTTCACTCTCTTCAGTATTTTTGCTGGCTCACTAGTCAAGTATGTACAAATTAGTTGTGGTAATATTTTAAACTGTTTTCATAAGCAAGCACAGTTCTAGTATAAATTGAATATACTGATTTTCTGATCCTAGTACTCTATGGAGATAAGGAATAGAGTTCTAAGTATCTGCAAGCCATTCGAATATTGAAATATGTACTAGTTTTGTAGCTGGTAACGCTTTGGTATCTGAGAAAGGGAAAAAAAAGGAAACCCTCTCAAAAGTTGATGGGTGGTGGGATCTACCTCCTAGTAGTCTACCCTGGGCAACAGTATCTTTGGTTTTCTAACCAATGATGACGGCTTCGTAAGAAGCTGCCTGGATGCTACCACCCTCCTGCCTCCCGCGCCAAACAGTTTTTCTGTGTTCCGCTGGTGTGTGGGAGAACCAGTGCCACTTACTGGGTAAGCTCGCTCATCTTAGGCTTCTTCTTAACCGTAGAATTAAGAATGTAGTCAAGAGCAAGCCCATTGATTATAAAAAAAAAAGATAAGAAGATGAAATTGTAATGCTGGCTGGGACTACCTGTACAAGGATAGCTAAGACAGAGAAGTTATTGAAAAGAATACAAGTGTAGTAAAAGGTGACTAAAGCTCTACCGCCAGAGGCAAGAATCAGCGTCTTATCTTCGCCAAACTATGATCATCAACCTGCATACCAAACGTGACGATTAAGTCAATATGAGAGAGATTTTGTCAAAGTGCTCAGCCACAAAACCGTAGTTTTCATGCAGCTCGCCAAACGCTTTTTGCTTAATCCCTCAACCCCCAGGAGGCACGCGCGTGCCGCGATAACAATTGATTTCAATTGTGTCTGGAATAACTCACGATCGAGAGATTAAAGAGCTATGTGCTGCCTCCAATTGATTTAATTTTATTACTTCTAAACAAAATCATTTCTCAATAAACTAGAACAGTATAATTTTAGAAAATTATCTCTAGTATTTATTGAATCACTGTTAGCTGCTTTTCATTCTGTCATTCTTTTGAATTGTACATTATTGCTAAAAGCGGCCGCTTTTGACGTTAGCGACAAATTCGACTTTATAAACAACTAAATGAAAAGTTTACTGTAATTCAATAAATTAGAGACATTATGAATGTGGAAGGCTGGAAGGGAAGAGGCCGACCGAGAAAGAGATGGATGGACTGTGTGAAACAAGATATGAGTGCGAAAGGTGTAGATGATTCAGTGACGAGTGATAGAATGGTGTGGAAGAGAAAAACATACTGCGCCGACCCCAGATAAACTGGGAAAATGGCTGAGAGAATGATGAGAGGTAATTTGCAAAAATTATACTGTTCTACTTTTTTGAGAATTGATTTTGTTAAGAAGTTATAAAGTTAAATCAATTGGGGGTAGCACTTAGCTCTTTAAGCAAAAAGCGTTTGGCGAGCTGCATGAAAACTACGGTTTTGTGGTTGAGCACTTTGACAAAATCTCTCTGATATTGACTTAAGATGGTAATAGCATTATTATACCATGAATGATGATCGGTCGAGCCGTTTCGAAAGATTTGGGTAACAAATACTCTGTCATGAAATATTTATACACGTATTAGATTATGTGAAGGAGCATCGGTTTATTGGTTTAAGTACCGGGAAAGAGAAGTCTGGTTTCTAGCTTCGATCGGGTCGGGCAACAATCAACATGCGATTCCAATTTTCGAACATTACCTACTCGGGTTTGTGATGACCAACCCGCATTCGGCAAGCGCGGTGATTATGCCTGTACCCATCATTGCTGTGGTAACTTGAATTCAGTGACAAAGGCCTTTGCCTGATGATTATAGGCGGTTACTTTTACTTTTTACATCAAGTCCATTCTTATTGTATGTTTAAAATAATCGATGATGTAATTTAATATAAATAACATGTAACTTTTTTCCACAACAAGTGGAATACGTTATCAATCATAGGTACATGAGATTTGCACAATCATTACTCTTATGATTCGTTCGTAACTTTGATAACAAAGGTTGTTGGTAAAGGTCATTGACACTGTGACGTCATGCCGTGACGATACCGTTCAGACAGACAGACAGATCATTGAAATACCTATATAGAGCTAATGTCAGTATAAAGTTATTGCTTTCTGTTCTTTAGCAAATACGGAGCATAGTTTAAAAACAAAGAACTTACACATTGATGTATTGCCAGTCAGAATATATCCCATACACAATGATGATAAGTAAAAGCCATAGATTTTATATTATATCTATGGTGAAGGAAAGGAGATACAGGCACAAGTCAATAATAATATTATGTTTCATCTCTCCCGGAAGGATTACACATATTACTGCAGTACTTATGTTTTAAACAAAATATCCCCGCAATCATTCTCATTATCAAGACGGCACGGCAAGGCCTTTTTACAGGCTTGACAGGCTTTCCTACTGTGGTCGGCAGGAGTGAGCGCTGACAAGGAACAGCTCTCCCATGCTTGCTTTTATTAGCCGGCTTGAGTTGAGATTTTCTGCAGTAGAAAGTCTCTCGTTAGAGATTTTGCACTAATTAGGACAATAAGCTTTTTGTCAAAAATATTATCATTGATAAGCATGAAGTAAGGTAGGTACCAGTTTTGAATCCGTATATTGCCATCGACGAAGATTTACGAGAGACGATTTTGCTCTTTAAGATGGTGGCGCCAGAGACCTCTATAGTGTTGATGAACTTATTCAAAAACTGTTTACTCAAAAAGTTTTCTTGTTGCTATTTATGAGTGGAATTCATTTCATTTTCAATTTATAAATAAGACCAATTTTGAGTACCTTATTCTATTTAAAACAAAAAGATAATATCTTTTTAACATCAGTTCAATAACTGCGAAAATGAAAGTCATCGTTTCCGTGACGTCATGTTGTTAATATGATTCAATTGATGACTAATGAATGACGTACGCCTTGTCATTACCACGACTCGTCACCGACTAGATCCCGGTCAGGCATGAGTAGCGGTCCTTTGTCATAGCTTGACAAGAAAGAAATTGGAGCAGTGAGAAATACCTTGATATGTAATGCTACGTTTACACGCTTGCCGAAGCTTGGCAAACGTCCACAAGCCTCAAGTCTTTACAAATGCTTGGATGCCATTTACACGCTTGCGAGTGCATTAGTGTGTTCCGGACAGGCAAGCTGTGCAGACTAACATGGATGTGGACGTTGAAGTTGTGTCGGCTATTGCGTTGGGCTTGATATATTTTTATACAAAATATAAACAAAAACAAAGGAAGCGAAAAGGTCGGCAAAAAAGATGGTGGATGTTAAAAATCCATAAAAACCGTAACAGGTAAATTTAAAAAGCGACACTAAACACGCGCCAACATGTAAATACGTCGCAAGCGCTTGCCGCAAGCTTCCTTTGATTTGTGTTCAAAAACCGACACTAGCTCGGATCGGCTACAAGCTCATGCAAGCCAAGCCAAACACCCCGTTTACACGCTTGTGTTTGTGGACACTTGGCGAGGCTTGCCAAGCGTGTAAACGTAGCATAAGGTGTAAACATAATATGTTGTCTGGTGTCGACAAATTTAAAAAAGGCATTTATGTTAAGGCATTAACACTGACTCAGTAATTTTGTGTAATTTATAATATAATATAATTCGCCTTTTAATATTAATAATTTGGAATTCGAACATAAGCAGATTTGTTTGACATTTTAACGACTATTATTATTTTTCATCTTTTATTGTAACCTGACATTTGCATGCTAATAATTATTGTAGCCCAAATATGTGATTATTTTATTGTAATCTGACATCTTGTATACCATATTTGACGCAAATAAATGATTGATTGGTTGATTGACACATAATAAAGGCCATGGCTAATATAATAATTTGAATGGCAAGTTATTTGCTGGGTTGAGGCGTGCCGGTGTGGTGCCGGTATAGTGTGCCATGACCTTAGGAATCACGCCACCCGTTCTCTTGGGTGTCGTAAGAGGCGATTCGATGTGTTTGTGGTAGTTCCTTCTTTTTGATTTCCATAAAACATGTGCTTCAATAGGGATATAATGCCCGTCGGACCCACCATACCACTGGCTATACCCCTGGTGGTATGCTGGGCTTAATATTTGAGACATGCCACACTGGGCCACACAGAGACATCTAGAGTCTAGATGGCTCTCTCTGGCCTAGATTATAGACCAAAATAAAGCTACTATTAAGTAGCTTGGCGTATGGGATACTAGACAACCGATAAACTTATTATACATAGAAAAACACCCAGACCAACATGTTCGAATGCACACAAATATTTGTACTGTGCGGGGATCGAACCCGTGACCCATGGATTATAAGCAGCGTTTACTACCACTGATCCAAATGGTCGTAAGGTGTTACGATGCCCCGCTGGTCTAGTAGTTATAAAAACCGGACCATCTCGGGTCCTTGGGTCCGATACCCGGGTCGGGCAACGACGGCTTCGAATTTTCGAACATCGCTCGGGATTATGATCACCAAGCCACATTTGATAAGGGTGGTGATTATTATTGCCTGTACCTATCAATGCTGTGGTTACTTAATGGAATCAGAATTACTCAATCTATTGTTATACTAGCTCTTCGCCCGCGGCTCTGCCCGCGTGAACTCCGTCATATCGCGCGGTCGGAAACCTGTGCCTAGCGGTGGCATATAGAAAGATAGGTTAGGTAGGCTCAATACATTCGTGTCTGTGAAACTATGGAAATACACATACAAAATTTCAACCGAATCGTTCAAACCGTTACGTAGTTGACATACCGACAGCAGCGCCACCTACCGGGTCCCGCGGTAAAAAGTAGCCTATGTTCATCAGGCATAATGTCGGCTTATAATGGTAAAAGAATTTTTCAAATCGGATCAGTAGTTTCGGAGCCTATTCAATACAAACAAACAATCAAATCTTTGCTCATAATATTAGTGTATAAATGACGGAAATCTTTCTCTAACAGCAGAACACGTTTTATAAGCCATTACTATGGAAGCCACGCAAACTTTGACACAATATTACCGTTTGTATTGATATGACTAAGCAGGGAAGTCCTGATGAGTTTTACACGTGGGAAGCCATTATGTTCAATGTACAGTCAGCTCCAAAAGTATGTATACCATACACTTTTGACTAATGTTGACTCTTAATACAACGACATAAGGTTGGTAAAACGAAAAAGTGTTTCCATAATTTTGCAGCTGACTACCTACGCGCCGTTTAAACCTACTCAAAAATTACCAGTATCAACCTGTTTTCAAACCTAAATATGAAGTCATAGAGTTCAGTGTTAGTAGGCAGTAAGTATTAAGAATGTTTTTGATATAATGGGGGCTATCGTTAGTGAATTTACCACTAGAGGCGCTTCTGTCGCGTGAGGTCCAATAATATTCACTTTTCACTGGTTTTAGCGGGCTCCGTGACATAAATTAGTACCAGTAACAAACCGATTAAGCGACATTTTGAAAGTAATTTTGATATTGTGACTCAATTAGTTCAACAATCGTTGCAAAAAAATAAATACGTACTCCTTGTCTACCATAAAATCATGTAGCTTATTACAATTTTCTTAATAGCTGTTAGGTTTCTTTTTATTTAACAATTAATGTGGAAAGTCACAATGTGCCTAAGGTTGACCAGATTGTACCAGCAATAGACCAGACGATGAGCCAATAGTGAACCAATAAATAAAATAATTTCTCTTAATGAAGAATATATATTTTTTACTTAATAAAATGTTTTGTACTTTATAATCATCACAACTTTAAATCAGTCTACAAGTTTCAAGTAATACTTAAATGCTACAAGGCTCATACTGTTGTTAACTAATTTAAGAACTAGATAATTAACAAGATATTCATATTACTTACACAAATGTCATAATCATAAAATATTTATGAATTGACATGAATCAAAAAATACAAAATAAATCAAAATAAAAAGAAAACAATACTTCTTAAAAAATTAAAAATAATTAAAATTTTGGCATAAATTTATTATAAGCCAAGGTTGGAACTGCTACCTTCTCTTCTATCGCATCTTCCATGTACCAGATTTTAACACATTGTTCTGGCCAATGGAAAGTATTTCAAGTACAAAATGTCAGTGCTTATCTCAGAGATCACCATCAGTATTTTCTACAATATGAAAGGAAATATATATTTGAAAGGTGCATTTATTTATTATCATCGGATTTTGAAGCTGAATCAAATTCTCTAATTTTTGCACCTTTACTTATTTCATCAATCGCTTTTAACACAACTTCCTCCTTATAGTTAAAAAACCTTTTTTTTCGTCGGTATTGTCTATAAAAAAATGTAGGTGGTCCATTACTGGAACAAACTCGTTGTATGGATATTACCAGTAATAAACCACTGGCCTACAACTGGAACATTGTGGATATTGTAATCGTTTTTTTTATAATATTGTCGCGGACATGCTAGATGTTTCGAGATATCGCTAGAGGAATGTACATAACTACCTAAGTTGAACCACAAAGTAATAACAAGATGTTGGTGCAAGCGACATTGGACTTTAAGTATACAAATTAAGGCGCAAAATGGTATAGCTCACTGGAGTTGTTTACGTTTAAACGTCCTTGTGATTTATCTGGAAAACGAACATTCTAGTATGTACGACCGGCGTCGATGTTGAGATATATAAATAACAGGACTTGAGACGCCGAGTCAGTTCATTCTGAGCTTTTGGTGCGATACCTGCGAAAAGTGATCTAGTGCGAAGTAACGACGACTTTAGCGATACCAACGGATTAAAGTACTACTCTGCGGATTGGCTAACAGTGTTTTGGAACCAACGACCTCAACGACCCACCGGACTACGATTCTTGTGATTTGGCTTGTGTTTGCGACCTGTTCATCGCCTAATAAATTCTTCTGATAAGTCAACGGTGTTTTATCCAAATCCCGAACTCCACGTTCGTAACATTTGGTGTCAGAAGTGGATTTGGAAATGCCAGTGACTCCGAGGGAAGATACTGCTGGCGTCAGAACCAGGGCACAGCAAGCTGCGGAAGCCACGGCTGCTGCTCGACAAGCCACCGATCAGCGGGATACGCCCATTGGCTCCGCCCATCAAGCATCGCCAACCGACCAGGCCCCATCTACTGGAATGGAAGCTCTACCCACTGCGTCGCCCGCTCCACCTACTGGGTCCTCTCACCGGGCTACTACGCCATCTGCTCAAGAGGCCAGAGCATCTGCATTCGACTTCAGTCGGTTAATGCAGATGATGGACTTCATGTGCCAGAAACAGGACACAATGCAAGAGGAAATTCAACGAAAACAGGATAAAATGCAAGAGGAAATTCAACGCAAACAGGATAAAATGCAAGAAGTAATTCAAGGAAAACAGGAAGAAATGCAAGGAAAACAGGAAGAAATGCGTCAAGAACAAGAAAAATTACTGCATGCTGTAAGTTCTGTGGGTGATATGGTGCAGCATCTACAGAAGAATGTAGACCTGGTAGAAGAGAGGGTCACTAATCTGGAGGCCACCATAGACAGTATGAAGAAGAACCTTACCGAATTACAAAAAAAGGTTCTAAAACTGGAGACCGCAGGACCCGCCGCCTCGAGTGACTTCGTATTCACCAACCCGGCACCCAGAGTGAAAGTGCCACCCTACGACGGTACTACATCCTGGACCGCTTACCGCCAACAGTTTCAGACCGTTGCCTCTGCTAACGGGTGGACGGAGGAACAGAGCCTAACAGCTCTCACTGTCGCTCTACGGGGATCGGCTCTTTCTGTTTTGGAGGCGCTACCATCCTCGGGTAGCACATTCAGCGATCTGATGGAGGCACTCGAAGCTCGTTATGGAGAACGCCATCTGGAGCATGTCTTCCGTGCTCAACTACGGGACCGGGTTCAGCGTTCTGGAGAAGGACTGCAGCAATGGGCTCTGGAGATTGAAAAATTAGTCCGCAAAGCATACCCATCTGCTGATGCAAAGATAGTAGACTCCACTATACTCCAAGCATTTGTCGATGGGATCACAGATACGGAGATTAGAGCTGAAGTGGGGCTTCGCCACCATACCTCACTGAAGGAAGCTCTAGCGCACGCTTTGGAAGTAGAAGCTCTGAGGACAGATGTTCGGCCAATTTACAAGATACGAGAAGTGCAGGAAAATAAGATGTCATTTCCCCCTAGGAAAATGGCAACCAGACCGATGTGCTACAAATGTGGAGAAAAGGGCCACCTGCAATTCACCTGTCCCATGAACGAGAGGCAGACAGCTAAATTTGCTGAAATGTTTAGCAAAAAGTTGGAGGAACACCTTGAAGAATTCTCGAAGAAGCAGAAGACCCCATCTTTTGCCTGGGAGCTACGGAAACGAGAAACAGACAGGCCTAAGGAGCGGGTGTTGTTAGGAACGGGAAAAGCCATCGAACATCGTAGTGGAAAGACACATGGGGATGCAGACGCCCTCTCAAGAAGACCGTGCCCAGAAGAGTGCAAGCACTGCATCAAGCTGGAGTCTAAAGAGGACTGTGTACAAATAACAAGGACAAGTCCTCCGAGATCCTGGGAAAATGAGTCCATGAGAGAAGCTCAGGAAAAAGACGAAGACATACGACTGATCGTCGCATGGAAGAAACGCGGTAACGCTAAGCCGAGATGGCATGAAGTTGCGCCTACGAGTGCTACGACTAAAGCGTACTGGGCTCAATGGGACAGTTTCATTTTGCAAAACGGGATACTTTATCGAAAATGGGAAAAACCTAACGGTAGAGAGTTCCACCTACAGCTGGTCGTCCCACGGGAAAGGATTAAGGATGTTCTTCGAGAGGTACACGATGGCATATCAGGAGGGCATCTAGGTGTAAAAAGGACCTTAACAAAGCTACGGGATAGATTCTACTGGCTTAACTGCAGAGCTGATGTACAAGATTGGTGTCGGAAATGTACCACTTGTGCTGCGGTGAAAGGTCCATCCACCAGGAGTCGAGGACACCTTCAACTTTATAACGTTGGTGCACCATGGGAGCGGATAGCAGTGGATGTTGCTGGACCATTCCCTGTGACAGAGTCGGGGAACAAGTACTTTATGGTCGTCATGGATTACTTCACCAAGTGGCCAGAAGTCTTCGCTATACCTAATCAAGAAGCTACGACCGTAGCCTCTAAATTGGTTGAAGAAGTCATATGCCGATATGGTGTACCCCTGGAAATTCATTCCGATCAGGGCAGAAATTTTGAGTCGAACGTGTTTCAAGGAGTCTGCAAAATATTGGGCATGCACAAGACGAGAACCACTGCTTATCACCCTCAGTCCGACGGCATGGTAGAAAGGTTTAACCAAACACTAGAGAGGCATTTAGCAAAATTGGTGGACAACCATCAAAGAGACTGGGACAAGTACATTGCACCATTCCTTCTCGCCTACAGGACTTCGGAACATGAGAGCACAAAAACGACCCCGGCATATATTAACTTCGGACGAGAGCTAAGGTTACCGGTAGACCTTGTAACCGGAGGAGCGCCAGACGATCACGTCACCGTACAGGATTATGTCTCCGATTTGCAAGACAAGATGCGGGACATTTATGCCATGGTTCGAGAAAACGGCTTGCAGTCGAGTGAAAACATGAAGACTAGATATGACCGGAAAGCGAATACCAGTGGCTTTGATGAAGGAGCACTAGTCTGGCTACATAACCCGATACGGAGAAAAGGGAGGTCACCTAAATTACAGACAAGATGGGAAGGGCCGTACAAAGTTGTCACGCGAATAAACGATGTTACATACCGGATCCAACGGCCACCGAGAGGAGCACTTAAGATAGTTCACATCGACCGCTTGGCACGTTATAACGGGAATAACGATGACGCTCGGGACGAGCATCTCTAAGAGGAGGGCAGTGTCGCGGACATGCTAGATGTTTCGAGATATCGCTAGAGGAATGTACATAACTACCTAAGTTGAACCACAAAGTAATAACAAGATGTTGGTGCAAGCGACATTGGACTTTAAGTATACAAATTAAGGCGCAAAATGGTATAGCTCACTGGAGTTGTTTACGTTTAAACGTCCTTGTGATTTATCTGGAAAACGAACATTCTAGTATGTACGACCGGCGTCGATGTTGAGATATATAAATAACAGGACTTGAGACGCCGAGTCAGTTCATTCTGAGCTTTTGGTGCGATACCTGCGAAAAGTGATCTAGTGCGAAGTAACGACGACTTTAGCGATACCAACGGATTAAAGTACTACTCTGCGGATTGGCTAACAGTGTTTTGGAACCAACGACCTCAACGACCCACCGGACTACGATTCTTGTGATTTGGCTTGTGTTTGCGACCTGTTCATCGCCTAATAAATTCTTCTGATAAGTCAACGGTGTTTTATCCAAATCCCGAACTCCACGTTCGTAACAATATTGTATTGCAGTATTAAGTAAACCTACATGTAAAAGAAAAAATAAAAAAAATATCAAAAAGCTAAATCACCAGTTGTAGACCAAATGGAATATTACTGGAAATTCATCCAATTCGTGTTCCATTAGATGACCAATGACAATTATTGATTTAAATTAGCATTGTCTAATGAAATAAGACGGAATATTATTGCTTTACAGAACATATTACGCAATTAATTAGATAAGCAGTTACATCAATTGATATAAACAATGAATTAAACAGATTTAAAAAAACCTACCGTCGACGTGTCGCTTACTAATATGGCCACCCGAAACGAAGTGAACGATTGTCGTTTTGAATTTTGCTTTTTAAACTATTGTAGATGAAGTGTTTGTCGCTTTTATTAATTTATTTATGACTATAAGATTCGTATAAGTACGGCAGTGCTACCAAACGTAACAAAAGTGGCGGGAAATTCGACAGAAGGTTAATATTTAGGAGTAAAATTACAAATGGTGCACTACTGGTTCCTGGTGTGGCACTGGTGCACCCACCCTATTACTTTTTTTAATTTTCCCGCTGAAAAGTGATCTCCTTCGTAAAATTATCGCAAATATGGATTATTTGGCGATAAATGTGAACGCTTTGAAAGCGGAATTAAGAAAAGCGCAAAAATAGGCGGCCTCAAAGAGCAACTATTTCAGAAGTTAGTTTGTTGATGTGAAAATAGATATTTATAAATAATAAACTTAATTAGATTGAAGATTGAAAACTTTGTTTCGGCGCCGATCTCATAAAGTCGCCGACAGCTATAGTCCAGAGACCTCAGTCAACAGTGGCGCCAACTGGTGAGCAAAGAAACGGTAGTCCCCATTGTCTAAAGAATACAGCCACTGCTTTATCGATAACATTTTCAATTCTTACCAGAGTCGTTTTAAAACAATAACAATTTGTTTTTCGGGACGGAGCCGATCCAACAAATCGTAGATCATCAAAATCTCTCCAACCGTTTTTTAGTTATAAACGGTGTAACTTACTCTACTCTATTTAAAAGATTTACTAGCTTTTGCCCGCGACTTCTACCGCGTGGATTTCGGTATTGGGTTCAGAGAGAAACAAATAATGTTTGCTATAAAAATTATATTGTAACCAACCGGCATAGGCAGCGCTATTTATCGTATACGACTTCACATAAAATACTGTTACGAACGTGGAGTTCGGGATTTGGATAAAACACCGTTGACTTATTAGAAGAATTTAATAGGCGATGAACAGGTCGCAAACACTATCACAAAAGCCAAATCACAAGAATTGTAGTCCGTTGGGTCGCTGAGGTCGTTGGTTCCAAAACACTATTAGCCAATCCGTAGAGTAGTCCTTATATCCGTTGGTATCGCTAAAGTCGTCGTTACATCGCACTAAGATCACTTTTCGCAGGTATCGCACCGAAAGCTTAGAATTAACTGACTGGGGCGTCTCAAGTCCTGTTATTTATATATCTCAACATCGACGCCGGTTGTACATACTAGAAAGTTCGTTTTCCAGAAAAATCACAAGGACATTTAAACGTAAACAACACTAGTGAATTATGCCATTATGCGCCTTAATCTGTAAGCTTAAAGTTCAATGTCGCTTGTACCAAGATCTTGTTATTACTTTGTGGTCGAACTTAGGTAGTTATGTACATTCCTCTAGCGATATCTCGAACCTTCTAGCATGTCCGCGACAATACTATTACCGTGTTCCCTCGCGAAATTTACGGAATTTCGTTTCGTCAATCGCGCTTATCTCAGGAAATACTGGTTCGAATTACAAAATTATGTATGTGTTAGATATAGCCCATTTATCGAGGAAGGCTTTAGGCTGCATGCCTAATTTGGATTCTTTCAATCACCAAAAAGCAACTCTGTTCCGTTTCGATAAGAGTGAAAGTCAAATTTGATGTGCTCTGTTCGATTAAGGGGACTACTAGAGCTATGAGATGCCCCCAATTGATTTACTTTTATTAATTTTAAACAAAATCTATTCTCAAAAAACTTGAACAGTATTACCTAAGCAAATTAGGTACCTTTAGTATTTATTGAATCACAGTAAGCCATTCATTTAGTTGTTTATAAAGTCGAATTTGTCGCTAACGCCAAAAGCGGCCGCTTTTAACAATAATGACAGAATGAAGAGCAATTAACAGTGATTCAATAAATACCAGAGGTAATTTGCTGAGGTAATACTGTTCTAGTTTTTTGAGAATTGATTTTGTTTAAAAGTAATTAAATTAAATCAATTAGAGGCAGCACATAGCTCTAGTACCTAGTCCCCTTAATCACGGCAAATCTCGGGATCACAGTGAAATTTGGCATACACTTTGATAATAAACTATTTTCATCACGGAAAAAAGTATGGTTCTCGTAGAATAGTATCATATTCCAGGCGTACGAAGTATAATGGTGTCTCAAATTATGTCAGATAAATAGTCCTATTTATCCTATCATTATTTTTTTTAAAATCTGTAATTTTTCATTTTTTTTTCACACACACAAGACAAAGTTGTTTTATAGAGCATCCTCTCAATGATCCCTACGTCATCGCTTCCGTCTTACTTACTCATCGGCCGCGGCACGTATCAGACAAGTAAAGGCCAAGCGCGCCGTACACAATGGGGACTACCGTTTCTTTGCTCACCAGTTGGCGCCACTGTAGACTGAGGTCCGGAAGTATAGCAGTAAAAGGCGATTGGCGCCGAAACAAAGTGTTATATCTTGAATCTAATTAAGGTTATATTGTTTATAAATAATTACCTTGATATCAACAAACTAACTTCTGAAATAGTTGCTCTTGAGGCCGCCTATATTTGCGCTTTTTCTTTATTCCGCTTTTAAAGCGTTCACATTAATCGCCAAATAATCCATATTTGCTATATTTTACGATGGGGATCACTTTCCGGCAGGTAAATTTAAGAAATTATAATTTATGCAACAAATTCCGCTAAAACCCGTACAAAGTGAATGATATTGGACCTCACGCGACACTAGCGCCTCTAGTGGCAAATTTACTAGCGATAGCCCCCATTACAAAGTGGATGTTTTATTTTACTCCTTAATTTAAACGTATCTATGTGATTTTCTCGAAAAATAGCTTATAAATATAACATAAAACGAGGTGACCTTATAGCAGTGGTTGTCGCCCCAGATGTGAGGCGCCGCGGGGCATGTGGGGCGCGGAGGCGGGGTGGTGGTGCGGCGCGCTGGCGGCGGCCGCGCTGCTGCTGCTGCTCGCCGTCTGCCGCGGCCGCGCGCGCAAGCGTACGCAGGTACCCGGCACTGTACTGTACTGGAGACCAATTCTACTATTCGTAAATTATCAAAACGTAAACGAAAAAATTGACGAAACGCAACTAAACGTCATATTTCGTATTCTATTAGCAATATCGGTAGCGTTTCAGCTCACCTTATCGATCGATCGAAACTAAGTTGAACGATTTCCTAAATTCATATTCCACTAGAGATTTGACGTTGCTGTCAGTCGAAGCGCGCGCAGCCGAAGATCAACGTTTCAACTGTCAAAATAACCGGTCGAGCATACGCTAGTAAAAGGCTACTTTTGTTAGATCGATAGCTAGCGGTTCAGCTTACGTTTAGATTTTGTTTAGTTAAATTAAAATGTTTAGTAGAATACAGTCTTGTGTGACAACCGAAGTTGACATTTAGTTGTGGTGTTTCGTCAATTGTTGCGTTAACGTTTTGATAATTTACGTTAGTAGAATTGGTCTCCTGTTCTGCTTTCTCTGCTGAGTCGGGCCCATTCGGTACCCCGATCTCGTCGCTTCGGAGGCAAACTTCGCAAGGCTGCGGGATTTCGCGCACGGTTGGCACCGTAGAAGGAACAGCCTGAGCTGCCCGCCACACTGTTGCTGTGGCGTAGCAAGCCCCAGAAAGGGGAGAGTTGGCAAGAGGGACAAGGATAAAAATGATAAATTAATATGTAGAGAGTCAAGAATTACACGCGGCGGAGTGCACACTGCCTAGCCGACGCAAAAACCGCGTGTATCTCTCACGATTCGGCCAGTATAACCGCGAGGTTGGTATGGCCATGATGGGATTGTTTTGCTTTTTCTGCCGTGTGTAAATCTTGACTCTCTACATGTTAGTTTATCATCTTGGCGTGGTTTTATAGTCACGCTTACGCCCGCGCGGTTGGCCACGAGCTAAGCGTCTCTTGGATCATTACCGCGCCTAACTAGCGAAGATGGCCCGCGCCGCGCGCGTCTTACGTCTACCGTTTTAGACCCCTGCCTCGAATTTAGCCCGAGCGAGACTAGTCCCTCGGGCGAGCGGCGGGCATATGCATTTGCCGCTCTAGCCCCGCTGCCCTTAAAATTCGAGGCAGAGGCCTTACGGGCCGCGCTTACAAACCGCGCGGGCCGGTCAGCTCGAGATCTTCCTTCTCTGGTGCCAACCGTGCGTGAATTCACGCAGCCCCTTGAAGTTCGCCTCCGAGGCGATGAGGTCTGGGTAACATATTGGTCCGATGCTCTCCGGAGTGATTCCGTCCATCATCTTCTGCTGTAAGTCTTTATGTCCCCATCACTCATTACGCTCTCGCACATATTATTAACACGCAATTTCATTTCATTCATCTATGTGCAGTGAGTATCTGTGATGCCAAATAATATGGTTCGACCCACCTCATATTGAGTATACCAGCCACATTCGGGAAGAACTGGTAGGGCAAAGGACCTTTGGTGCTTCCAGTGGTGCCAATCTATGATTACCGAGTCCCGTACAAGCGGCGGAGCGCAAACTGCCTAGCAGTCGCAACATCCGCATGCATCTCTCGTGGTATAGTAGTAGGAAAGATTCAGCCAGTATAGTTTGCTAGTTGAAATGACCTTTGGTAGATAGATAGATAGATAGATTATACTTTATTGCACAAAACAAAGGTAAAATTTGGTGTTCGTTCTTCTTACTATACGCAGGTTAATCCCTAGAAAAACTATTACTTTTTCTGTTTTTAAACTGTTTTTTAAGCAATTAAATAGATGGTGTTACTTGAAAATGCATTAAAAAAACAGTTTAAAAAGATCTGTTTCGGTTTAACCGATTGTTGAAAATATATTTGTAAAAACATTTCTCTCAGATCTTAAAAAACCTATAACATAACCAAAAATATTTATGAAACTCCGCTGGATTACAGCGTAAAGCCTTATCATTTGAACATAATTAATATTATGAACTGAAATAATGTTTCTCAAAGTTTGATAAATAAATTCAGTCTTCAAATCAAAGGCAATATTTTATTACATTTATGGACTTGATATTCCCATGTTTCTTAAAGCAAATTCTACTTTCCAGGTGCACGTAGTCCGGTGGGAGCCCCTCCCGCGCGCGCCCCGCCTCGCCCGCGCCCTTCCCCCGCGCTCCCGCCCCCTCTCCCGCGCTACCCTCACCGGGGCCCCGCCCAACGACCCCCCACAAATTATCATCGTCAAAAACTCCACGCAAAACACGATTGCTCAAGGAGAAAACGCCCCTTCCTCCTCTTCCACATCGTCCAACCCCCAAAGTCAACCGTCAACTTCCGCCGAGTTCAAAGGCATCCCCAAACTACCTCTGCCAGAACAGTGGCTCCACAAACGATCTCTGGATTGTAAATACGCTTCCACCATTCCCCGGTCTCTTGCGCAAATTGTCAATTCGGAGCTAGGCGCTGAGTTGACGCAGGAATCCCGTGCGAAAAAGTACGGCGCTACGAGATCGCCGTCGTTGGAAAAAGACGACAAATCCCCATTCCTGGGCAGCGCCAAGTCTGACAAAGAAGTGTTCGGCTTCGAGCCGGAAGTAGTTAGAAAACTGGAGAGCGAGACAGAAGAGATGAGCGAAGAGCCAGGGGAAAGAGGCCAGGAGTCTCCTAGCAACTTGAGAAGGTTCCGCTCCGTCAGCACGAGGCTGAACATGTGCAGCGTCAACGAGAACCCTCATCTAGAAGGACAACAGGAAAGACTAGAAATGCAGAACAGCCCCAGGATTTTAGAATGTAGCTCCGCTAAAGAGAAATCGGCAGCGCCCAAATTTGACTTTTCACCAAAGATTTTTGCTGATACTATCAGCTCTCCCAGATTCTTCACTCCCCCCGAAACGGTTTCTCCGATGTTCTTTGCAGAACCTTCTCCAAAATCAGTGTACTATGACACAGTCAGGTCTCCGAAGTTCTTCCCTGAAACTCCAAGAGAACCTGAAGTTCCTCAATCGCCTCGTACGCTAGGCGGTAATCTCAACAGAAGCAATGGCTTCGAAAAGCCCAGTTCACCAAGAATATTAAGTGCGAAACCCAGTCCCAAAGTACATAGTTGCAATAAAGAGAATTATTTCACTTTTGAACAAATAGCACTTACCGAAGATATGTCTCGAGCTTCTCCAAGACCAAAGAAATACGGCGGAAGGAATTCCATAGAAAGGGAAAGATTCACGCCACCAGCCGACAAAGAAGTCAAAAAGTATAGAAGACATAACAGTTGCGATACGAATTACAAAAACGTTGAATTGAATATAACGAAATGTGACGAAAACAAAGTGGTTGAAGACAAACAATTAATCGACACAGATGTTGTCGACTGCTGTGCGAAAATCACCTCTTTACAAGTGGAAACAAAGATTGAAGTCGATAAAAACGAACTGACGCCGACACACTCGAGCTCAGCGCAAATGCGACGACAGAGGCTAAAATCAATTTCGCTAGACTCTGATAATGCTAAGATAATAGAACAAAATCTAGGCTTACCTATAGCTAAGCAGATGAAAGATCAGATGAATGAAGCGTATAAAAATCAAGATGTCAGTACGTCGTGTGAAAGCATGGAAAGGCGTGGAGGTGAAGAATATTCTAAAACGCCCCCGAGAGATAAGCCGGTGTTTAAATTCGAAGAAGAGGTTAAAATCAAAAATACCGAAGATGAAGAACCGAAAACGCCTGATCTTAAGCAAAAGAAGTCTCTAAGACACAGTTCCGATACACAATCGTTTATAGATATGCCTAGATTCTCACCGAAAGAATTTGAAATAACTGTGACGACTGAAGACGGCGATACGACCCCAGCGGAAGCGCAAATCAAGCGAAAGGGAAAGAATCTGCGAAATTTGACCATCGATTTAACTAAACGCGATAGTGAATTGGAGAAAGAACTGTTGGAGTTTGAAAAACTTTACACGAACGCCGAAGAGAAGAAAGTCAAAACACCGACGTTAAAAGTCAAAGCGACATCTTTAGATTCTTCCGAAACTGTCAATCTTTCACTACCACAAAAGAAAATACTTGAAGTTCCTCAGAATTCTGTATCAGTTCCTAATACGCCTAAAAGGCAACTTAAAAGAATTTTAGCACAGAAAAATGTTAAACCCGAATTTTCTGGCGGCAAAGTGGGGTACAACACCATACAGTCGTCAGCGGAACAGAGACGCTTGTATATGAAAGGGCAAGACAGCGGAATATATCTCAGGGAGAACCATGCGACTCTGATGCTGTATCAGCCAGGACCGTCGCGAATAGGATCTCGCACGATGGGCTCGTTCGAAGAAAACGTATCAGATATGGAGAGAGCGCCTGAAATAAATATTTTAGGAGCAGACAACCGATATCAGATGGATTCCGGACAAACTTTAGGGTCAAATTTATTAAATTACAAGCAGAACTTAAGCGTGTCTAGTACGAATTTGAAGACGCTGCCTGAGGGTGTGCCGTCAGACGATTTCGAACCGAGCGCTGAGGATGAGAAGTTCGGTAAGAAATTGCATAGACGTAATTCTAATCAAAGCTTAATGTTGAGTACCCACAGTCTGCAATCTTCCAATTGTTCACTCAGCAGCGCCGGTGCTTCTTGCCACAATTTGGCCACGGTCAGAACCAGTTTGTCCAACTTTAGTCTTAATTCTGACAGTAGGTCGAAGAAGCTATCTTTGGAAAGGCGAGATTCTAACGCGTCTATGAACACTGAGCATTTAGCGCCGACCACTCGAGTCATTTGTTCATCAAACACTAATGTGTCAGGAGAGGGGTCAAAGAATTGCCTGCTCCAGAGACGCGGTTCGAATAATAGTTTGACATTGAATATTCTCTCGTCAAACACTCTCAGTCGCCATTCCAGTAATTCTTCATTGAATAAAGACGCTAAAACTGCTCAAAAGAAAGGATTGCTAGAACGCCGAAGCTCAAATACATCTCTAACTCTGAACATCAATAATTCAAACCCTCAATTGTCCGTGAACAGAGGCTTAAGCATCTCAAACTACAATTTGAATGGCTCCACGTGCAATCTCAGCCAATACAACAGCAACCATAGTATAGACAATCCTCCAGCCGAACCTAAGAAAGGTATCTTGGAAAGACGCAGTTCTAATACCTCATTGACCCTCAACATCCAACCGCAAGAACCGAGAGACCTTGAAATCGATGAAACAATAATTGACTGTACCTTAAAAGATCTTCCACACAGAGATAAGCATCGAAAATCTTTGAGCACAGAAAACCTGATCCCCAAATCCTATAAAAGCCGAACCCGGTTGCGTTCTTCAGAGAAATGCGCTGGGTTCGGCTCCCACGACAATCTTTGGTCGTCATCGTATACAGAGCAGGACTACCCCCAAAATTTGACTTACGTTGGCGGAGATCAAGAAAACGAGATCATTTATGCCTTCGGGAGACAGGAAGATCCAAACTTCCAAGCAGGATTCACTAGGAACATTACCACAAAGCCTCTCAGTCCACAGAGCACATCTGAAGACTTCAGACTTTATTTAGCAAATATGCAGCATCTCCAAAACGCATCAAGTGTTCTGTCACGGCACCAGTTGAGGGATCTGAACAACGTCTTCCAGAATGGCTATTCGAAAGTCAAATGTCATAGTTCAGCAGAAGGACAACACTGCTGTACCGGCAGGGTGGAGGATATGGAGAAAGATAACCCGCAAATGATGATACCGGACCTGCCTTCTCAACCGTGTTCTGAGTACCAGAAAATGTTGCTGCGTAATTTGCATCAGGAGTTTTGGGATATGCCCACGAACTTTCAGGAGAAGCCGATCGTGTCCGGGTCTCATCATAAGAACCGGTACAAGACTATCCTGCCTAATGAGCATTCGCGGTTCATTCTGAGAGGCGACGCTGGCTCCTGTGAGGGGTATATCAACGCTAATTTCATTAAGGTATGTTAAAAAAGTAGGACTATATGCCTTTTCGTCCTCTTAGTGTTATCTTACTATTGATTTTAAGAGTATACCAGAAGAAAAGGGCCAGTAGCACCTTCTCTTAACCATGGCCAAACTGCGATCTTTTTCTGCTAATTGTGGCGATTATGGCGATGACGTCATTTTCGAGAGTAGTGTACTGTTTTGGGTTGATGATGATGATTTTAAACTAGTTAAAGATATTAAAGATGGTAATAATAGTTTTTATGTTTACGCAACGTTTGTGTCAATACTTTTTGGAAGGTTCCTCAAGTTGACATTTCGTTTGAATTGGTTTATTTTCTTTACTTATAATTTGTACCAGCCAGCCAGCCCAAAGTAATGTCTCCCTAGATGATGTATGATGAAGATAATAAAGCAAAATATCGTTTAAGACAAATGGCATTGTAATTCTTTTTCACTAGCATTCAATCTTAAACGTTCCAGGGTCACGAATACTCCAAGAACAGCTACATAGCCACCCAGGGTCCTCTCCAGAACACGATGTACGATTTCTGGTTGATGGTGTATCAGAACTGCTGTGACTACTCCCCGACGCCCTCGTCCGCCGCCGCCTCCGTCCAGAAGATAGTTATGCTCACGAACTTCATCGAGAACAACAGACAGAAATGCGAGAAATACTTCCCTCTAGAAATCAACGAGGAAGTAATGTTTGACAGCCCTGAGTATTCAGAGAATGCTTTCTTCGAAGAGTGCAATCTGAGGAACTGTTTCGTCATTAAAAACTGCGGTATGATCAAGAAGCCAGGATACACAATACGCAAGTTGGACGTTCGGTATCGAATGAAAAGTGATTGTGACAGTGCTAGTGGCACAAGTGTTACCGCGTACCATTACTGGTTCCATAACTGGGCCGACCATAAGTGTCCTAAAGACGTGAATGCTTTACTCAATTTAAGTCTCGACGTTCTAAAAGATTCTATGTATGATTTCGATCAAGATCATGACGAAAGTGATGAGCTGTGCAAGTGTAATGATAGTCCGAAGCCGAGTTCCAAGTTTGTGTTCCCTCCGCTGGATGCTCAGACCGTTCCGTGCGAAGTCAAAGTGTGTGTGGAGACACCGTTGGATTTCTCTGTGGAGCAACAGTCTCCGCCTACGATAATCCATTGCTCGGCTGGTATAGGCCGTACTGGGTGTCTGATTGCTATACTTAACGGTATAAAGCAATTGACTAATGAGCAGAAGGTGGATGTGTTGGGTATCGTTTGTAATATGAGGCTGAACAGAGGCGGGATGGTTCAGAACTCTGAGCAGTACGAGTTGATCCACAAGGTTCTGTGCCTGTTCGAACAGGCTTGCTTGCCCGACTTATAGCTAAGTTAGAAGTAGGTCCGCTGTGCAGACATTTAGTATAAAAATGCTTTAAGATGTAATTAAAATATATGTGAATATTTATTGGAATGTGTGAAAATATTTTGTACTTATAAATAGTTGAAATTTTACTGGTGTTTAAAACACTAGAGTAATTCAGGGTGAGACTTCAACATAGGAATATCAACTGAGACATATACAATATAAAGGCTTTCTTTTACCCAAAGAGCTTTGAGAGTAATTTTTAAGTAATAAATTGAAATAAACGCCACTTTATAGCTTCGTTTACAAAGCTCAAAATACAGTAGCATGTACGTACAGTTCTTAGGTAATTCCAAATTTCAGAATGACTTGGTTCTTCTGAATGATGTTGTTTTTTTATAAAAAAAAATTTCAAAGTCCATAAAATTTCCAACCATGTGGAAAACGAAGCCCACGTATGTAACCATTGTGTATATTATCTTGGCTGTGTTATTTTATTTTTTTACCAGTGCAAATAATCCAAATAATATGTTAAATATTGATTAATAAAACACCCGGGACCCGGCCGCAGCAATATATTACGCCCGTGCGTAATTCTAAAACACTTTTTTATATTGATATATAAAATAACACTGCCAAGATGTTACACATAATGGTTGCATTACGTGGGCTTCGTTTTTCAGGTAATTCAAGAAGCACGGTGTATTTAAACTTGACAATTCGAAGTGACATTCAAAAAAGCCTTATCCAACTAATAAGAATTCAAAAGAAGCGTAATCAAGCAAAAAAAAACGGTAGGTACAGCGCGGACGCGACCTTGATGCAACCAATCACGTGCTAGCTTTGTATCTAAGAGTGTCAGTGTTACGTTGTGATTGCCGTTAGTGTGTGTGCGAAGCTGAAGCTGACAATGTTTGAGAGGCACTTCTATAGAGAATTATTGTTCGTAGGTTGTATGCTTGGATGAATGTATGTCATGTGTGAATATTTACTGATTAATGTTCATATTTATTTGAATTTTTCAAGTCAAGTTAAATAAAATAAATTGCTGTGTGAGCATGGTTAAATAAATGTTTTTGTACTTATACAATGACTTAATTTAATGTCTCATTGGTTGCTGACTATTTCGGTTAATATCAAAGAGTTTGTGAACTATTCTGTCTAAATACTAAATGTTTTCTTATTTGTTACCGTTTGTCAAAAGAAAAAGGTTTGAAATGTGTTAACATTTTTACTAAGGGACTGCGAACAATCGAAATAGCAGGTCAAGGAATTTTTAGTTGATGTTAATAGTTATGTATCTTAATATATAGTGGTACGGTTGAAAATACAACGCTACAACCGTTAGCAGTGCATTATCAGCCGTAGTGTTATGACATAAGATGTAAGATAATTGTATTTACAATTTTTCAACAGTAAGTTAAAAGTTATCTGTTGGATGAAATCTAAGAACATTGATTTGCAAACATAAATCACATTAGAATTCACAGTAGTTCTTCTGGTAGACTTTTCAAATTAATGTTTTAACCAATAGATAATTTTATCTGAACATTAAAAACCCTAAATTGAAAATACAATTTTCCAGCGCAGTGGAAATGTTTATCGATGAATTGAATTTTGTGGCCCAATCACTATTAAATTTAATAACAAAATACGTATACAACATTAAGCAAAATACACCATGCAATTTGAACCACCTGTAAAACTAAGTCCACGTTATCTTACCATTATGTATCAAGATACAACAAGAACCCGTATGTATCAAGATACAACAAGAAAAAAAAACACAAAAAAAAATGTATAAAAAAATGAATTATTTTATTTGCTTTAACAATTTTTTCACCTTAACTAGAATGTAGATGGAGCCTCCATTTAAGCAAAATAGCCTGCATTTTGCTTAAATGGAGTGCAAAACACTTCCAAGGAAGTGTTTTTTTTTTATAAAAATATAAAATACTGGTTTATTTTGTAACACGATGTGACGCGGACGGACGTAGCTGTGTAAGGTTCATTCATCTTGGACCCCGCCGCGGGAAAATTAAAAGTCTTGAATCAAAATTTAATATTTTTCAAAAAATATTTTTAATCAATAAATAAATAACACTGCCATGATGTCGTACACAATGGTCCTATAACGTGGGCTTCGTTTTCCAGGTGTTTCAAAAAGCACGGTGTATAAACATAATACAAATCAATTTGTAAGTGGCAGTCAATATGTAGAATGGGTTATTGCGTAAAATGTTCAAAGTTAATACAGAACCACATCTTTTTGATGTTAACCGAAATGTTTTGAATTATAAAAATAAACGATTTTAATGCAATTTTTTAGTAGACATAATTATATACAGTTTTCGCACAACCTTTTTTTGTTTAAGATATTATGACTTGTATATGTTAGCATAAATTATTATATAAATCGTATTTAGTGTGTAGATGGATAAAGATTTTCCTTTAATTTATGTTGTTATATAAATAATAGTGTTACACAAACTAGATGGCATTTAAATATATAATGTGTATCGGTGTAAATAGTGTGTTAAAAATGTATTGTTATATTTTGTTTTTTATTGTCGTATTTTTTTATTAGTATGTTTAAATGAAATTAAATATTATAGAATAAATAAACGGTACAAATTATAATCCTCACAAAAGGGGAATGTCTGAGTTATGTCAGAGATAAAGTAAGTTCACGTAAAAACAGTGAAAATATGTATTTACAGATTTAACGAGGGTTTGTTACGTTTTTGTTTTTATTTATTCGTAACAATTTCCTGGACATCTTGTCGACGTCTTAACAAAAAAGAAAACAGCAATATCTTAATTAATGCTAGTTAAATCTGTAAATAATTAACCTTTTTTTAAGTACACACGACAGCTGAACAGTTTACCACAGAATGTCAAATTTCCTCAATTAAACATTTTTATAATTTAAAAAAAAGTTAATAATCGATTGGAGAAATTTGACAATTATCGGTAAATTATGGCCAATGTACAATGATCGCTAGAATTAAAAAAAACAATAATGGTCAAAAACAAACTCGCAATTGTAATATATAATATACAAAACAATAGGTGCTGTTATGTCAGAGTCAACTTGCCTTTGAAAGATGATTCTAATGCTCAAATAAAACAAATTATCGTCAAAACTGAAATAGATAGACCTGGTAAAGGTTAAATAGGAAATTTAAACGTTTTATTTAATTTACAATGTCTCATTAAAATTTTATATTTATTGAATATACATCATATAATAATGACTAGATCCACAGTGCGATACAATAATGACATCTTAAACTGTCCTCGATTGAATGATTGTCGTCGACTTATGTCACTGTCAACTTTATAACCCGGCCAAATTATGTCGACATGCAATAGTATGGATATTTATGTAATGTTGTAATCGATTGATATGTAATATATATATTATAAATAATGGGCTTGCTCTTGACTACATACTTAACTATACGGTTAAGAAGAAGCCTAAGATAGAGCGAGCTTACGCAGAGGCACTGGTTTTCTCACACACCAGCGGAACTGTTTCAGAGGCAGAGGCACTGTTTGGCGCTAGACTCCGGCAGGAGGGTGGTAGCATCCAGGCGGCCTAAGCTCTTACGAAGCCTACCACCGCAGAGGGATCTGTTAGCCGTCGTCATTGGCTAGCAAACCAAAGATGCCGTTGCCCAGGGTGGACCATTAGGAGGTAGATCTCACCACCCTTAATATAACTACTTTTAGTTAGTCAGACAATTAAAGAAGGTATTTTCGTGATTTAATCCCGTTACATTTTAAACAATTGATATAGGTTGTACTAAAAGTGTGCCATTATGTCATATGGGTGGAATAATTCACTGGTAAGGTCCTAGAAACGAAACTCACTTTGTCTTATAAAATTAAATTTATTGAGAATAAATACATTGCAAGTCACAATAGCATAGGAAAAAAGACGCCGATAAAACAGAGCGAGCGCCTATGTCGCATCGAACAGCAGCGCCATCTAGTATTAGTCATGGTAAGATATAACATGTCGATAAAGTAGTTAGCCGACAGTAAATACAGATAAACAATAATATGTTTCTTATTTACCATGGGTGTACATTTTGTTGGGACATTAATGACGATGCTTTTGTATCTAATCTTTTATACATATTAAATCAATGTCAATATACAATTTTAATGAGGACACGTCACGTATGGATTGAGGACACCAATAGTACAGACAACAGCACGTCAACCTACCACAAAACGTTAAATTTCCTCAATCGACATTGATCTCTACTTGTTAGATTTAAAGTTGAAAATCAATTGAATGACCTTTAACTGTTTGGGTAGGTTGACTTGCCGTTGTCCTGTACATACACCGTGCTTTTTCAATCACCTGGAAAACGAAGCCCACGTTATTGGACCATTATGTATAACATCATTGCAGTGTTTTTTTTTTTATTAAAAATATTTAAAAAAAAAAATTATTATTTTGCCCAGACGTATTATTTTGCTGCGGCGGGGTCTCGGTTGAATGGACTTTACACAGCTACATCTGTGTGCGTCACAGCGTGTTTCAAAATATATAGCTAAACCGATATTTAAAATTTTAATAAAACAAATTTTTCGTAAAAAAAAAAAAAACACTGCCAAGATGTTATACATAATGGTTACATAACCTGGGCTTCGTTTAACAGGTAGTTAAAATTGCACCGTGTATATTCTTAACACTATAAAGGGATTATGCATCTGGAATCTTTATATAATAAAGAATACGAGGATAGGCTAAAAAGAAATATAAATTTATAAATAAATTTATTGTGTAATTATTATAAGCTAAGATACTATAATAAATACACAATAGTAATAACACATATTGTGTTAATATATAACTAAAACATTAAATTTTCATTGCTCTGTCCATTTGTTATCTGTTGCGTCATCATTTCATCCAAGACGTCTACTGTTGGACATAGGCCTCCCTACTTAAGGAAATGTACCCACTTTCGGAACGGCATGGTAAAAGTTTTTAGTTGACGAATAAAAATGTATCTTAAACTATAAAGTTATGGTTGAAAATGCAACGCCAATAGTTCCTGAGGTTTTACTCAGCAACTCAATGTCCTACTTCTGTCCCTGTCACTCATGCTAAAGTCTTGCAGTGTGTGACAGAGACAGATGATCCATGTGCAATAGTACTTATTCGATAAATACACCTTATTTTTTGAACCACCTGGAAAACGAAGCCCACGTTATTGGACAATTATGTATAGCATCATGGCAGTGTTATATATTTTTACCACGCTTTTATTAGCTTGGGTTGTATCTATGTATGTATGTATGTATGTATGTAATGGAATCTTTGAGCATAAATTTGACCGATTTCCAGAAGTTTGATTAATTTGAAACTTTGCACACGTTTCAAGGACCGATGACAATGCAATAATTTAATAACAATTTCCCAGTTTTCCTCTGTAAGAGGGAGTAAAAGAGATAGAGCTAGCGCGCGATCTGTATCAATTACAATTCCTGCATAGCTTTGGACTTACAGTCGATAAAGAAGGAATCAAGTCTTATAAACTAAACTAAAAAGTAAAAAATAAATTATAGTTTAAAAAACTAAAAAACCACGCTTTTAAAACAGATTGAACTAAAAAATTAAAAATAAAACTGTAGTAATCAATTGAAAAATTCATATTATTGTACAAAAAGCGTGGGGGGCTTGATTTAGATTGTTGTAAATATTTTATCAATAATTTACTATATCTGTGGATATCATAACAAGCACCCCATGCTTTTTGTACAATAATATGAATTTTTCAATTGATTACTACAGTTTTATTTTTAATTTTTTAGTTCTATCTGTTTTAAAAGCGTGGTTTTTTAGTTTTTTAAACTATAATTTGATTAAAAATATTGTTTGAAAAATATAAAATTTTGATTCAGACTTTAAATTTTGTAACACGCTGTGACGCGCACAGACGAATTATTTTGCTGCGGCGGGGTCTCGGTTAAATAGACCTTACACAGCTACACCTGTGCGCATCACAGCGTGTTTCAAAATAAATAGCTGAACCAATACTTATATAAAAATTTTATTAAAAAAATGTATGCTAAAAAATTTAAATAACACTGCCAAGATGTTATACATAATGGTAACATAACGTTGGCTTCGTTTTACAGGTGGTTGAAAATGCACCGTGTATAAGTCCGTTACCGTTCCGATAGTGAATGTAGTCCTTAGAGAAGTAGTAACTTCAATGAATTGATTTTGAAACAAAAGTGATCTGTGACGTCACGAGTTTAAGTACTCAAATGATTAACTGTTGTGATTTAAAAGCATGTTTTTTTTATAGAAATAACGGTTGAAATGAATTCGGATTCGAAGGTATTATTTTAAAGGAATACAAATTATTTTGACTATCCCCCTTATTCATAATAACAAAAACAATCTAATAAACCTATTTTAGCTATTACACTGTTTTGTCTCGTTCTTTCTTAGCGCTCTGTCATCATTTGAAAGAAAGTGACAAAACAGTGTAATAGCTAAAACAGGTTTATTAGATTGTTTGCGTTATTATGAATAAGGGGGAACAAATTAAAGAAATAAATTCGTAACACTACATTTATCACAACACAGTCGACATTTTATATTAGCGATACTTATCAAGGGCGAAAACAGTGTTGTTTTTTTACTTGTATGTAGTTGAAATGAAATATGAATCGCCTATTACTTACCAGTAATTTTGGATAAACATTTATATATTTTATATCCCCACTGTATCTATTATCGTATAACAAATTTCTTAATGTTAGCGGAATTACTAAAATCCTTAGAATCTTTATACATAAATAAATATAATATATAAAATGTTTTACACAGTATAAATGTATATAGAAATTGTATTAGGTAAGATTTAATGTTAATGAAATGAAGAACACCAAATTTTAGCTTAAATATAATGTTAGGTCTATTAAATATAATATATAAATATAATTTTTGGTGTATGACATTGTATTTGTATAGTTGTTGTATTTCCGGATGTGTGTTGCTGTGGTTCGGGAAATTTGACTTTTTATGATATGTCTAATTAAAATATTTGAAGGCAAAATGTATAGCTCTCAAGTCTATGTACAACAACACAACAGAGTTAATACTGATGCACCTTATGCAGTTGAAATAGGTGTGGTATTGCAACAGAAATGTTTGACCTGATCTGCATTTCATTATACTTTAGTAACATTTATCAATGCGCACATCAAAATGCTGAAATTTGCAATTAATGTAATTTACAACATTCATTAAATCACGTTTCAGTATTTTTAATGACTCGTGTAACTGTAATAAATCAAGTAAGTAACATTTAAAACTTAAACACTAATACATACATAATACATACATACATATTATCACGCCTCCTTCCCAACGGGGTAGGCAGAGACCAAGGCCTTCCACTTACTACGATCCTGGCATACATCTTTCGCTTCTTCCACATTCATCAATCTTTTCATGCATGCTCGTCGGTTTAGAGTACTCTTACTCTACTTTATTTACTCTTGACCTGACCTTTCTTCAGAACATCCCCGATTTGATCGTGATAGGTTCGTCTAGGCCTTCCTCTTCCAACGTTCCCTTTCACACTCGTCTTGTAGATCTGTCTAGTCATTCTTCTCTCATTCATCCCCTCTACATGCCCAAACCATCTAAGCATCTCTTTCTCAATCCTTGTGACAATATCTTCTTTCACACCACAACGTTCTCTTATCACACTATTTACATACATATTTGCTAAGCTGTGTGCTGTTTTTAAATACTACTTTATGTGTTGTGCTTAACCTTATGTGGGTAAAGCCAGACACAATAGAAATCAATTGTCATATAGCTCGGATCCGTGACTAAGCAGCCGACCGCTTAAAGTTGAAAATTGAATCTGGAAATTCAAATTATGGGTAAACAACACATATTTGCTAGCCACTGTAAAGTACCAAATAATTAAATATGTTGCGTATTTAAAAACTTTTTTTTCTTTATCAAATTAAAATAATTGTGCTATTGTCAGTAATCATCAAATGAACGGGGTTTTGGAACTATGGAACACTATGGAAGATATTGTTTTATTGGTCGAGGGTGTTTTAAACGACATTTTCCCAAGTTGCACAGATATGTTTTTTTAAGGTTGAAAAAATATCAAGATACTGTTGTTGAACAATAGGTGTGTTGAATAATAAATTTTATTTTTATCAATAAAATTTCTGCAAAGATATTTAGTTTAGAAAAAAATAAAAAAACTGTTGCATTACCCTCAGACCCATATTATCTGAGCCATGACAGTGTAAGCTCAAAACGCTCTGTGCAACTAAGTATTTCCTAAAAAGTCAAATATCACGGAGTGCCTGTTACCGAGAACCATGAGTGTAATGTACCCGCGGATATTCTTCTAATTAAATATATTGTGCGTTTTTATCCATTTGTATATCTGTATGTGGTAAATAAATAAACTGATGATGATAATATTGATGGACTTTTACTTTAACCAAGTTGATGTATGAAAGAAAGAAAGAAAAAACGTTTATTTATTACCATTCAATATGTTAAAGCAAAAACGAAATAAGAACAAAATAGAAAATAAAAAACTAAAAAAACATACAACTAAATAATACTTAGTTATACAAGGTGAAATTTTTACCACTTTCCAATAATTTTATAGGCGTTCGGTATCGTATTTAGAGCCTATCTAAGAAGTAAAATATGTAAATCAAGCTTTCACCCGATTTTTTTTTCGCAATATAGGTAGTTTTAAATGTTTACGGTCCTAGGCCTGAATAAGGTATAAAGGGATAATCAAAAACGTATTCAGAATAGTATCGTAATGAATAAATGAGATGCGAATCGCGTAAAAAATTTTTAGATTTTTTGCGGACATTTTCTAAGTGCTTTATCTTGCAATTTTTGTACTGGGCTATACCAAAAGAAAAAATACGTCATTTGTTTTTTGTCTCGTAAATTTCATCCTGTATAGAGTTAAAAATCAGTTAAAATCAGTTTTATTTCTGCAAAAAGGCCCCAGGAGGCGCTTTTACACGTCCCAATATTTAAACCTACCACTGCTTCGGGACAAGTCAGGGTGTTAGGGAAGTGGCACAACAAGCCGAAACCAGCCTTTTTTTTGTTTACGCAGGAAAAAATGCATTACGCATACCTACTGCTTCAGGGGCAGCAGTAGGTTATGTGGGACTTGTCTGTGTGGGGGTTGTCTTGGCAGGGGACAGCGGCTAAGAACCACTGTTCGCTAGACAAGCATACCCACTAAAAACACCTGCGATGTACTACTTGCGTACGCAACGTATGTTGACGATGCGTGCATGCAGGAGGACTTCCATGCATAAGCCAAACCAGCCTATGCCAACATGCACTAATAATATCGCAGTATTGTGTCGAACGATGCCGCAAAAGAATAGCACCACATTCCACAAGCTCTTCCTTTGGGTGTCGTGAAGGAGGAGACGGACAACAGTGTCTTCCACAATTGGCAAAATGATGCCATCGCTAACCCGCCTGCAAAGCACGTCGATTTTCTCACAATCGCCACGGTGCCGCGGTGCAGTGTTCCCCAAACATTGTTTTGCCATGGCCCGATAATTTTCGTCCCTTTGTGACCCACTTAAAACTAAGCTATTTCCATCGGGTAAAATACTTAACTCAAATTTATTAATAGTGAAAGTGTTTTATTAAAACTACATATTTTGGTATCGCTTAGTCACTAAATTTTTAAATGGAGCTGCTCCTTATTTATTACCAAAGCGTCCAAGTTCGTGGAAGAAAATGACGAAAGCTTAAGAAGAATAATTAAGATGAATCGAACGATAGTAGGTAGGCTTTATTTGATATTTTAGCAACTTAATTGCACTTATAATATCAGTATATAAACTTGAAAAATTTTGTCTCAGGCGGGACTCGAACGAGGAGATGCGGGTTCGAGTCCCGCCTGAGACAAAATTTTTCAAGTTTATATACTGATAGTAGGTAGGTATTATTTTTAAAACAAGGTAGGAATGTTGCGACTCGGTATTTTATTTTGATGGCCCGCTACCGGGTCGTGACCCGGAAAATGGGTAGCTGGTGTAGAGAATACGCTGCTATCCGTCTTCCTCTGGCTGTACTCTTTTATTTACCTTTTGCGACACTTATAGGAAGAGAAGACGTGGAGCTGGGACAACACAAGACAAGAAGCCTGTAGGTAGTCTAAAATTGGATATAATTGAATTAAAAGAACAAAATTCACAGACAGAACCATTAAAAATAGAATTCCTTGAATGAAAATCTCGATTTTGCTAGCTTACAAAACAATTTCAATACATTAGCAAAACTATGCATCGGACCCACTTTGAGTCGCAGCCAAACAAGGAATTATTGCAGCATCATCTAAATATTAATGACTTAATTTCGTGTTCCTATTTTTTTTGTTACTACAGGATACGTTCCAAACTTTTATAGGATTGTCCGATTAAGCGATCGTTCCGTGACATAGTCGGGGTTATCGACATTTTTAACTAATTGCACTTCCAGTACCATTATCGATGAACTTTAATACCCAAAAGTAGCGAAAGGTCAAGATCGAGTCGCTTTTATTATTAAAGCAGAACAACCTGCCAAAAATTACTGCATTTCTCAATTGAAACTGATCTTTAAGAGTTGTTATTTAAGTTAAAAATCGTTTGGAGGATTTTGACATTTACGGGATAGTCACTGCGCCACTGCCTACCCGTTTCGATAATGACGGCTCATCAAAAGTCCAAGTGAAAATAATTTCTGTCTAAAAATACATTTAATTGCTACTATCCATTTTTGATGCAATAAATCAAGTAACTTCTGCATAATGGCACATTACTACAACCGATTTACAACGTTAACTCCAACGTTCAAAGTTAAAAGTTAATTAAGGAACTGGTAAGTTGGGTAAGTCTTGTAATTTGTTGATACTTCAGAATTCCGTTTTTGCATTTCTGATTGTGGATGTGGTCTCCCATGAACTAGGTCAGAGTCTGCTCGGTTAATGAACTGGGGCCTTATTCAGCTATTTCAATCGCAGTTCGATCGTGATTGAATTGGATGATTTTGACATTTAGCCCATTAGTAGGTACTAGAACTGTCAAAAACCTGCTATTAAATTACGATTGTGATACGATTTGGTTACGCGAATTAGGGGCCTGAAGTTTTAATTCACATTTTTTCGTTTGATTTAATCCTGCAAGGGTAATCTGAAGAGTTTCGCAAGCTTTTAGCACTTGTCCCATCGCTGACGATAAACGAGAAGCGCGTAGTGCTTGAAAATAGAAACGAATTGTCGAGCAGCGACTCCGGAGTTACTAGAGCACTCATAGATTTAATATAGATGATAGATTGGCAATTGAATACTGAAAACGAGACCAAAACTAGGTTACGCTAGTGTGCATAAAGTGAGCATGTGCGTGAGATAAATAGTGCAGTTACTGCATTGTCTGCTTCCTTTCGATATCGATTCCATCGACATAGTTTACGTTGACGCTGGTGACTTATTTTTTAGTATTATTAAAAGAACGCCAAAAAACTGCAAGTAAATACCTAGATATGTTTTTTATTTTATAATTACTTATCCCCGAACAAAATCAATTTATTGTAAAAAATATCGTAGGCTTTACTTGCTAGTATTTAACAATTTTGCCTCATTTTGCGATCGCGATCGCCAAAGTTGAAATAAAACAGATTTTTATTTTTTAATTACACATTACAAACGTACACTAAATATACATATATTTAATGTTTAACTAATGGGGATTGATGGGGGCTTGAACAATATGGACATTGATCCAGAGCGTAATTTTACAGGCTGATCGCCTCTGTGTTAAAAACACTTGGGGTCCAAATGTAAACTGCAAATGCTCGAATATTTATTGGGCGAACATTCTTTTCTATTAGGCAATTTCAACCTTTTCTAACGTATTTTAACAATTTAGGCTCTATGCGGTTTACAATGTGAAATATGTCAGCTAATGAAATGCCGATAAGATATCATCGACAACGTCAATCACTAAAATACAAAAGTGACGTTAGTAATTGCTGAAATTCACGTATTTGATATTATTTTTAATTGAATTCATATGAATTTAAATCCTTGTCCTGGTGAAATGCTCTATCAATTAGTATACAAAAATTTAGTCAAAGCTCTGAAACATTGCATTTTGCTGCTGGTAATCGCGATTGTGTGTTGACGTGTGAAATGTACAATTATGTTGGTTCCCTTTTTAGATGAGTTACTTCCAGGTACTGAAAATGTAACCATAATGAAAATACATCAACTCGTCACTTTTTTACAATAATAAAAATGAAACTAGTAAAACTAAAGGGAATATTGTGTTCCGCGTGACAGACGTCAGAACTCAGAAAAACGCTACGGGTTCTTAGCGTGTACGTGAACGGCCTTGTGATCTATCTCGTTCTATCGTATAGCTGCATTGTATTCTGTCTCTTTTCATTGCCAATCTATCAGCAGTATATTAAATCTATGAGAGCACTGTACTTTCTTTTTGGGCAACATTTGACACAATTTTGACAGGTACAAAATTGAAGTATAAGTTATAGTTGAAGCGTACATAGATTCCCCAAACGGAGGTGAAATCTTCGTCCAGTATACTCGTCGAACTTTGGCTGTAATTTCGTAAGAATAAGAGCACCATTTCGCTAAAGGTTGATGTTAACATACCCATTATTATGTCGCAAGGAAATGAGGATATTAGGGATTCCATGAAATCCCTAGGGATATCAGTAGATTGATACTTATAGTATAGTAATATAAGTATCAATGTAGTGATTGACAAAGTAGAAATTTAGGCTGCCCGCCCACGTCCGATAATCGGTGACCGATTTTTTGTAGGAGAAAAATAGAACTTACTGATAGCAATGGAGCAACGCACACGTCCTACAAAAAATCGGTCATGATTGTGTATGCTGCTGCCTACTATAGTAAAATCGGTCCGATTATCGGTCCTACAAAAAGTCGGACGTGGGCGGGCAGCCTTATCGTCACAAAATCTAGAAAAATATAGAAAAGCGAATACTTAAGTAGGTACTGCCGAATAAAAATCGAGCCATGCATTAAAGGAAACAAAACCAAAAGATGATGTAAGTATTTGCAAGAAACTAAATGTTTTGTGTAACTCCAAGCCTTCAATAAAATTCAAGGTGCCACAAATCACTGCCTTGTTTAAATAAATACGAATAATAATTTAAATAATAAATGTGGACAACATCACATACATTGTTCTGATCCCAATTTGAATAACTATTTAAAGCATTCGTATTTTGGAAACCAGAGACAACGAAGGTACCACAAACACCCAGACCCGAGAAAATGTAGAAAAACACTTTTTTCTACATTAAAACGACGACTATAATTCTTGATGGAAAATGGAATATCTTCGATGGTTTTACGACCTCCGTGGCGGAGTGGCGAACACACCGGTTTTCAAGGTGTCGCCTGCTCCGAGGTCCCGGGTTCGATTCCCGGATCCGGGAAGAAGGATTTTCCATCAAGAATTATAGTCGTCGTTTTAATTCGTGTTGAGCCATCTAATACTTTTAGAACCTTTATTTTTTTGTACCTACGACAATTAATTTTTAAAAAATGATTATCATATTTAGTATTTATATCCATATTAAGTATTATGTTAACATAGGCTGGTTTCGGCTATACCATTTACCTAATTTTATTTTATTTTATTTTATTTTATTTTATTTATTGTAGGGAAACAAGCAGTTAAAAATTACAAATAATAGCAATATAAATGTCGTACAAAAACCAATGAAGTCTCCACTTATAGTAATGACATGAAAACTAAGTGCAGCTGGAAAAGTACAAACCAAAAACAAAAAAAAAGCTAATTAATCACTATAAGGAAGTAAAGACAACCTGTAGGTATATTCACTGCTAAAATCATTACTTCCTTTTAACGTCAGTAGTCGGATAGAATATGTAATGGATTAATAACCCTAGCGTCAGATTCTACACCCTGCTGGTAGCTTTCCGTTAGGACTTTTACATATAAAAAGGCTATATTTAGCTCTGCGGCGAACGTTTGTTGCGCTTCGATCATGACGATGACGCAGGCGCAGGTGACTGTGGGTTTTTATTTAGAATAGGTACGATGGACTCCATTAGGGTATTGTTCGAAATTCATAAGTTTTCGACCTTTTTGGTGGGTATTACACACCGGTTTTTGAGGTGTCGCCTGCTTTAGAATCCCGGGCACTGGTCTGGGTGTCAGTTTTACTTTAAGTGTTTTTGATTTCCACAAAATATTAGCGTTAACTAGAACGTTACTTACTCTCGATCAGAACAATGAATCGTTGCTCGTGTTGTTGTCCGCGTTTATTAAAGTCTTAGCTTGATTAGAATGACAGTTCTCACTTAAAGAGACGATGTAACTTTGTACCAGCGTCACACAAGTGACACGCGTCACACACCTGCATTGCTGCACATATTAATCGAAATGATCAAAGAAAATCGACATTAAAAGTCAAAAGGATCATACTTATCCAGTCACAAAAATTAGACTTATTAGTTTAAAATCTTCCTTTTGTAAAGTACACTTTCTTTTATTCTTTTATAACTTTCCGTTCCTTCAAAAATACTTAAGTGCCATAGTTTTTCAAGCCGCCTTTCATAGGCCTCTAACTTGACTAGTTTTAACGACATCAATCAATATTGAAAAAATGATCGTCACGAGCCTAGGTTCCCTGAAAATATCGCTTTTAGTTATAAGACAGCCTGATTGTTCACGATCGTCTAATTACAATAATAAATAAAAAAGTGACAACACCACATAATACTTAGGTACCTACAGACCAGCACGTCAACCTACCACAAAACATCAGATTTTCTCAATGGATATTGATCTCTAGTTGTTGGACTTAAAGTTGAAAATTCATTCAATGACCTTTTACTTTTTGGGTAGGTTGACCTGCCGGTGTCTGTACATTGTTCTGATCCCAAAGCGAGTTACTACTTAAAGCACTCGTATTGCGGAAATTAGAAACAACGAAATCACCAAAAATATCCAGACCGTAAAAAATAGCAAAAGACACTTTTTTCTAAATTGACACGTCCTTGAATCGAACCTGGTACCTCGGAGCAGGCGACACCTGTGTGTTTGCCCCACCATCACGGCGGTCGTCAAATCTTATTAATGATCTAATCCTACTAATGTTACCTACACTTATATACACTATTCTATGTTACTAACACAAATTTCTAAGAAAAACTGTTACTAATATTATGGGCTCTGCCTGAAATAAATAATTTGAAATTGAATTTGCATTTGAATTTGAATATGCAAAAGTTTAGATGGATTTCAGAACGGCTGAACGGCTTCTGACGAAATTTGATAAAGAGATAGATATCCAAGCGTATGAAGCTATATTTTATAACCACGTTTTAAAGATACTAATTTAGAGTCGGCGCCTATCAAACAAACAGCGATCGTATACAAAATTATTTTCCTAAAGCCGGAAAATTATTCGAACAGGAAATCAAACCTATTTTTCAAGGTCGCTACTACGCGATTAGGGTCGTTGTATATTCAATTCTCGCGATTACCCGTGCGTACATTTTTGCGGTTAAATTTATTGCATTATTGACACACAGTGTTAGAGTCCTACACGAAAAGAAAATAAAGTAAATTAACGGCCTATAAATAATTATCCCACTGCAGGGCAAAGGCCTCAATCATTGAATTCAAGTTACCCGGTCATTCTCACGATAAGGTGTTCTTCGTATAATTTCCGTCACGATTTTTATTTCGCAAGAAATTCGTTTAATTGGCAATTAAATTAAGAAAAGACGATAAACTAAACAGAATTATGTATTTGGCACTTCAATGTGCCGACTAGTTATGGAGTTATGAGGTGACAAAGTTTTGGGTGTGACGGAAATTAGAAAATAGCTTACTTAAATTTATATTGTATTGAAATAAAACTCAAATAGAAAATAAACAGAATTTAATGAAAAGTAAACCTCACAAGTTATTGTACAGTCTACAAATAACAAAAAAACCTCTTTAATAAAACAAAAAATTTGCTCGGTAGCCTACCGATAACTGATAATTTAAAAAATCAAACAATATATATAATTATATTATATGTAAATGAACCATTTTGGCTATCTATTTATTAGAAACTCGAACGATAAACAAGTCATTATCACCAAATCTCTTTTACGGTGTCTTTTTATGAAACTTACATATTATACGAGTAATTCAGTCTTCTTTTAACATGGCACAGTGGCTTTTTAAGAAAATCACTTTGGACTTACCTACTTATTATATTATAACATAAATATACCAAATATTTTAACCAAATATTCTTTATTCATGATCAAGAATAACAATTAGAAACGAACTTATAAAATCAACTAGAAATAGATTAATTAGCAATATTTTACCTTCGCTCCTCTTTTTATGGTACCTTTGGCGGTCTATTTCTTTATACACAGCGTATAGATCGGGATCATTCTTGATTCTTTCTCTTCTTCGTTGCTGTCCAAGCCTTTGTTTCTCCAAAATCTCCTCTCGACTTCGTTTTGCCTTACCCATGTTTTCTGTAAAATAAGAATACACATTATGGTATATGCTATGTACGAGTATACCTACCAAAAAACTTTAAGTAGGCACCTGTTTTAAGGTAAAAACATAAAGAAAACAAATGTTGTCAGGTATTATATAATTTCCGTCACGTTTAGCGTGACGGAATAGGGTGATGGAAATTAGGAACACGACGGTATTTATGAGATATTAATTAAATGGTAAACAATACAGTATATTGCTACAAGTATGAGGTAGCCAACGAATGCCTGCATATAATATTATCACAGACCAGTTTGTATCCATTTTAAAATATTAATTAAAAGAGCGAATGGAAATTAGAAAAGAGGTGAACCAAGCGAATAGAAATTAGGTACTTACGGTCGTAGTTCGCCAACGGAGCAAGTGACACGGGACCGCTTCGGTTGCCTGCCGCGGCGCAACTGATCAAACACGACGTTGCGCTAAAGATAGGAATTACTTACTCTGCGAGCAAGATATTCGCTACTTTTATACTAGTGACTGAAATTAGGCATGATGAAAGGACAAACATATTTTTCGTTTTGTCTAAGAAAATACACAAGTTAAACAGAATATTTTTAGTGAATAATAATACTTAATTATTAATCTTAAAATTGTATACACTGAAATGTACCAATCGCAACTTATTTTGACACTGTTGAAGGTTTTGTACTTGAATCTGGGTTCTGGACAGCGAACGGAACTTAGGAGAACGACCTAAGAAAAAATAATTGAGTGCTTTTTTACAAGACGATGTGTCTCAAATTCAAATTCCTAAAAGATAAATGCTAGATCAAGTTCCTAAAAAATTTACAGCTTCAAAATATAACAAACTAGTCAGATATTTGCACGGACGCACCAAAACCAGGCCTGCTGAGAATGACCGTACCACAGCAATGATGGTACAGGCATCATCACCACGCTTGCCGAATGCGGGGCGGTGATCACAAACGAGCTTGTTGCCTGACCCGGCGATCAAACCGAGTACCCAGCGATCTTAGCCCGGCATTTAAACCACTAGACCAAACACTGAGGGCGAGAGAATTGAAAAATAGGTAATATTTATATACTGATATTAATAGGTAATAGGTAATATCTTGGCCCGGTATTCCAACCACTAGACCAACGGGGCGTTTCTTTGGACGCCTAGCTGCTAAGAGGAAACACTAAGGGCGAGAGAATTGAAAATAGTTAGGTATTTGTAAAATCTATTGCTGTCGCGCAGTGCCCGAGCGCCTCCCCACAGAGCGTGATAGAGACAACTGCATCTTGGATCGAAAATACCTACTAAAAGCACACAAAATCAACGTTTCGTAGTCCCCCGATTCCTTTTCCAAAATTAGACCGATTTAAATACTCTTTTAATTAAAAAAAAAAAGGCTTTGGCCGTGTTCGTATATTTTGCTTTTTGCTAAAATTTAACCAAATTTGTTTTCTGGATGTTTAAACAGAGCGGAAAATTTGGCGAATTTTTTAGATTTTTAAGACTCATATTTCTTTTACTAATTAATTTATGAAAAAAAGGAAAACATAGAAACATGTCAATAGTGGCCATAGATTTTTGTAATAAAAATTATTGCTCTACTGGCATTATCCAGGGAGGAAACAGGGGACTACGTTTGTATGGAAAAACAGCCCTTGTGTTTCCTCTTACCCATGCTTATTACGAAGTTAAATTAATAATTGACGCATTTCGCTTTCTCACGATGTCGTAAAAATATAATAGATACTCATTTAATCACCTCTTGTGTGAGACACATATTTATCTATAATTATAGGACAAGTACATAATAATTTAAAAAATTGTAACTCACTACAAAAATTTAATGATTTTAAGTCAGCCTGTATATATTTGCTCTAAGTATTGCTTAACCATTTTTGTACTCAGAATGTTTTCTTCTTTCATTCGTTATGACTGCAAACTAAAGAACCCAATATTATTTCAATACAGTTCAATACAACAACATCTTCAGGGCTCTGTTCAGGCTTTCAGTATGTTCGCCGGCCGATGCCAGCGTGGATGACTTTTACGCATTAATGAAAAAAGGATGCCTCGCTGGTAAACAGGGTGCGATGGAGCTCGAACCGAGTCCGGATGGTGGGTGATCGACTCGATTCGGCCTTGGTGGGCAGGTTCACTGAGTTGCACGTGACTAAGGTGCGGTGAGCCGACCGTAAGTGTTAATATTCCTTTTGTTGTTGCTGCTATTACTATACCTACTAATATAGTCATAAGTTATATTGTTACTAACAATATATGGATCTTTGGTCTGAAAATAAATGTTTTTTTAAATTTTTTTTTATTTTTTTATTTTGTTTATTGTAGGGAAACAAACAGTACATAGTTAAATATAAATTAGAACATAAATTTAGATCATAAACCAATAAAGTCTCCACTGATGACAATATCATGTTCAATACAGTACGAGCAGCGCCGTGATATGTTTAAAATTTAAATATACAAAAAAATTAAAAAAAAAGAAATTTTATAGTACCTAATACAAAAACTTACAAAAGAAACTAAAACTAAAACCAATTTTAACAATAATGCCTTAAGGGCGAGTGCTAGTTTTATTTATTATTGTAGTTGCATTCGCCATGTAGATTTTTTAACGAAAGGAAGCCTCTTAAGTTGGGACACCTAAGGAAGCCTATGTTACCCGGACTATAATAAGAAATCAATTGATAACTCATTGATCAAAATCGGCTTAGCCGCAAATGAGGAACTCACATGAATACCCACTTACATATAAACAGACTGCTAAAATCATTACCCTTCCTTTTGGCTTTGCTGTAGTCTTGTAAGAAGAGTGAGGTGACATTATGTTACAACATAGTCCAACAACGCCAGTACCACAACAGCAGAGTGTAAAAAGTAAAGTAACAACCCATTATCGCTCACTGTTGATCACGGGTCTCTATCCTTTTTAAGGAGAGGGGTTAAGGCCTTAGTACCACCACGCTGGCCTGGTGCGGGCTGGTGGACGGCGAGGGCGACGCTGTGGCAACATCACCCCGCCGTTATACGTTTCTCAAGCCGCCCGAAGGTCTCCAACAGGGCTTAACGACTGTTATCTCATGGTAGCCGGGACCAACGGCTTAACGTGCCCTCCGAAGCACGGACGCGCTCAAGGACGCGCGCGATAGTACCATGCCATTCGTGACAGAAACTAATCACGAAGAAGCATTGGGCTATAAGCGCTTCAGAGGGTAGAAGCGTCTTATCTCATTGGTAAAATTGGAATTACCAAAAGTAAAGTAAAGTAAAGTAAAGTAAAGTAAAAGTTTATTTGCAAGAATACAGTTCATAAGGTGTTAAAAATGGAATATAGTTCAATGCATTCAGCCAAAAATAGCATGCAAATATTTTTTTAATAATTCTGGATAGCTACATCAAATTAAATCAAATTACCTACATCATTATTTTATATGTCTACAATCCATAAATTCTTTAACACTATGGAAGCAATGTTGCTCTGGCCATTTTTTCAATTTATTTTTAAACATTTTTTCGTCATTAATAAATTTTATGTCATCAGATTATTATACAACACAATACACATATAATTTTTTTTTCTTATATATTTGTTTGCGAAAAGGAGGTTGGTACAACCGGTTCATTATTTTAGCTCGCGTTTGCCTGGGATTAATATCTGCTCGTTTTTTTCCAATAATCTGGATGGGAGACTACAAGCACACACACGTCTCTGATGTACCTTTCCAATATTTATGGAAAAGCTCCTCTTAGAGAGGCCTGTGCCTGTGGTATAATAGCAGCGTTTTACCCTGAAATAAAACGCATATTAAAATACTTACCTCACTGGAAGCTTTATATTGAGATAGCATTTCCGTTTCCCGTCATTTGCCTACCCTTTTTAGTACGTAGTTTCCGGCTAAGTGGCGCCACCTGGCGGTCGTGTGCTTTTGAAGTTTCTTAAAATTTGCGGCACACCATTTTGCTCATTGGCTCAATTGCACCAGGCAGAAATAAAGTGAAAGCTTCCAGTGAGGTAAGTATTTTAATATGCGTTTTATTTCAGGGTAAAACGCTGCTATTAAAACACTGTACCGTAACTGGAAGCTTTATATTGAGATCTGTTTGTTATCGCCTGGTGACGCCACTTAATATTATAACGCCTTAGCGTAACGCCAATGTGACAGATTTAAAAGTAAAAAAGTATTTATGATATTGAATACTTTTTATTTTAAGTAAGACAATATTCTTTTCCGTGTGTTACACAGGAGTAACAATAAAAATTAACATGTAATATAACTATGAAAAGGTAAAAATTCAAACTAAAAAGCTTTCTATGAAATTCTTCTAGCAATCGCATTAGTTGTGTAAAAGTTTATCAATACTTGATTTAATTTCACACATATAGGATTGTTGTGATGTTATAGCTGATTACCAATTCCCATGAGCTAGAACTTCGTCGATGGGGTGATTTTCTAACCAGTTCTTGGAAGCTACACAGATCTTACGCTATCTGGGGTAGCTGTGTAATCAAGAAACGTTTTTACAGTTCCTGCTATAACAGTAAGGTACCTACGTGACGTAGGTACTGCACCTTAACTGATGAAAATATTGAATAATTTAAAATCGTTTTTTATCTATCACTCAGCGATGTTTTAACTAATAGTAAATATTATAATTTTAATCACCGAGATAGGAGGCTTACATTTTTATTATTTATATTCAAAATTTATCTGTAGACAGTCTGTCAGTACCTATGTATTGCTATCGGTTGTAGAACCAAATTCAAGCCATACGGTAAAGTTTTTGTATTATGGTTAGGTAGGTACTTTAGGTAGGGTATATTCTAAGGTCAGGTCATGAATGCATCTGCCTGAACAAATAAGTATTAAAATTGCTATTTGATGTAATGATTGAAACATTCTTGTGTCGGTTATAAATTTATAAGTACACTGACATCCCATACGGTTTGGGGTTTTTTATTTTTTGTAAAAGCAATTAATTTAAGAATATCTTTTATTAGAACGTGAGTACTTCACTGTTCATGGTTCAGAATCGCATTAATTTCAGACAGCTAATTTATGTGTAAAAGTATTGTATTATGTGATAATGCACATATTAAATGTAAGCCTGATAAGAATTGCGCCAATTGCGGAAAAGTAAGGCTTTTAATCTTTATTGTTATTGAAATTGTCCTTGAACAACAACAATTCTAAGTTACTTGACAAATTTATAAAATAGACTCACCAAGAACTTTTAAGTAAAAGCTTTTCTTTAGAGGTCTAGCCTTCCACCGCCTCACCATCCCCCAGATTTCCTTTTTTCCATCGAGGAAATGTATCTGGAGGTTACTAAGGTAAGTGGTGCTGCAAGTGCTCAGTCTCTGACACGCCAGAACACTTTCTCCCATCATGGCAAAAACGACCATGTTAAAAGATTTAGTTGAGTAAGAGCACCCTGGATATTAGAAATGTTTGTAGGAAGACCCAAGTAATGGGTTCGCACCATGAAGAACCGAACGCATCGCCAATGTATCCTGAAATGCATTCGATGCCGATCTAACGCATTAGAAATAAAGATTTCGTACTTTCCCTTTGCGAAGATGTAGGTACACCTGTTATTATTTTGTCACACTAAGAATCAAACTGTGATGTAGTAGTGAATGTGGCTCTGAAGAGCATTTAGTATTGGTAGCATTTCTTTACGGATGCAATGTCAACCTTTTCTTAAATAATTTAACTTCCTGCTATCGCAATATCTTTTAAGTTAAACAGTTTAACTCTTGACCCTCGATTTCTAAACCTTACGTATTTGGCATGCTTAAATGCTACAATTGCGTCAAACTGTATTCCTAGTTACGGCCTATAATCATCCTACTGCATGGAAAAGGCCTCAATCATTGAATTCAAGGTACCTAAGTAATGATGGGTAAAATGAATTGGAAAAGAGCTTGATCCAGGTCCAAGTCAAATCCAGGGTCAAGTGATTGCTGACAATGTGAGCAGCTTTGGAGGCAAATAGGTCTATTATTGGACATTCCCGTTTTATAATCACGAGATCTGTACAGTGTACTAGTCGGTTCGGACTTTGCAGTTGGCAGTGCCTATTTGCCGAATATGTGGAATTTAATGGAACTAGTAAGTTCAAAATTCGAAATATAATTATTGAAATCAAGTCTAGGTTTAAGCGCAAACCTGCTTGGTCTATAGCATCCGTAGTCAAAAAACGCCCCTGGGAAGGGGAAGGGCAATGCAACTGTCGATCTACTAATTCAGTTGTTCGATAACCACCACTAGGGGCTGGAATCTTATCAACTATCTATGATTTATGTGACAATGCGGCACGACAAAAATGACGAAATTCGTTCATATCATTAATTCAATTCATCTTTGTAATTATTATTTTACTTGATTGATTTCTTTGTTGCAGTTTTTCTATTCGTTCATGTTTTCACATTATTCCATTTTTCATTATATAGTTAATAATACTTTTTTGGGGACAAAAAACCGATATTTCTAAATTCACTTGCCATCCCAACTTCTGCAATGTTTGAACCATAACTTTTATATGCTCGCGAGAATTTAGATGTAACAGTAAGTGTCAAGTACACTAAGAAGGGTTCTGACATGAAATATTCGATTTGGCCTTATACAGGGATAAAAACCAACTGCATGACTACATTCGAGTTCACAAGTTGAGACTTTTGACACAAAGGAATGCGATACTATAATTCTTTCAAGTCAACTTTTTTAATACTCTTGGAGTACGAGTATTAAAACGACCTCGGGTACTTTAATCGAGCCGCGAGCCCTTTTTTATGAAATGAACATCTGGCCATGTTGCAAAAGCAGGTCCATTCCTTTTTGAGGGTAGCTAATTTTAGGCGTATCGCTTGCATGAAAAAGCCTAATTTTAACTCATTGCTTGAATCTTTTTGATCTAGCCGCGAGCCCTGATTATGAAATGAACCTCTAGCAATGTTGCTATAGCAGGTTTATCACTTTTCGAGGGTAGTTCGTACAAAGTAGGCACCCGCGAGGGTGGATAATTAAAAGGCATAGGCTTACATGGCAGAGCCCGATTTTAAGTCATTGCTTGAACCTCTTTGATCGGGCCGCTAGGGCCCTGGTTATAGAATTAACTTCTAGCAATTTTGCTTTGGCATAACTTACCTTAGGAGGATAGTTGATAAATAATAAGGCACCCCGCGAGGGTGGATAATTAGAGGCTTGTATGGCAGAGCCCGATTTCAAGTCATTGCTTGAACCTCCTCGAGCCCTGGCTATAGAATTAACCTTCATTTTTTCTTTGGCAGTACTTACCTTAGGAGGGTAGTTGATAAGTAAGTAGGCACCCCGCGAGGGTGGATAATAAAAGGTATAGGCTTGCATGGCAGAGCCCGATTTGTATACCAACTACCTTAGGAGGGTAGTTAATAAATAAGTAGGCACCCCGCGATGGTGGATAATTAGAGGCATATGCTTGCATGGCAGAGCCCGATTTGTATATCAACTACCCTTTGGAGGGTAGTTAATAAATAAGTAGGCACCCCGCGAGGGTGGATAATTAGAGGCATATGCTTGCATGGCAGAGCCCGATTTGTATATCAACTACCCTTTGGAGGGTAGTTGTTAATAGGTAGGCACCCCGCGAGGGTGAATAATTAGAGGCATAGGCTTGCATGGCAGAGCACGATATGTATATTGTAAGTAGGCACCCCGCAATTTTGAATAATTGATAGCATAGGCTATGAGACTTCTAAATTTTTTATGCCTCGTCCACACGAGAGACAGCGCTTTGGAGGTCAAAAAGCTTTACGAATGCCATCTGTTTTCTCCAGAATGCATTTGAGTGGAATGTGGATCTACACTAAATAAGACGGGTTTGTAAAGGTATGCAGGCTTTAATAAGTGGATCTCTAACTTATACTGAAATCTCGTCGAATTTCTAAATGCTGCCCGGTGGCCACAAACTAATTGCACTTTATTAGAATCCGATTTTATTTGTGAATAATTATTTTACCTTCGTATACAAATTGTTAAACCTAACGTCTGTTTAATTGAAATAAATTTACGACTGAAACTCGCGTTTATCAATACGGACTTACGTAATATTTTGGTAAATTTCTTCCATTTTAATGAATAGATTGCGTGAATTCAAAAAATCTGTATACTTAGTAATCTGTTGATCAAAAAAGGGGCTCCACTGACCTCAGTGATCTTATATCAATACTGATCATTAGCGGTGTGTAGGTATGCTATTTTGAGGCACTTGTTTGCCAATTTTACCCATTTCATAAAATTTAACACTAACACGGGATTCTAAAGGCACTGTTTTATAATTTAAATGTAAAGAAAGGCAATTCGCCCATTTCGTCAAGCAATTTAGCATTAATTTGATTAGAATAAAGATACATTTATTAAGCGTATTTATTTTATGACGGCACCCGAGGTGCCGTTCACCTCGTTAACGGGCTAAAGAGGAGCTCGAGGAGCTGCCAGCCGAGCCAAACAAACCACTCAATGCTAAACGGAAAAGACACCATACACTTTTACGTATTACATCATGACTTTAATCCGAACGGCAAAACCGTTAAATTCATTATTAAGTCACACGAATATTTAAGCAAGATATTTCATGTTTTATTAAAAACATGTTGTTTTAAGCAATAAAATTGCTATTGGAAACTGAAAATAAAATTCCTTGAAATAAAATACATAACATTTTAAAATAATGAGGGTAGGACTTACCAGATTTGTGTACTAGTTTGTATAAAAACTCACTTGGTTATAATAAAATTCTGCTCTGAGAATTATAATATCACTGAATTTTAACGATCACCGAGACAGGGCTTGCAGTGAAGGTGTTGTTACGACGGTAAACTAAACGCCAATAAACAAAATGGTGTGCCGCAAATTTTAAGAAACTTCAAAAGCACACGACCGCCAGGTGGCGCCACTTAGCCGGAAACTACGTACTAAAAAGGGTAGGCAAATGACGGGAAACGGAAATGCTATCTCAATATAAAGCTTCCAGTTACGGTACAGTGTTTTAATAAAGGTTGGTAAAATGATAGTCATGAACTGTTGCGCAGGTAAAAAGCTGTCAAAATTCTGTAGGTACTAAAGTTACGTAATTTTAGACTTTTTATGAGATTAGCGGACCCCGCGAACTTCGTACCGCCTCAGAATAGTATTCGATTTTGACGTCTTAATTGACATTGTCATCAAATATGGCATATTTAAAAAAAATCTAGAAATAATATTTCTTAATTTTTTTAACGTTACCTTTCCAACGGTTCCAATACTAAAATCGATAGAAAGATGAACAAGACAATATGGACTGACGAAAAATATGAAAAAAAGACAATTATTTACTTTGAGTCCTACTAAACACACAAAAACAAATTCGCAGGAATATTCAAATTCTTTGGAGTTAATTATGGATTTAGAAAATTATTCTTTGGAGTTTGTTATTGTCCGGTAGATTTTTTGTTAAAACATTTTTGTTAATACTTAATAATGTAAACAGTAGATAAATTTAGCTGAAACGTGACAAATGACTTCATAGGATCTTTTAATAAGTTACTAATTGAATGTTGAATGTTTACTCGCGTGATCGTGTATGGGCGATGGTTGTTTGTTTAACGCCGCAAATATTTGCTCAGCCTAAGGCCATGGACTCCATCGGTTCATATTCTAACACTTTTTCATTGCAACCACCATCGTCAGATAAAAATTTGGCATTGAGCCAGATTGTAGGATAGAACTAAAAAAATTGAACCGACTACCAAAAACAAAACAAACAAAGAACTTACTTAAAAGTAAAAAGAAACAAAAAATGATTTTATTAACAACCTATTTATCTATTTACTCAAAGATTTACAGTATTATTTAAATTGCTACAAACTGATGAGTTTGAAGTCAGCACCGTTGTACCTTCCATCAGCAGCTCATCAACATGGATGATGACTACCAGATGCAAATACATAAATTATTATGAAGGATATGAAAAACGTAACGTGCCCATAAAATTTTAGGTTTTCTCTTGATTGGCCCTGATTCCACCACCTGATCTTGACTTGGATAAAACATAGTTAAAATATAAAACCAACTCTAAAGTGCACTCTTTCGAATAAAAAAAATATTTGTTACAAAAAAACTGACAAAGCCACCTTTTTTGAAATTGGTTAAAAAAAATGTTTCACCTCAATATATTACATGCTTTAAGCACACTCACAAGTGAAGTAAGAGAATACAGTAAGGAAAAACACGTAATATAATGGAGGACTGGAGCCTAAACTAGGAAATTCCTGTATTTCAGGACTCCAGGACCTCCCCCCTAAACCTCAAGCAGTTACATTAGGTCTATTAAAGAATATAAATGTGTTTGTGTGTGTGTGGAATAGCACGCTTTTTAGGGTTCCATAGCCGAATAGCAAAAAACGGAATCCTTATAGTTTCGTCAAGTCAGTGTCTGTCTGCCTGTCACAGCCACTTTATTCTGAAAGTCTTAGTGTTACACAGTTGAAACTTGGTAGGTAGGTGTATCATATTGACCGCTTTACGATTCTTATACAAAAAATAAAATAATGATATTTAAGGGGGGCGTCCCATACATAGAACTAAAACAAAAAAATTTTTTTTTACTCTAACCTATGCGTATGGGGTATCTATGGATAGGTCTTTTAAAATGACACGGAGGTTTCCAGCACCATTTTTACAAAAGTCTAACATTTGGAAGATAGACGCTTCCAAAGTGATAAAAGTGTGTCCCCATAACTTTTAAACTAAGCAAGTGAAAATTTTGTAAAAAATACATAGGTACTTAAAGTAGATCTTAACAAATACTTTCAACGAAAATTGGTTTAAATGAGATCAAACCGGTAGTTTTTGAGAAATAGCACATTTTTAATAACCTCAAATATAACTTTGTCCTTCATACAAACACTATGAAAAACAAAGTTATTTTTGCAGTCAATTAATATTGTGGTATTTTGGCTAAGTGGAAGTAAGTGGACTCCTAATTCAGTTAAAAATTGGTACGGAACGCTCAGTGCGCGAGTCCGACACGCACTTGGCCGGTTTTATTTAAATTATCATTTATATGCTTCTTGCTCTTGACTTCACACTGAACCCTAGAGTTGAGAAAGCCTACGATGGAGCGAGCTTACCCAGAAGAAGTCACTCTACTTTAAAAAACCTAAGCTATATAAAATATGGTTCGTGTGGTATAGCATCATATTATAATTTCCATGGTTACGTTCTTTTTCTTTATGTATTTATTTATTTATTTATTTAATATTCGGAAGACCAACAGCTAATGCAACATAAAAAACAATAACAGATAGGTATCAGAAAGCCAATAACAGGTCCTCGCAATTAACAATAGACTAGGCGAAAATACATTAAGCGTCGAACACATCGAGTTAAACAATGCTTACACATTATCGAGTGCCAACTTCGTTTTAAATACAACATTTACAGAATTTTAGTTTAAACAACAAATCATGGTTTGCAAAGTACCTTATTAATACTTACTTATGTGCCAAATCATCACTGAAGAACAGATTGGTTAATTTGCGCTTCACCTGACCACTACTGGAATTGAACAGATCAAAATCAATTGAACTGGAAATTTTATTAAATCTTTTGCCTGCACGAATTAAGAAACTATTTTGTCGGTATTAGTTCCTGCGGATGGGATATATGAGGGAATTGTGTCGAAGTTGTCTGGGTGGTGCTGTAATTGACAAAAGTGAGAGAAGCATAGGGCAATCGACTTGACTAGAGGCAATTTTAAATCTCCACGCCTGTCGAATGCGGGCCGGTGATCACAAACCCGAGCGATGTTCGAAAATTCAAACTTCTTCTGCCCGACCCGGGGATCGAACCCGGGACCACGAGATCTTGGCCCGGTATTCCAACCACTAGACCAACGGGGCGTTTCTTTGGACGCCTAGCTATTAGGAAAGGCATCTGTTTCATCCATCGCAGTGGACTGCTGGCTTCTCGCATCCAGCTCCTGCCAGCCATCTTGCGCACATCATAACTCCACCTGGCCTGAGGGCGTCCAACACTACCTTTGCCGAGACGCGGTCTCCACTCAAGAACTCGTTTACCCCAGCGGTTGTCGGTTCTGCGGCTAATATGGCCAGCCAACTGCCGCTTCAGCTTGCTAATCCGGTGGGATATGTCGATAACTTTAGTTCTCTGCCGGATCACCTCATTTCTGATTTTATCCCTTAGAGAAACTCCGACAGTTATTTACATAAGAGTATTATCGTATCACCAGCTTATACACGGTGCATTTTCAACCACCTGTAAAATGAAGCCCACATCATCTTACCATTATGTATAACATCATGGCAGTGTTATTTTTAATCACCAATTTTTTTTATAAAAATATTAAATATTGTGTCAGCTATTTATTTTGAACCACGCTGTGACGTGCACAGATGTAGCTGTGTAAGGTCTATTCAACCGAGACTCCGCCGCGCGCCGCAGCAGAATAATACGTATGTGCGCATCTCAGCGTGTTACAAAAATAAAAGCCCGAATTAAAATTAAATTTTAAAAAAATAACAAACAATAAATAACACTGCCATAATGTTATACATAATGGTCCAATAATGTTGACTTCGTTTTCCAGGTGGTTCAAAAAGCACGGTGTATTTAAAAAAAATAGTGTAGACACAGATAATGTGTAGTTTTGAATCGTAAACATTGTATGTACCTACAGTACAGCCTATCTATATACACCGTGAAATTTTAGTGGTTGTTTTCCCGCAGTAAAATGATTCTATCTTAGTAGAACAATAGATTTGTGCAGTTTTATTTATTCAAATTAAAAAAATAGCAGTTTCACGATTGTGATAAACGAAACTCGAAAGCAACCTCGAACCAATAGTACCAGCCGCGCCGCAGCCGGTTACCGGCCGGGGTCATTGCCCTTCGCGCGGTGCAGTTTATGCTGTATTACTTAGTGCGTAGAGCTTCTTTTGCTTTGAACTATGATTTCGTGCAGCGAGCAGTACCCAAACACGTCACATTTTGTAAAGATACTATCGTATCTCACGCTTTTGAGTTGATGATTATTTTTTTGATTAGTTGAGAACAACGATATCTTTATTTTCAAAAAATAACTCGCACGATTCGATGGTGCTACTAAAGGTAAATCGTTCTGTTGCGGGAAAACAACCACTAAAATTTCACGGTGTATATAAAAATGAATCCGTATTTTCCTTGGTCATCGCATTACGCGTGAACGGCTAGACCGATTTCGCATATTTTTTTTTTGTTTTGTTTTTTATTGTCAGGAGAATGTTCTAATGAAAGAAAAAATTAAGAAAATGGCGCGGAAAATTAAAATAAATTAAGAAAATTTAATTACCATACTAAAATTATTTGTAATGTAACCATAGCGTTTTTGACAATTTAAACTTTTTTAATGTAACATTATGGCGTTTGACATAACATTGAAGGAATGCGTGCTGCAAACGGTTACAATTTCCAGTGCGTTTTCAATGTCGATAAATAAAGTATCTAAAATATTTTTTAAATTAATTATACCAATTTGGAATCAATATTCATAGTTAACACAGGACAACGTCTGTCGGGTCCGCTAGTTATATAATAAAATCACCAGCTTATATGATTCCACTGTTCAACACAGACGTATTCCTCCAGTAATCATTACGCTTGACGGACGGGTTGGTGATCGCAGTTCGGCCAATGGTGGGGAGAATTCACAGAGTACATTGTAAGGAGAAGTCGCTACTGTCCGTCTGCTTCTGGCAGTATTGCTTTATCCGCCACTGATAATACAGAAATTTATGACAAAATTAATAGGGGTATGTATGAAATTGCCGATTATTTTCCCACTTTTTATTTTGTTTATAGCTCTTAAGTATAGTCATATTATTGCGTAATTCTTTTGTATTGTATCAAAAACTAAATAAAGTAACTTTTGACTAAAAAAAAATTAAATACTAGTGCCTATTACTTCAAAGGAAGTCGTTGAAAAGACCCCTTACAATGTGTCAGCTGACCTTCTTGCTTCAATTAAGTATATTTGTATTATATACTTTGATTTTCAGAAATTTAAATACTATAATGCGTAGCTTTATAACCATCTAACTTTCACCTTTAATTGCATCGAAAACGGTTCAGGCGTTTTTAAAAATACTAAAAAATTGTTAGTATGGAAAAATGACTTTTCTCGATTTCGTCCATACAAAACGGCAATTTCATACTTTAACCCCTAATATTAAAGTGTAATTAAGTTGCTAAAATATCAAATAAAGAATACAGAAATATTAAATATTTTATGTGGCTACACCACACGACATTTTTTATAGGTATATAAAATCGTTTATATTGCAAAACGCACCATTGTGATTGAAAACACTTATTATAACAAGTATTTTAGTAGCTTATTATCTACATACTTACGAGTATGATTATATAATGAACGTGTGGCTTTAAATTGTCCTAGCTCGCACTGGCACACCTTATGTAGGAAAACATATGTATTTTAAAAGGTGCATAACTACTTAGTTATCGAGTTTCTTGCGCTGCTTCTTTTCGGCACTAACCCAGACTTGTCCCGAAGCAGTGGTAGATAGGTCTAAATATTGGGACGTGTACAATCGCATCCAGGGGCCTATTTGCAGATATAAAACAGATTTTACTAATTTACTTAGTACTAATTTTACTTTCTTTTTTTTATAATTAATGGGCTTGCTCTTGACAAATTCTTAACTTTACGGTTAAGATGGAGCGAGCTTATCCAGACGCACTGGTTCTTCCACACACCAGCGGAACACAGAGGCACTGTTTGTCGCTGGACTCCAGCAGGAGGGTGGTAGCATCCAGGCGGCCTCTTACGAAGCCAACCACCGCAGAGGGATCTGTTAGCCATCATCATTGGTTAGCAAACCAAAGATGCCGTTGCCCAGGGTGGACCACTAGGAGGTAGATCCCACCACCCCTAATTACTTATATTTTATAATTACTAACATTATAAATGCGAAAGTTACTCTGTATGTTTGTCTGTTACGCGTACAAGCCTGAACTACTGAACCGATAAAAAAATACTTGGTTCTCAAACTGAAAATCATTGAGTAATAATAATAGTGCTTAAATAATATACTCAATACTCAATACTCAATTATTTTATTGCTTTCATAATGTAACACAATAATGAATAACATAATGGGCCCTGTAGGGCACGGCAATTTGGAGAGGGGAGGAGACCATTTTCATGAATTTAGCTATTACTCATATTTTATTGTTATTATTATTGTATTATAAATTATCATTTAAATATTCGCTTATTGTATAATAGTGTTTTGATATCAAAAGTTCTTTTAATTTATTAACGAATAAAGTTTCTTTATTTATATTTTTTATTGACGCTGGGAGTTTATTAAATATTTTTATGGACATGGAATGAGGCCCTGATGAGTATAGTTTAAGGCGAGATACGGGTAAGATCAGCTTTTGTCTGTGGCGTAACTTATATTTTGTGTTTGTATTAATATAGGTAACTATTAACTCATTATTACAGCCAAAAGCATGTCAGACACACTACACTAGCTTAAGTTAAGCTCTGATTTATACAGTGTGAAATTTTAACCACTTTCCAAATTTTAATATAGCAATCTACGAGGCAAAAAACAAATGACGTAAGTATTTTTTCTTTTGGTATAGCCCAGTACAAAAATGTCAAGATAAAGCACTTAGAAAATGTCCGCCAAAAATCTAAAATTGTTTGATATGGCATCCTAGTAACACTTTTTTTACGCGATGTGCATCTCATTCATTTAATACAATACTATTCATGAGTTTTTGAATTTCCCTTTATACCTTAACAGGTCTAGGACCGTAAAAATTTAAAACTATATCACGAAAAATATTTTCGGGTGACAACTTGATTTACATTTTTTACTTCATAAATAGGCTCTAAATACGATACTGAACGCATATAAAAATTTTGGAAAGTGGTTAAAATTTCACCCTGTATTTAAGTCTAAAGTGTCAAGCTTGATGTGCTCTTGACTGCACTAATAATTACATTAAGTCGTCTATTACAATATTATTAAGCATTTGTGCTGGTGCATTAAAGTCAATATGACGCCCTAACTCATTTGTATATCTCGGGGTCCCAGGCTCGATCCCCGAGTCGGGCAACAAAAAGTTTCGAATTTTCGAACGTTGCTCGGGTTTGTGATCACCAACCCGCATTTGGCAAGCGTGGTGATTATGCCAGTTCCCATCATGTGCAGTGGTAACTTGAATTCAATGATGGAGGCCTTTTCCCTGCAGTGGGATGATTATAGGCTGTTACTTTACTCTTTTTACCCCATGTACCATACAATGGATATTATGTGCGCACAACTTCCCACAGTGCGATTGCCTGTAAGGCAAGTGCAGTACCAATGAGCAATAGCATTTCTGTCAGTCAAATCCCGGTCTATTAAAATATAACTATAATAAATGCGGGAACGGAAATGGCGCGACTGTATCCGTACTCTGACTAGCCAAACATTATTTATAAAACCTAAACCCCACGTATTTCAAGCGCGTCGCCATAGTAAAAAAAACCTATCATACTAAACGCTTCAAATGACACTAATTTTAAATCTGTTGGATGGTGGGGACGTTCCTTCTCATTGTCCTTTCTGACATCACTATAGTACTTATACGAGTATGCATTATGTTAACTTGCTGGTTTGTTGCTGGTTTTAGTTTGCTATATTTACCTAGCACAATGTATAATAAATAAATTCAAGGAGTTGTTATGTCAAGTGATATATTAACAAACTGTACAACGCCCCGTTGGTCTAGTGGTTCAGATACCGGGCCAAGATCTCGGGGTTCCGGGTTCGATCCCCAGGTCGGGCAACAGAGTTTCGATTTGTCCATCATTGCTCGGGTTTGTGATCACTACCCCGCATTCCCCGCATTTGGCAAGCGTGGTGATTATGCCTGTACCCTTCGAACATTGGTTGGGTTTGTGATCACCGCCCCGCATTCGGCAAATGTGATGATTATGCCTGTACCATCATTGCTGTGGTAACTTGAATTCAATGATGGAGGCCTTTGCCCTGCAGTGGGATGATTATAGGCTGTTACTTACTTACTTTATTAATTCGTACAGAAAAGTAGAATAACGAACGAAACGAACGAAATTTACGAAACTTCTGTTTTAGATCTTACTTAGCCCTAATTACTATAACTGATAAAATAAAAAAAACGAAATAAGTACAATTTTATAGGTTCATAATATGAACGCGCATGTTGCTTAACCTCGATGCTATTATTACATACTCGTACTTTAAATAAGGACTATACTTATTTTTTATGATTTAATAACAAATGTATAGTTTTATGATTTTCCCTATTACTTGTAGTAGAAGACGGTAGGTACTCCATCAGTAAATCAGTTTTACTTCTGCGAGTAGGCCCCAGGAGGCGTTTTTACACGTCCCAATATTTAAACCTACCACTGCTTCGACAAGTCTGGGCTAGTGCCGAGAAGAAGCAGCGCAGGAAACACGGTCACTATTGTCAGCCTCTTTTTAAATAAATATTTACTAGGGGCTTAAGGAAGTACGAGCTACATAGGCTGCACTAAAAGTATCGGGAATGGAATATTTCCACTGTTCCTGTCATATTAAAATCTTTTTAATTGCAAACTCCTTGTATTGGTTTTAAAAATCGAATACCATTTATTTATTTAAAAAAAGATTCTCGGTCTTATCACAAGGTCTTGTCAAACTTGTTTAGTCGTTGAGAAAATGGAATTGACTCGAGAAAATAGCACCAATTAATGTCTTAAGTTCAATCTTTTTAAATAAATACTGTTAGCCCTTTTTCATTAAAATTACTTTCCCATACGATTCAAAACATGCTTTTTGTAGTTCTGTTCTAAGGATCGGTTTTCTTCTATTCGGGTAGGGATCCCTAAAAATATATCTAATATAATTAAACTCTTTTATGTACGGTGTGGTTTTTTATTATTACTTAATTGTAGATAACTTTTATTGTGAAATAGTTAGTATCAGTGTCAGTAAGTGTTCTAGTAAATGAAAAATATTTTAGTATTAACTACGAGTATCTTATTCCTTAGAGAAATAATAATATTTTGACGACCTCTGTGGCGGAGTGGCGTATACACCGGTTTTCAAGGTGTCGCCTGCACCGAGGTCTGGTTTCGATTCCCGGACGGGTCAATGTAGAAAAAAAGGGTATTCCTACATTTTCTCGGGTCTGAGTGTTTGTGGTACCTTCGTTGTTTCTGATTTCCAAAATACGAGTGCTTTGAATTTACTCAAATTGGGAGTAGGTATGTGATGTTGTTCATGGATGTATATATTTAATCACACCAGATCGTCTCTTTGACAAATTAGTTATCATGCTCTTTTGACGTGACAACGTCTTAAATTAGGTTGCGGCTGGGAGTCACTTATGAAAAAGTGTAACGCTCGGTAACGTTACGATGACGTCATCGTCCTATCCTCAACAAAATCACTCAAATAGGAATTAGTTAAGTTTAAGTTTACATGTACAATGTTTTAGTAAACAAAATATATTTCTATAGTTAAAATTTGTGCAATTCTTATTTTCATTCAATTCCTTGTTCCTATTGTGCAATTTAATTATATTCATATCAATAAATATTCTACCGAGAAAAAGACGTTGTCACGTAAAATCTTCGCCCGTAAAACCGACTTTACAGGCAACCATTTTTTTTATAAAATTGAAAAGGAATCTTTTTTTTAGTTTATTTTGAAAATAAACCGAAAGCACCATAACATATTTTTCACCATTAAATGTCAGATTAGTTTACAGGGAAAATCAAAGTGTTGTTTTTCCTCTCAATTTTTCTATAATTTCTGACGAATTCAAACAAAACAAACATTTAATTTTTGACACTGATTGTGTATAGTTTTTCATTAACATCAAAAACTTAGAGAAGATTGAAACAAGAAAATGAAAATTTGTCAACGAAAACTGTTCCCGGGAAAATTTGTGAAAAAGTAAGTAACAGCCTATAATCATCCCACTGCAGGGCAAAGGCCTCCATCATTGAATTCAAGTTACCACAGCAATGATGGGTGTACTGGCATAATCACCACGCTTGCCAAATGCGGGTCGGTGAACACAAACCCGAGCAACGTTCGAAAATCCGAAACTTTTTGTTGCCCGATCCGGGATTCGAACCTGGGACACTGAGATCTTGGTCCGGTATTTAAACCACTAGACCAACGGGGCGTTGTCCCCGGGAAATTTTGTGAAAAAGCCGCTAGTAGAGCGAGTCAACTTATAACTTCATAAGTCATTCGTTATGTATATAATCGCCTGCGTCTGCGCATAGGACTCGCGTCATCGCAGTGCGTGCTGGAACATCGTCGTGGACAGTTCTCGCTTGACTAAATCGATAAGCTTTTAAATCTTCCTGACATAATCTACTTTTAAAAGTTTTTTACGCTTAAGTGCAAGTTCAAGAAATTTTATATACTGAACCTCGGTTTAATAACTTCAATAAATAAACTTTCTTTAATAAGCATACAATAAAACAGATTAGCGGTTATATTTATTATATAAAAAATAAAATAAGTAACTCAAGTGTTGTGATTCTCCGTGTTTTTGAGGTAAGTGTATGTACATAGTAATTTAAGAGGAATCTCTACGGGCGTGAGAATTAAAAATAGGTATTTGTAAAATCTATTGCTGTCGCGCAGTGCCAAACGCCTTCACCGCAGAGTGTGATAGAGACAACTGCTTCTTAGACCGAAAATACCTACCAAAAGTACACTAAATCAGCGTTTCGTAGTCCCCCGATTACTTTTCTAAAACTAGACCGATTTAAATACTTTTTTCATTGAAAATTAAAGAAAGGCTTTGGCCGTGTTTGTATGTTTACTTTTTTTCCTAAAATTTAGCCAAATTTGTTTTCTGAATGTTTGAACACAGCGGAAAAACAAGCGAATTTTTTCGATTTTTGAGGGCTCATATCTTTTTTATTAATTAATTTATGATAAAACAGAAAACATAAAAACATGCTAATAGAAGCCATAGATTTTTGTAATAAAAATTATTGCTCTACTGGCTTTATCCAGGGAGGAAACAGGGGACTACGTTTTTGGAAAAACGGCCCTTGTATTTCCTCTTAATGTTCTTTTAATAGTTGTTAATGCTAAGATAATTGAGTCCCCTTTGCTATACGTTTTTAGTTAATTACTTGTTTTTATTTAGTCTCTTCTATGTCGCATCGTCTGTTTTAAGTTAGCCCAGTGATTGGTAGAGAATGCCAATGTAGCATGAAGTTCATTGTTATGAGAATTTTATGCAATAAATTTCGAATGAATGTTTTATTTACAAATGCAAGTTACAATGTTATCAGGTTAACATATTCAGAAAGGTTATGTTACTGCTTTTGTTTTTATGTTTTCCTACGAATAAAATAAGCATTTTTTTGCATAATATAACAACAACAAATAAACACACATTAACAAACAAATAAATAGTTATTGTGTACCTATATTTAAATGATTTATTCTGATTTAAAATTAAACATTGAAACTCGACTGAAAATTGATTGGTAAGTATTTTTACTTTTATCAAACATCCCATATTACAATGTTTTGCAACTAACCGCTTCCAAGCTGTTAAGTATGAATATTTATCTCAAATAGAAACATCTATCCCTCATATAGTATCTCTAGAACATCATTCTATTCAAAAGTCATGCATAAATAATAAAACTAACAATGGATAGCTCGATAAACACAATTAACGAATTAGATGCATTAGAAGTTGCACGTTCTTTTGAATGTGATGTATCTGAGCTTAAAAATAATGTAAGGATTGGGAAAAGCGATTTAACTATTATCTCTCAAAATATACGGAGCATATATAAAAATCTCGACGATTTTAGATTAACTTTATCAGACCTTACATTTGATGCTGACATAATTATATTGACAGAATGTAGAATTGATTATAATAAACCAATACCCCAATTATCTGATAGTTATCAAACATATTTTACTAAAATACAGTTAAACCAAAATGATGGAGTAGTTATCTATGTAAACAGTTCTCTTAAACATAAGGTTAATGAGATAAAACTGGCTCAAGCATCATGTCTCCAGCTTGATATTTTAAGTCATACAATTCTATGCATATATCGATCTCCATCTAATATTAATGCGGATGGCTTTATTGACTCCCTTAATAATCATTTAAATACTTTCAACTCTGCCAAAGGTATCATCATTGCAGGTGATATTAATATCAATATAACACTTAAGTCAATAGAACCTCCTTATGAACAAAAAAATCGCATGAATTACTTGAATATGTTGTCTACACATGGTATACTGGCTGGTCATACAATACCTACCCGAGAGAAAAACTGCCTGGACCATTTGATGCTTAAAATAAATAAATCTAAATTTTCTGTAACAATAGCTGTACTACATACGACTACAACAGATCACCTAACGACGTCCCTCATAATATCAGAATGTAAAAATCACCCACTAGTATGCAAAACTAGAAGCACCATAAACTTTGAGGCAGCTTTAAAAGACCTAAAATCTCAGAATCTCACGGAACTACTAGATTGTGATAATCCTACCATGGTGGCAGAGGGCTTGACATCCAAATTGATGAAGACAATTAAAGAACACACGGTGATTACAAAAATATCAAAAAGAAATCGTAACATTAAACCCTGGATTACGCCAGGAATTCTACGCTGTATCCGAAATCGAAACAAACTTCAAAAGAAAGTTAAAGATGAACCTTTTAATCAAATAAATAAAATTACTTATGTCAGATACAGAAATTTTTGCAACAACCTTATTAAAAAACTTAAAAAACAATATGAAAGGGAATTATTAAGCAAATCGGTAAAAAATAATAAATTATTATGGAAAAATATAAAAAATATCACATACACAAATAAAAAGAACGATACAAATTTAGAATTACTCAACATAAAATCTTCTCCGATAGCCTCTGCAGACTATGTCAATGAATTTTTTGCTAGTATTGGTAAAAAATTAGCCCAAGAAATACACCTATCTGATAGTGAACGGAACAATTATTTGCGCACCTTGCCAAGAAACTTTAGTTCATTTGTTTTATTGGAAACGGATCAAGATGAAGTTGACAGGATACTAATGTCACTTAAATCAAGTAGTGCTCCTGGATGGGACAATATTCCAACCAACTTTCTTAAACACGTAAAATCTGAAATTGTTCCAATTATAACGCACCTTGCAAATACCTGTTTTAACACAGGTATTTTTCCATCGTCACTCAAACAGTCGATCATTACACCAGTTTATAAGGGAGGAGATAGAGACAGTGTTAATAATTACAGGCCAATTTCCGTTCTGCCCGCTATTTCTAAAATATTAGAAAAATTATTAAATACAAGACTGCTTAACTATCTCAATAAATATAACCTCTTATCTTCCTCACAGTATGGCTTTAGACGAGGAACATCGACTGAAGACGCAGTATCTGCACTTAGCTCATTAGTGGTTGAACAGCTTGATAAACACAAAAAATCTCTGTCCGTGTTTCTTGATTTACAAAAAGCATTTGACACTGTCTCTATTCCAATCCTCGTAAGTAAATTGGAGGCGATCGGTGTAAGAGGAATCCCACTTGAGCTGTTTAAGGACTATCTGTCAAATAGACGGCAGAGAGTTAAGTTAGATTGTTGCATTAGCGGATATGCGGAGGTGTCATTTGGCGTACCGCAGGGAAGCGTTCTTGGGCCAACGCTATTTCTTATTTATATAAATGACCTTTGCGATATGGCACTCAAAAATGCAAAAATTTTTTCATACGCTGATGACACCGCCGTTGTTTTCACTGCTGATTCTTGGGAAGATATAAAAGATAGTGCTGAGAACGGTCTAGCCCGTATAAATATGTGGTTAAGGAGCAACCTTCTTACATTAAACACTGCCAAGACTAACTATATCTGCTTTAGTATATACAACAATAAACAGCCTTATAATGATTTCCACTTAAAAATACATAACTGCAATGGTAATACTTCCAGTAATAACTGCAACTGTCCAACTCTTCAAAGAGTCAACCAAACAAGATATCTGGGTGTCTATGTGGACCAGCGTCTTTCTTGGTATCCACATCTTGAGCACGTAATCCTGAGACTTAGGAAACTTATATGGATTTTTAAAGCACTCAGGTATGTGGTGCCGATAATAGTGGATGGGTCTCGGAACTTAAATAGAAATCTTCTCACTGAAATTTACGTCTCGTTGGCTCAATCAATCATACTTTATTGTATTACGGTCTGGGGAGGTGCTTCAAAATCCCGTTTTATTGAAGTAGAACGAGCCCAACGCAGCTTGATAAAGGTCATGCACTTTAAAAATATGCGCTTCTCAACTGAATGCCTTTATCAAATGAGTGGCCTTTCATCAGTAAGGAAGCTATACATAATGCAACTAATACTAAAAAAACACAAATCTTTACCTTATTACCCTGACAATAAAAACAGAAGAAGGAAAGACATTGCTGCACAATCCTTTAAAACTAACACTATATTTGCCAAGAAAAATTATGCTAAACGGTCAGTTCATCTTTACAATATAGCAAATAGGGAAATTAATATATATAGTAAACAGCACTATGAGTGTAAAAAAATACTGGCAAAATGGTTAGAACCAAAGAACTATGACGAAATTGAGGCACTATTGGAATAACACACACCATACAAACTTCTCACACGCACGCACGCGCCCACACACACACATACACACACACTCACACACACACACACACACACACACACACACACACACACACACACACACACACACAATATATATATAGGCTTAATTTTAAATATATGAATAACAATTTCAACCTACCTGTACCTACTATCTTTTTAAGGGAGAGCAGTATCTCCTGGCACAGGCTTTAATTATTAAGTTTAAAAGGAGATACTGGTCACTATTAGTTTAAGATAAAAATCTTGTTACAGACAATAAACATTTTATTTATTTATTTATTTATTTTAAGTATGATAACAGTTAGCTGCTGTGACCTATTTACCGGGGACAAAATAAGGAGCGTTTTAATTTAGGATCTGAAGATTCTTTTTAATTTAGGACCTTTGATATGTTTATCTTTTTATTAATTTTTTTTGGTTGATTTTACCTGAACTTTTAACCGACGAAAACTTTGATGGAACTCCGTTGGCTTACAGCGTCAAAGCCTTAATAAATTAGTTGATACAAATAATGTCTTCGCAACTCAATTGAATAGAGCGGTAAAGTTTTTGGTTCGAGTACTTACCATCTTTTTTTTCTTTTTTTATAATCTATGGGCTTGCTCTTGACTACATACTTAACTCTACGGTAAGAAGAGCTCACCCAGAGGAACTGGTTCTCCCACACACCAGCGGAACACAGAGGCACTGTTTGTAGCTGGACTTCGGCAGGAGGGTGGTAGCATCCAGGCGGCCTTTTACGAAGCCTACCACCGCAGAGGGAACTTTTAGCCGTCATCATTGGTTAGAAAACCAAAGATGCCGTTGCCCAGGGTGGACCACTAGGAGGTAGATCCCACCACCCAAAAATGAATATACAGCCCGTTTTTTTTTTTTAAATCAAATCAAGTCATTTATTTGTGACTAGCTGTTCCCCGCGACTACTTACGCGTCAATTTCTGATTTTATGATCGCGATAATTTTTGCAACATTTTTCACTGATGCTTCGCTCCTATTAGTCGCAGCGTGATGTTATACAGCCTAAAGCCTTCCTCGATACATCGACTATCCAACACAAAAAGAATTTTTCAATTCGAACCAGTACTTCTGTAGATCAGCGCGTTCAAACAAACAAACAAACTCTTCAGCTTTATAATATTAGTATAGATACACAGGTTAATTAAGATGATAAACAAAATCATAATCGAAGTGCAGGCTGCGATCGGCCATTTGGGCATACAAAAGTTAAAAAATAATTCATAATTAGTATAAATTACATTATAGGAATAACATTAGTGATAAAAGGTTTTTAAAAAAACCCCTGAATAACATGTCAAAATAAAAAACCTAACATTTAAACATCAATAATTATGGAATAACACAACATAATATTAGGCAGCCAAACTCAGGTCAGGGTTTTGGATTAAATGTTATTTAAATTGTAATAATTCATCAATAATAAGTTAAAAAAATATGTAAAGTAATTTTATTAATATTGGGAGGTGTTGAAATTCTTTAATACAGTTCGGGATTTTATTACAAAGTTTTGGCGCTATAGCTAAGTACTAAGGCCCATAACGACTACTAGAGCTAAGAAACAAAATCAATCAAAAAATTAGAACAGTATCATTTCAGCAAATTACCTCTTGTATTTATTGAATAATAGTAAACTTTTCATTTAGTTGTTTATTAAGTCAAATTTTTCGCTAACGCCAAAAGCGGCCGCTTTTAGCAATAATGTAGGTACAATACGAAAGAATGCCGGAATGAAAAGCAGTTAACAGTAATTCTGGTACAGAGATAATTTGCTAAAATAATACTGTTCTAGTTTTTTGAGAATTGATTTTGTCTAAAAGTAATAAAATTAGATCAATTGAGGGCAACACTTAGCTCTAGTAGTCGACTAAAGCTTGTCTTGTGTCGGATACGATCAGAGCATAATTTAGTTCTTGATTGTAGTCTCAAATACTTACTTTCTATATTAGCTTGAGTCTGAAAGTAGTGTGTTATAAATGAGCTTCGAAGAGTAATAAATAAATAAATAAATATTTAGGACATGCCTCACTGGGCCACACAGAGCCATCTAGTCCTAAATTAAGCTACTATTAAGTACCCTGTCGTATGGGGTACTAGACAGCCGATAAACTTACTTGTAAATACATACTTCTAATACATAGAAAACACCCAGACCAATACAAACAGACATGTTCATGCACACAAATATTTGTACTGTGCGGGGATCGAACCCGGGACCCATGGCTCAGAAGCAGCGTTTACTACCGCTGATCCAAATGGTCGTCAATAAAGACGTAATAAAGACAAGTCGTTGAAATCTTCTGCAGTGACGTCATTGAATAAGTAATAACTCAAATTAACGGCCTATTATGACGCCATATTGGATGAGGCGGGCTATCGTAACTATCGCAACGCCATTTGTACCTTATTCAGCAAGGTCTTGATTTTGGCAGAGGATATGTTCCTGACAGACATGCTATCTGTTATCCTATACAGGGTGTTAGGTAAATATAAAGCCTACACCAGCCTATGTAAACTATGCATAGTTGACGACCTCCGTGGCGGAGTGGCGTACACACCGGTTTTCAAGGTGTCGCCTGCTCCGAGGTGACGGGTTCGATTCCCAGACGGGTCAATGTAGAAACAATGTGTTTTTCTACATTTTCTCGGGTCTGGGTGTTTGTGGTACCTTCGTTGTTTCTGGTTTCCAAAATTCGAATGCTTTAAATAGTTATTCAAATTGGGATCAGAACAATGTATGTTATGTTGTCCACATTTATTTATTTATTTATTTATTAAGTACTATGGTGAAGTCAGAAATTCGATTACATAATTTTTGAAATAAATATTTTTATTAGGTACATTAGTTTGTATGAAAATAAAAATAAAAAATAAATGATGATATCAAATTTCTGACTTCATTATAGTATTTATATGCATACCTATGTTAACACAGTCTGATTTCAGCTTGTTATACCATTTACCGAACACCCTGCATAGTTAATGATCTAGAAATGAAATCGCAAATTAAATGAAATCTCTCTTAGCGATAAGGCCGCCCAAACTGTACACCTTTTAGTGAACATTGATTTTAATTACCTTATTTGGTTTGCAATAAATAGTATTCTATCAATCTTTTAAATTATTTAGTTAATGGTATGGCGCCCGCCCGGCATGCGAGGAGATGCGGGTTTATATACTGATATTATAAGTTACTCACTTTATTTGGGATCAGAACAATGTATGTGATGTTGTCCACATTTAACTATTAAACTATGTCTCAAATGTTATATTATCAAAACAAGCTTCTGTGTAAGCTCTCTCCATTTTAGGCTTCTTCTTAACCGTAGAGTTTAGTATGTAGTCAAGAATAAACCCATCAAATGTTAAAAAAAACACTCGGACTATAGGGTTAAGTATCAACCTTCGTATCTGATTTAAAAGCTAAGCAAATAGACCCAGCTTTGATTTCCACAAAAAAATAGTAAAGCACATAAAAACTGCTTTTTTAAAAAAGGACTTACCTACTATAAGATTAGAATAATGTATGTAATCACATACATTGTCTAAGTTTATTATTATTAATTGGTTATTTAGTACCAAAATTAGTAGTAAAACTGCTTATGACGTCGGCTTAGCTAAAGCAGACTAAAAAGCACAAACACGATAATAATAAGTAAACCTAACAAGTAAGTAATAACTGAAATTAAACATAAGTGTCGTGCAAACAAAATAATATGTTTTTGCGTCATTCGCGTAAACTTGGCAGCTTAGTCATCTACACATAAAGTATTTGGATAGCACTTGCATTTATATACAGGATGAATTTTTACCACCTTCCAAATTTTAATATATCAATCTACGTGACAAAAAACAAATGACGTATTTTTACAAAAATGTCAAGATAAAGCGCTTTGAAAATGACCGCCAAAAATCTAAAATTTTTGATACGGCCGCCTAGCAACACTTTTTTTACGCGTTGCGCATCTTACTAGGTTAAAGTTTTTGATTTTCCCTTTATACCTTAACAGGTCTAGGACCATAAAAATTTAGAACTATTTCGCGATAAATATTTTCGGGTGACAACTTGATTTACATTTTTTACTCCATAAATTGGCTATAAATTCGATACTGAACGCCTAATAAAAATTTTGGAAAGTGGTTAAAATTTCATCCTGCATTATGTTAATTATAGAGTTGCACTATCTTAAAAAATATAAAGCGTACAGCATTCGAGATCCGTGGCCAACTCGATCTGATCCCGGGGTCGGTGGAGACAAGCCCCCCACGCGGCAGAGTGGCGTAGGTACAAATCGGTTTTCAAAGTGTCGCCTGCTCCGAGGTCCCGGGTTCGATTCCCGGACGGATCAATGTAGAAAAAGTGTTTTTCTATATTCAGATTTAAACAATTTATATGATGTTGTTCACATTCATTGATTTATTTGGAAATACAAAAAAAAATCTGTCGTCAGTTAACTAATAAAAGTTCCTAGGTATTTTTATAAACTGCCATCAATATTAGTTCAAACATCATTGAAAACACGTGTCGTGTAAAAAGTTTAAGGCTGATTCACGTGTGTGAAGTCCTCAACCATCTTGAGGACAGACTACAAGCAAAAAGTTAATTGACATCAATTTAAATTTAAAACTCGGCGTCAAAATAAATATAAGTATTTGCAGAAACACTTCAGAGAATACTTTATGTGATATTTTAGCAACTTGATTGCAATTATAATATTATTATCAGTATTTTAACTTGAAAAATTATGTCTCGAACCCGCATCTCCATGCGCCCGGTATGTAATTATGTATATGCGGATTCAAGGTCCGCCTGAGACATAATTTTTCAAATACTGACACTTTGGAGAAGCGTAGGAGATCTTACTTTGTACTAATCTTCCCTTACTACCCTTAAACTAATTTAGAATTATGAATGTAAGTTTGTTTGTCACGCTTTCACGCAAAGACTACTTACCCGATCAACATCAAACTTTGTTCACGTAATCTTGGAGGTATTATATATTGGATATAATATTGGAAAGCAAACAGAAAACAAGTAAAATATACAGTTAGTTAAGAAAAGGAAAAAAAAATATTGAAAAATTAATATATACAGGTCAGAAAAACAATTAAACTACCTAAGGTCGATTTCCGCCCCGAGCTGTCCCTACAGTAAAAGTGCCCATGACGCTAGCCGCGTTACCTCGCTGGATAGCAATGGACAACCTTTGCACCAGGAACAACCCGGAGCGGGGGTCACCGGTTTTATGCCTGAGCCGACGCCCCAACTCCCTAACAAATTTGGATGCTTCCGACCCCCAGCAACCTGCCGTCTCCACAGCCAAAGGGACGAAAATATATTTTTCTTTTAATGGTGCATACTTAAGGCACTTAGCCGCCGCCTGGTGTTCTGCTGCAGCCCCGGCTTCACGCGATGTACGAGAAATGTGGGTAGCGGCAAAGGTGCTAACACAAGTCGCGTCCCATATCAGACATCGGCCTCTTTCCCATGGCACTAATGTTAGTCCATCAGGACGTTTGCCATCGGTGCGACTGAGGCCAGGTGGTTCAAGAACCGATGGGATTCCAGCGGATGTAAGAGCCCTCAAGACGATGTCATTCAGGGCATGGTGTCGAGGATGTCTTCCTGTGCATCGACGACAGCTCAGTGCATGAAGACCGTCGGCCTCCACTGTGGTCCCGCAGATGCATATATGTGGTTCACATACATTGCAGCCCAGGCGAAGGGCGACCGTCACACGCAGAGAGTCGGCGTCAAGTAAGGTGCCCAAATAAGGCGAAGGTAATGCCTTCAACCATGCTCCTGATTCTGGTTGAGACACCGCCAAAAGTCTAGCTCGATCCACCCCCACAGCCCTACCGATGAGATGTTCGAGTGCAGTTTTGCAACCCACGTCATCCCATGAGCGCTGGAATTTCGGGAACATAGGAACGGTTGCATTTGGGAAGAGACCCCGCCAGGCCGTAATGGCATCATTTGCATAGGGGATGGTTACTATATCGCCATTTAGAAGCATAATATCAGCGACTAGGTTCGAAACCCCATGAGACGAAGCCAAGAAAGCCGGCAGGCTCACATCCCGCACACACCGCACCCCTATACCCCCATACCGGACCGGTAAAGTGCCTTGTGTCCACTGTAGCTCATCCAGGGAGACGTTAAGCAAAGTCTCAACAGCGCTCTTGATGACTGCGTCAAATGTTTTCACTTCTTCAGGAAACATCCAAACTGGGGCCGTTCTCAGCAGATATGTCAACCTTGGGACTGCGAAACACTTTTGCATTAGGGCTAAAGCGACATGCGGATTGATGGACTTAAGACGTTCGGTGGCAATTAGGAAAACTTCCCTACGAGTTTCTAATGCCTCAGGAATAGCGGCTGAGAACATTGGAGTGCCAAGCAGAGAGAAGGACTGTGCATTAAGCTCCTTCAGGCCAGGAAGCAGAGAGGTAAATGAAGGTAGAGCAGAAGATCCTGCACTAAAAGAGAAAAACTCACACTTGGTTGAATTGACCTCTAACCCTAATTCCCTAAGTCGGGGCAATAACGCTAAAATATCTTGCTCTACTTCCTCGGGTCTACCTCCTATGGTACCATCGTCGAGGTACCAAATGTTGAGTGGTGACTTGAGCTCGCTTATAGCTTTATGGATGGCAAGATTGAAAATGAGTGGGCCAAGGGGATCTCCCTGCTGCGCTCCAACCTGAGATAAAATCAAGTCCTTCTGGAAATAAAGGTTAGATGGTCTATGGTAAACCTGATGTAGGAAAGGATAAAGTGCAGGGATTTGTTCCATCACCTCAGTTAACAAGACATCCCTTTCTACAGAATTAAAAGCATTTTTAATATCCAATTTTATTATAACCCCACCCGCATTCCTAGGATCTGATACAAAAGCACGTACAGCATGAATAGCAGCTTCACAACCCAAACGCGTTCCAAATCCCAATTGATGAGGCTGCAGGTAGGAAGCCATATGTTCCTTCACAGCGCGACACCCAAGCTTTGCCACCAAACGACGAATCACACTCCCAACCGCAATAGGTCTCAATCCACCGTCCTTCTTTTTCAGGGCGCATAGTGTAGCCCCATACAAATATGGACAAATTGCAGGGTTTAATTGCCCACTGAGCAGAAAATTGCTGAGTTCAGTCAGGGCCTTAATCAGGCGTTGACCATTATCTCCAGCTGTGTTCGAAATTAACTCCTTCAAATGAACCGGACGGATACCGTCTAGGCCAGCAGCGGAACCATTATAAAATGAATTAATTGCAAATACCACATCTTCCTCGGATACTACGAGACTGGGCATGCCCAGACATGGCTCAGGCGGATAACAGAGAGTCCGGGATGGACTAGGATGTTTTGACTGCAAAGCAGCAACAGTTTCTGGCCCCGCCGGTGCAAATGTGTCCTCACTCATGAGAAGGCGAACTGCTCCCCTCATGTCACCCTCCTGTACTTTTGATTCAACTACCTTTGTTAGTGAACGGGATTTTGTAGCTAACGTACCGGCACCAACCGAAGAAAAGCCTGAGGCTGCCCCTATATTTGCCTTGATCTTAGCAGTAAGAGACAGCACTCCAGACTCCTCGGGGGTCCTTAAAGCCCTATAAGAAAAAGTAAGGAGTGAGCACCAGTCTTCCAACCCATTAGTGGCGATACAGCTATCTATTATCTCGCACAATCTACCAGACGCCACACTTCTCGCACCCCTCGGAATATGACGCAAAACTTTAATCGTACCCTTGAATGTAACGAGCTGGTCGAGTATAGATTGGCTGCAAGGTTTAACACAGCCTGCCAGTGGCGTAACAACAGGAACGGCAGCAGTCTGCGCTTGCAAGGGCCCCGGCAAGACGTCCTTATGAACACGAGTAATATGTATCTTAAGGCCTCGTGAAGTAAATTTTCGAGATGAGATAGGGCAATAAGGGCACGTCGACTCAGGTGGGCTACTCATGTTTCAGAAAATCAAAAAGTTGAGATCTGTGTTTAAGAATGTCCAAATACTACAAGTACATCCAGATGCCAGGATAGCTAAAGCTGCTCACTCTCATACACGCACGCAGCTTCATTGGAAATATGTATAATAATATCATGACACTATCTCACTTTAGATGCAATCAGAGGATTCGGCAGTGGTTGTCAAATCTCGATTACACAGAAACAGAAAAAATGCTTACTTACTAGTTTCAGGCTCGTGTACACACACACACACACACACACACATATACAAAAACACATACACATTAAATTGAAAATTAAATGTAATTTAATCCCTCAACCCCCAGGAGGCACTCGGGTGCCACGATAACAATTGATTTCAATTGTGTCTGGAATAACTCACGATCGAGGGATAATTAAATGTAATTGAGACTTGGGATGGAAGGCGCTGACTGCTGTATCACGGTTTATACCACCTGTCAACGTTAACCTCATGCTTAAAAATTTTCAAATGTATATCAACTATGTTTAGATTAAGAGGATAAATGCTGTAATTGAAAATGATGAATAAAAATTTATTCATTATTTATTTATTTATATTACAAGCGACATAGGCTATAAGGTTCTATACACCGTGCATTTTGAACCTCCTGACTAACGAAGCCCACGTTATCTAACCATTTATGTATAACATCTTGGCAGTGTTATTTTCATATCTTATCAAGTTTTTATAAAATCTATACTAATATTATAAAGTTAAAGTATTTATTTGTTTGTTTGTTTGTTTGAATGCGCTATTCCCAGGAAGTACGGGTTCGTTTTAAAAAAATATTTTTGTGTTGGATGGTCCATTTACCGAGGTCGGCTTTAGGCTAATATAACATCACGCTGGGACTAATACGAGCGAAGCATCAGTGAAAAATGTTTCAAAAATCGTCGCGATCATAATAATAGAAATTGACGCGGACGAAGTCGCGGCCAACAGCTAGTAAGATATAAAATACTGGTTCAGCTATTTATTTTGTAACACGCTGTGACGCGCAAGGACGTAGTAAAGGTAAGGTCCATTCACCCGGGACCCCGCCACAGCAACATAATACGTTTGTGCCAACTCAAGTCACCACAGCAATGATGTGCAGGCATCATCACCACGCTTGCCGAATTTTTTTGATTTTTTTGATTTTTATTTATTTAATATTCGGAAGACCAACAGCTAATGCAACATAAAAACAATAACAGATAAGTATCAAAAAGCCAATAACAGGTCCTCGCAATTAACTATAGACTAGGCGAAAGTACCTACATTAAGCGTCGAACACAATCAAATTAAATAATGCTTACATATTATTGGGGTTAAAGTATCAAATTGTCGTTTTGTATGGACAAAATCAAGAAAAGTCATTTTTCCATACTAACAATTTTTTAGTTTTTTTAAAAACGCCTGAACCGTTTTCGATGCAATTGAAGGTGAAAGTTAGATGGTTATAAAGCTACGCATTATAGTATTTAAATTTCTGAAAATCAAAGTATATAATACAAATATACCTAATTGAAGCAAGAAGGTCAGCTGACACATTGTAAGGGGTCTTTTCAACGACTTCCTTTGAAGTAATAGGCACTAGTATTGCATTTTTTTTTATCAAAAGTTACTTTATTTAGTTTTTGATACAATACAAAAAGAATTACGCAATAATATGACTATACTTAAGAGCTATAAACAAAATAAAAAGTGGGAAAATAATCGGCAATATCATACTTTAAACCCTATTATTAACTGCCAAATTCATTTTAAATACAAAATCAACAGAATTTTAGTTTAAACAACCAATCATGGTTTGTAAAGTACCTTATTAACACTTACTTATATGATATTAAATATTTAAGACATGCCTCATTGGGCCACACAGAGCCATCTAGTCCCAAATTAAGCCACTATTAAGTATCCTGTCGTATGGGGTACTAGACAACCGATAAACTTACTTATATACATCTTGTAAATAAATACTTTATAATACATAGAAAACACCCAGACCAGTACAAACAGACATGTTCATGCACACAAATATTTGTACTGTGCGGGGATCGAACCCGCGACCCATGGCTCAGAAGCAGCGTTTACTACCGCTGATCCGAATGGTCGTCAATTGTGATCACAAGCCCGAGTAATGTTCGCAAATTCGGAACTTTTGTTGCACGACTTGGGCATCGAACGCAGAGCCCTGAGATATTAACCCAGAACTTATACCACTCGATTAACGGGGCGTTGCAGCGTTGCTATGTTACACAAGTGGCTAAGTAGAGGCGCAGTCTCATTAAATTGATGGGATTTTAATGATATGTCACAATGGCGAGGGTCATACAAAACAAAAACTACATTGCATAAATCATGTTTTCTTATTATGTGTTATGTAATACCTGGGTCTACATCTTGAATTTCTCTGCACTTAAATAGGTAATTTTGAAATACATTTATCTTGATATGTAACGCCACAGAACAGATAATTTACTTTGTCTACTGTGTAACACAGTTGACGACCTACGTGGCGGAGTGGCGTACACACCAGTTTTCAAGGTGTCGCCTGCTCCGAGGTCCCGGGTTCGATTCCCGGACTGGTCAGTCTAGAAGAAAAGGTTATTACATTTTTTTTTGAACGCCCCGTTGGGGTAGTGGTTTAAATACTGGGCCAAGATCTCGGGGTCCCGGGTTCGATCCCCGGGTCGGGCAACAAAAAGTTTCGAATTTTCGAACGTTGCTCGGGTTTGTGATCACCAACCCGCATTTGGCAAGCGTGGTGATTATACCAATTCCCATCATTGCAGTGGTAACTAGAATTCAATGATGGAGGCCTTTTCCCTGCAGTGGGATGATTATAGGCTGTTACTTTTTTTTTTATACATTTATTTTATTTATACATGGATACTAAAGTTGTTAAAATACAGAAGTATTTCACATTAATTACTTTACCATTAACGATCTTAGAAATCATAAAAACTACGACATTTAATTGTCCTAGACTCCTAGCTTGCACCGGTATTTATATCCCTTTAAAATAATTACTAAAAATAAAATACTGAAAAGAGTGACCGAGTTTCTTGCGCTGCTTCTCTGCACTAGCCCCACACTGTCCCGAAGCAGTGGTAGGATAAAAAATTGTCGACCATTTGTATCAGTGGTGGTAAACGTTGCTTCTGAGCCTGGGGTCGCGGGGTCGATCCCCGCACAGTACAAATATTTGTATGCATGAACATGTCTGTTTGTACTGGTCTGGGTGTTTCTATGTATATATTTACAATAAATATTTATGTCAGTTTATGTATTATAAATGTATTGTATGTGTTTTCTATGTATTATAAATTGAAAATGCAATTCTTCGCTCTGTCAGCGACAGGTTGCAATTTCAAGTCTTAGCTAAGGCAGTTGTAATTTAAATAAAGTAATTGTATTGCCAGAACTTACTTAGAAGATACTACTTTTATTTTCAAGGTACTATTATACTTGTAGAATCAGTTTTAGCCCGTAAAGTCCCCGTTGGTCTAGTGGTTTAAATACCGGGCCAAGATCTCGGGGTCCCGGGTTCGATCCCCGGGTCGGGCAACAGAAGTTTATAATTTTCGAAAATTGCTTGGGTTTTTGTTCACCACATTTGGAAAGCGCGGTGATAATGCAATGCCTGTACCCATCACGCTGTAGTAACTTTAATTCAATGATGCAGGCCTTTTTCCTTGCAGTGGGATGATTATAAGCAGTTACATTTCTTTTTTTATAAGTTTTATATTAAAATTATATAAAAAATATTGGATATTACAGTGTTTTGGCAAATTCTGATGCGTTGAACTCTTTTGTACGGGACACAAACTTTTGGCAATTAATAATGGAATAAATACAATTTTACTAATGTTCAGACGGGTGTTACAGGTCACTGCACTTAACCTCTGTGTGGCGACACATAAGCGTCCGTAGAATAGTGTAAAATTATGTTTTTAGCATATTTTTAAGCTATTGCATAGCTTCTATCGCTGGCCTTGAAAATACGAAAATAATCTAACCCCCACACCCACACACTCGGGGCGAGGCACGATCGAACAATTTTGAATTTCCGAAATTTAAAATAATTTAGAAGAAAATAAGGATTTTGACAGTATGGTTGCCTATGGTAACCATATCTGCCAAAATAACAGAAAAATTTAATTACAAAAGTCAAAATTAGAAAATACATAAAATTATAAAATTAAGCTATTGTATAGCTTCTATCGCGGGCCTTGAGCGTGGAGACCGAATCCAGAAATTCCGTAACGAAAATAACCTAACACCCCCCCACTCCGACCGGCACAGCGGTGATACTTTTTAGTTTTATAATTGCATAAGTTGATAAAAAATGCTATGCAATAGCTTTACCGCGGCAGTCTCCGAGTGCCACATGTCTTTTTTATTTATGTTCTGCTTCAGACAAGGGAAATCCACGGAAGGTGCGATATCGCTGTTTACTGACATGGTCACGGACCACGTTGATAAAAAAAGTCCGTGCATAGGAGTATTCCTCGATCTCGCAAAGGCTTTCGACACGGTCTCAATACCCATACTCCTTGAAAAGTTGGAACAAATGGGTATACGTGGTGTTCCACTGCATTGGTTCTGTAGTTATCTAACCAACAGAAGTCAGTGTGTCAGGATTGGGGAACACAAAAGCGTACCGCGACAGGTTGAATTTGGCGTGCCACAGGGTAGCATACTCGGTCCGACTCTTTTTATTCTATATATTAACGACTTAATCGAATCCAAAATCACGAATGCTGAGATTATCTGTTATGCAGATGATACGGCTATCATCTTCCAGGACACCACCTGGAATAAGACCGTTGAGCGCGTAGAGGAAGGAATGAAAGTTATTACTGCCTGGCTTCAAAACAACTTACTAACACTTAACTTGCAAAAAACTAAATTTCTCTGCTTTTACAAAACATTAGCTACTTCACCTTCCTTTACTAGCATTAAATCTTGCTCATGTCTTCACAGCGGTATGCAAACACAACAACATTGTACATGCGACAGCATCTATAGATCACCCACAGTAAAATACCTTGGTTTAATTTTGGATGAGAAGTTAACTTTTAAAGAACACATTGATACAACTGCAAAAAGAGTCCGTAAACTTATATATATTTTTAAAAATTTACGTGATGCAGCGAACACTAACCTGCTCAAAACAGTTTACATGTCTATCTGTCAATCTGTAGTCACTTATTGCATCGCCATATGGGGCGGAGCAACCTCCAATCATATGTTGTCCTTGGAGAGGGCACAAAGATCAGTCCTCAAAGTTATGTTCAAAAAACCAATACGGTACCGCACATTTGAACTTTATAAAGAAAGTGGGCTCCTGACAGTACGTGGTCTTTTCATCCTCAGGGTGATGATACTTACACACTCCCGCGTAATCAAATCAAAAAACTACACGCAGATGCTCAGTAAACGTGTTTTCAGGGTTCCTGTCCCTACAGTCAAAAGCAAATATGCTAAAAAGTATAGCGCCTACCTACACCCATATATCTACAATAAGGTTCAATCAGTTTGCCATCTTCAGAACTGCTTACTACATGAGTTGAAGAAATTGGTCTATAAGTGGATTGGTACACTTTCTTACCACAAATTGGAGGCAATACTAAAAGCACACATATAGTCTGTTAAGTGGTCACAATTGTGAATTTCCGATCCCAAGATCCATATCGTAGGGCTTAACAGGCTACTCAAAAACTACACGCACTTTACACTTACAACATACCTACTACACAAATAACATACTTACACTACCATCCATTTTATCACTAATAAGATTTAATTATGTACATTGACGAAAGTCGCGCTCACTGTAACCTTGGCAACACGTGACAAAGATTGTCTTCCGGACAGGCCTAGCCTAGTGTAGAAATCTTTTGTAATTTTATTTTTATGTAGTGTCTCGGCACAACATTGGCATGTGTTTTGATTAATTATTTACTCATCAAATTATGTAAGTTAACTTAACTATGCTTGTGTTGTTCAATAAACTTTTTTTTTTTTTTTTTTTTTTTTTTTTTTATGTAACATCACCTATAATGTTAGACATAAATGTGCCGATCAGGGTCCTTATTCAGCTATTTCAATCGCAGTTTGATCTTGACTGAATTGGACGATTTTGACATTTAGCCCATACTAGAACTGTCAAAAACCTGCAATTTAATTACGATTGTGATACGATTTTGTTACGCGAATTAGGGGACAGGCCTCTTCGATAGAAGGCTATTGCTATAATCACCATTTTGCCACACTTATCTGGCGGGTCGCTGATCGCAGTTTGATCAACTACAAATAATATTTTGGTCAATGAAAATAAAACAAAATGCATTATGACGCCACCACGGCTCGTGAACCCTCAAACTTCTCACCGCGTGTATATTCCTTACTTCTGCAGTAATAAGGTCGAAAACACACAACGTCTGCCACCATTGAGATCGCCTAGAAATTACCGCAAATTTAAAATATGTATTTAAAAAAAAATTGGTTATATTCATCAAAATATGCAGCAATGAGATTTTAGATATTAATATAAGCAATGTATTATGTGACTTTGAAGGATAAGGATTAAGTAATTTCGTTGTAATTTGAAAAATAGTGTTATTTAACATTTTTCAACCGCATTTTTGAGCAAGCAAATTCAAGATAAAGAACTTAAGTTACTTATACTGTAATTCGAGATCCGTCAGTCTAGTCATTGACCTATAGTAATCGGCAAAAAATATAGCATTTTTTCAATGAGTCGCCTTAAATTTACCATGCCCACGTAAGATTTGCTGCCACCCATACTACCTTTTTAGGTATAACTGTAGACTCTCATTTGCAATGGGGTGCTCATATTAGGGGTCTGTTTGGACAGTTATGTTATGAGAACGATAAGGCAATTGACTGATGTTGGAACGGCAATATAAGTAGTTTAGGTACTTTCACAGCATAATGTCGTACAGAATTTTGTTGTGGGGCTCAGCGACAGATATTGGGTCTATTTTTATATTACAAAAACGTGCAGTAGGTACGGGCTATTTACGGCCTTCTACTTTATTTACGTCGGTAAGAACCTACATTTCATTTTTTAAGTAACGTACACAATTTCAATACCAGAAATAAAGATCAACATTGCCGTTCCAGGCTTCTGACTGCGAAAACTAGGAAAGGCGTCGGGCGAACTTCCATACAAAGCTGGGCCTGAAAACGTTACATCCACAAATGGGGTGTTATTTTATAGAAACTATAGTCTTATATCAAATACGCAATGATTTAAAAAAATCTGCCATGGGAGAAAAAAGTTATAGCATGATATTGATCAACAATAAATAACCTCAAATGTGAAGAAGTTATTGTGGTTATTCCAATAACTGTTCTATTCATAGTACTATGAAAAGGTCTGTGATCGACAAGCTTTATGGCAATATAAATAAAGGGATTTAAATAAAAAATCATTTAAGAACTATTTTTTACATTTATTACATTTATTCATCATCATAATAAAATGATTGTAGGTATATGAATATTATACAAGAATTGTGCAGGTAGTATAAGATTTTCGTAAGACCCTTGCTTGCTTTTTAACTACTTACTAATACTTGAGGTGCGATCTACTGTTGTTTAATAATAGAAAAGCCTTCATCTTTTATTTGATGCATTCCCATGATAGTACTAGTATGTGTGTATCGTATGCTCTAGCATCACCATCAGAATCCCACAACTTAGCCAAGTCGTAAAAGACAATCGATTCGAATAATAAATAATACTCGGCCACTATGTATTATTTATAACCGCATTAACAAGCTCAAAGCAAAACGAAGCCAACCAATGACTGTGACAGTTGACAATCTTGACATTTGTTTTTCTTTTTTTACAAATCCTAATGTCATCTATGTAATATTAACTTTATATCGATTTCACATATGCTTTAAAGACATTTTAAAAATACGCCATAATTCTATTGTATTGTACGAGTATATTGAACTAATAAACAGTAGTGTGTACTTACCTACTTGCATTATCGCAATATACCTTTTTGTAGGAAAAAATATAAAGTGGTGTATCAACGCATATTATGCCTGGCAACATTTTAGGACCGGAAGAATACACTTAGCGATTGAGGGTCAATTGTGTTTTTATTTAAATGATACTTTAATACCCCATTGTAAAATATCGTGATTTTAAGTCAATAGAAATTAAAAAGCATTAAATAAATATTGCATCATATTTCAACAGTGTAACGGGCGGTAAAGTTCAGGCCCATTTTCGCCCGTGACCTTTGTGCATGGGAATTGTATTCGTATTTTCAACAAATTGACCTTTTGTAATCACAGTAAATTTAATTAATCAATTCAGTGTTATCGGAAAAGTTCGGTAACAAACACAATGACACGATAATTGTATACAGGATGAAATTTTAACCACTTTCCAAAATTTTTATAGACCTTCAGTATCGTATTTAGAGCCTATTTATGAAGTAAAAAATGTTAGTCAAGTTGTCACCCAAAAATATTTTTCGTGATAATGGTTTCAAATTTTACGGTCCTAGACCTGATAAGGTATAAAGGGACAGTCAAAAACTTATGAATAGTATCGTTATGAATGATTGAGATGCGAATCGCGTAAAAAAAGTGTTGTTAGGCGGCTGTATCAAAAATTTTGGATTTTTGGCAGACATTTTCTAAGTGCATTATCTTGACATTTTTGTACTGGGCTATACCAAAAGAAAAAATACGTCATTTGTATTTTGTCTCGTAGATTGATATATAAAAATTTGGAAGGTGATTAAAATTTCACTCTGTATACAACTAGCGGCCTGTCCCTGCTTCGCACGTGTGGACATAAGATTATTTTATTAGGATTCCTAATATTTTCTAGCAATAAATATAGCCTACGACACTCAAGATGAATGTAGCTTTCCAATGGTGAAATATTTTTTTAAATTGGCATAGTAGTTTTTGAGTTTATTCATTACAAACATATACACACAAAAATATATATGTCTATTACAAAATCGAGTGGTCAAATGAATTTCTCGTCAGTAAAGACGGGAGACAGAAATGGGTAATGGCAAAACTTTAAGACCTACGACAATGATCGTCCTTCTGACACTGCTCACACAAACTACACCTCAATACTATTGACGGAAGCCACGACGTACGAAAAACTAATATTTGTACGTACACGGTAATATTCCAAAGTTTTCAAGAAAATGTTACTACTATGATACATGCTGCAGAAACATTCAGTAAACTAGTCGGATTATTTCAAATCTGCTTTTTTTACAAGACTACGGCAACACCAAAAGGGTTGTCATTTTAGCAGTCTATTTATAATGTATGTGGGTTCCACATTTGAGCCTACTTAAAAGAGAACCTGTTTTCTGTAACGAACATACATACATGTATATTATCACGCCTCCTTCCCGACGGGGTAGGCAGAGACCAAGGCCTTCCACTTACTACGATCCTGGCATACATCTTTCGCTTCTTCCACATTCATCAATCTTTTCATGCATGCTTGTCGGTTTAGAGTACTCTTGACCTGACCTTTCTTCAGAACATCCCCGATTTAATCGTGGTAAGTTCGTCTAGGCCTTCCTCTTCCAACGTTCCCTTTCACACTCGTCTTATAGATCTGTCTAGTCATTCTTCTCTCATTCATCCTCTCTACATGCCCAAACCATCTCAGCATCCCTTTCTCAATCTGTATGACAATATCTTCTTTCAAACCACATAATATAACGAAAATTTTTATTAATATTACGTATCCTATTAAAAGTCCGCCCTCGTCCTTCTTGACAATTTTACGGAATTTGGCAGTTTCTCAAAATTTTATCCTGTTTGAAAAAGATTAACTATTGATATTTTTATTTATTATACTGAACCCTGTACTTTGTAACTGTTCCTAGTCAACAACACAATTGCGATTTTGCATTTTGGCGAAATATAAAAATAATAATTTTAAAGTAACTAATTTCTTTACAACTTATTGTTCGAATTTCCAAAACATAGAGTTTTAGTTAGAAGTCGTTAAGCAACTTTAAATATTAATATACAAGACATTATGTTAGTGACATTCATTTAAAATCATAGCCTACACTACCCCAAGGCAGTTTGAGTAAATACACAGAAACTTATTATAAAAGCACTTCCTAGCACCTATTTTCAAAGAGGTAAGTGATTGTTTGAAATCAGGCGGGTATTTCAGTCATTACATGAAAGAATTCTCATTATTTTCTGCAAGTAATCAAACAACATCTACCCGGAACTAAGCAAAGCTGCTAGGCGTAAGACAACTTACTGTGTATCATTCTACTGTGTACATATAACATTGAAGCGAAACACGTGATATAGTATTCGCGAAGTGACACAATGATGCACCTCTAATTAATTCTAATTGAAGTGCTAAAGGATGTGAACACGACGCACCGCGGCTTACTGTTTCAAAGACAAACATGAGTTTAATGGCTTACAAACCAATCAATTTGCACATTTGCCAAAATACTTGTTTCCGCAAACACGTAATAATATTCTTCGTCTTTTCATATGACTTTTGTTTAATGATTGTCCGGTGTCAGTTTCAGAGTCGTCTATTAATGGCGTTTACGACTTTCCTCTTTTTTGATAACCTTCGTGGCGAAGTGGCGTACACACCGGTTTCCAAGGTGTCGCCTGCTCCGAGGTATGGGGTCCTACTTCCGGACGGGTCAATAAAGAAAAATGTGTTTATTCTAATTTTCAAGGGTAAGGTAAAGGCTAGGGTAGTAAAATATTAAAATTTTATAAAATATATACAACCCTAAATTTTTACCCTTTTACCACCAACCCCTATTTTTTGTTAGCCATTTTAGTAATTTAATCATTTTTATGGCAAAACAACGTTTGCCGGGTCAGCTAGTACATATATATAAAAATGAATCCCTATTTCCCTTGGTCATCGCATCACGCGTGAACGACTGGACCGATTTTACTAATTCTTTTTTTGTTCTGTCTATTATTGTCAGGAGAATGTTCTAATAAAAGAAAATAATAAGAAAATTGCGCGGAAAGTCACAAAATTTAAGAAAACTTAATCACCATACTGAATTATTTGTAATGTAACCTTAGCGCTTTTGACAATTTAAGTGTATGGCGTTTGATATAACATTGACAGAATTCGTGCTGCAAATAATATTGTCAAATAGGGTGTAAAAAAAACTGAATTTTGCACAATATACCAACAAAACTATTTATATACCCGCCAGAAAAAGAACACAAAGAATGTTGCGTATCAAAAAGCATAATAATAATTATTATACAATTGATTTTTTTTTATCACACCATTTTGTAATAAATATTTTTAGTTAAGCTAGGACAACGTTTGTCGGGTCCGCTAGTATATTTATATTTATTTATTCATTATCTTGCGACAGACCAAATGTTTAGAAAGACGTCCGAATTACTACTATAAAACCTTAACGGACCCTAGCAAAATAAGAAGTTACAAGTTTCAGACTGCGAAAAGTGGAAATTTTGTTCATGGGAAATAGCATTCGTATTTTCAACAAATTACTACAGGGTATTGCAGAACTCGCTGTACATAAACATAAATCGTGTGTCAAAGCAATTTCAATGAAAAATTACTAATTGTTATGTAAACGATGACACGTTTGGCTTTAAATTGTTGTAGCTAGCACTGGCATATATATACGAGTATCTTTAGTAAACATTTAAAAAGAGGCTGACAATAGTGACCGTTTCTCGTGCTGATTCTCGACACTAGCCCACTCTTGTCCCGGAGCAGTGGTAGCTTTAAAAACTTCGAATAATATAATAGCACAGCATGTAGGCTACTTTTTCATCCCAGTAAAATGGGCGTTGGTTATCACGTGTTCAGAATTCCACGCGTCATGAATTCACGGGAAACATCTAGCAACAACGAAGGTCTCCTTGTAACACGTGATATTCAACCAATACTATTAACTGTGTAACTTTGCTTACGGCTCAAATGTGTCAATATAGAGATGACACACGGTAAATAGTGCGATCGTGAACAGCGGTACAGTCAAGTGCGTGTAGTGGAAGTCGGATAAATAATGCACATTTCGAGTGTTTGATTTAGCAGTCTGTGTACACGATGTTGGATATTGTTGATCACCAACCCGCATTTGGCAAGCGTGGTGATTATGCCAGTACCCATCATTGCTGTGGTAACTTGATTTCAATGATGGAGGCCTTTTCCCTGCAGTGGGATGATTATAGGCTGTTACTTATACAGGTGAAATTTTAACCTGCACCTTCCTAATTTGGATATATCAATCTACGAGACAAAAAACGAATGACGTATTTTTTCTTTTGGTACAGCCTAGTACAAAAATGTCAAGATAACACTTAGAAAATGTACGCCAAAAATCTAAAATGTTTATATGATACGGCCGCATAGCAACACTTTTTTACGCAATGCGCATCTCATTCATTCATTACGAAACTTATTATTTATAAGTTGCTGATTTTCCCTTCATACCTTCACAGGCTTGACCGTAAAAATTGAAAACTATTTTGAGAAAAATATTTTCAGGTGAAAACATGATTTACATTTTTTACTGCATAAATGGATTCTAAACACGATACTGAACGCCAACAAAAATTTTGGACAGTGGTTAAATTCACCTGACAAACGAAGTTCACGTTATGCAACAACTACGTATAACATCTTGGCAGTGTTATTTATTTTTTTATTAAAAATAATTTTTGAAAATTTTTTATTTTTGATTTAGACTTTTAGACTTTTAATTTTGTTACACGCTGTGACGCGCCTAGACGTATTATTTTGCTGCGGCGGGGTCTCGGTTGAATGGACCTTACACAGCTACATCTGTATGCGTCACAGCGTGTTTCGAAATAAATAACTGAACCAATATTTAACATATTTAATTAAAATTTTTTGGTAAAAAATTATAATACCACTGCCAAGATGTTATACATAATGGTAACATAACGTGGGCTTAGTTTTACAGGTAGTCCAAATTGCACCGTGTATATTAAATATAGCTGTTGCCCGCGACTTCGTCCGCGTCAATTTCCGTTATTATGATCGCGATTATTTTTGCAACATTTTTCACTGATGCTTCGCTCCTATTGGTCACAGCGTGATGTTATATAGCCTAAAGCCTTCTTCGATAAATGGACTATCCAACACAAAATAAAATTTTCAAGTCGGACTAGTACTTCCTGAGATTAGCGCGTTCAAACAAACAAACAAACAAACAAACAAACAAACAAACTCTTCAGCTTTATAATATTTGTATAGATTGTGACGTGTAAAAGCGCCTCCGGGGGCCTATTTGTAAAAATAAAACTGATTTTAACTGATTTTTAACTGATACCTTAAAAACAAAGAAAGGATTTTCGGAAAATACCATCCCGACACAAAGTCGTTAAGTAAAAGATTCATATTCACAAATTACGTCACTTTTTAATTAGTTAATCTTATATTAATATATATATTGGGCACGCGGCCGATTATAAATGTGGACCTATGTTGCCCGCAATAAATATATAATAATAATAATAAAGAATTACCTGACCGATATGTTTAGGAATGTACGAGTAACCAAAGGTTAAAAAAAGCCGTCAATCGTTTTATTCCGAACTAGCTGTTCCCCGCGACTTCGTCCGCGTCAATTTCCGTTATTATGATCGCGATTATTTTTGCAACATTTTTCACTCATGCTTCGCTCCTATTGGTCGCAGCGTGATGTTATATAGCCTAAAGCCTTCCTCGATAAACGGACTATCCAACACAAAAAGAATTTTTCAAATCGGACCAGTACTTCCTGAGATTAGTACGTTCAAACAAACAAACAAACAAACTCTTCAGCTTTATAATATTAGTATAGATTAGTATAGATTACTACCATTTTATTGATATTTAGATAAACATTTAAAAGTTATCATGATTAAGTTACATTTACGGTATACTAAAGCGGCTGTTTTGCATATCCCACTGGACATACGCCTCTCCAGAAGGAATATTTTGCTATAATCGCCTCACTCAGAGGCGGCGTAAGGCGTGGGTGGTGTGGGCCACCGCCCACGGCCTCGCGGTGCACGGGGGTGCCCCATAGTTATGATAAAGAAAAAGCATGGAAAGCCCAAAAGTACTCGTACATAATAAATACATTAAAAATTAATTATCAACTTAAAGATATAGGTATCTATTGATATGATAAACAATGTCATGAAATTAATTATACCATCAGAGGGCCTTGCCAAGTGCTTGCCCATATTATCAGAAGGCCTCACGATATGTACCTCGCCCACATTAAATTTAGGCCTTGCGCCGCCATTGACCTCACTTGTGGCCAATGGCGGCGCAAGGCCTAAATTTGCCAGGCGGTGGAATCCAAACAATAGTGAAGACAAAACGCTGCTGCCCGTCCTCTGGCAGTACTCCAGTTTCCAAGTCGCATCTTACGACGCCGTCTGGATGAGGAGGGGAGGGGTGTATTCTATTATATTTTAAGTTACACACACACACACAAATCATAGCACAATGCTTCTTAATGATCAGTTTCTGACACGAATGTTAAGCAACGCTGGGAGCGGTCACTAGTTGGATGGATGACTATTTGTGGCATCATATTTATTCCCTCGATCGTGAGTTATTCCAGACACAATTGAAATCAATTGTTATCGCGGCACGCGCGTGCCGCCTGGGGGTTGAGGGAATATTATCTTAAGCGCTTCCGTGCTTCGGAGGGCACGGCCGTCGGTCCCGGCTGTTGTCACGAGATCAGTCGTAAAGCCCCGTTGGAGGCCTTCGGGCGGCTTGAGAAACGTCCAACGGCGGGGTGATGTTGCCACAGCGTCGCCCTCGCCGTCCACCAACCCGCACTAGGCTAGCGTGGTGGAACTAAGGCCTTAACCCCTCTCCGTATAAAGGAGAGAGACCTGTGCTAAACAGTGAGCGTAAATGGGTTGTTACTTTACTTATTTTTACTTTACACATACGAAAAAATATAGCTATGCCATCACAAAACGTAACTAGGAACGGGACAAACTGTTGAAATAATACAACCGTTATCGTATCATTAAAAAAACTCAAGTCACTGACAGACTTAAAGTCTGCGAGTAAAATAAACACTTAGAAACACTTTTGTGCGCAAGCGCACCACTCAACGTCAATTTGCTCAAACAACTAACCATAACAGTCTAGTAAATACAGCAAGGTTTACTACCATCATAACTTTGTTAAAGATCGAATTGGTCAACTAAAATATTATGGTTAACTTGTATATCGGTGTTATAAAGCCTTTATTTGTGTTGTGGCTGTGTTTTTATTCGGTGGCAAAAGACTATGAATGAGTAAATTTCATTTTGGTGTACCTAAATATATTAAAACGAATAATATACAGAACAATAAAAATAGCGCCGTAATAGGAGTCGATTTTGACTAGCTCCGTAATAGAATGTTTTACCCACAGAACAGACAAAGTAGATGTTTGAGGTTTAATCCCTCGATCGTGAGTTATTCCAGACACAATTGAAATCAATTGTTATCGCGGCAGGCGCCTGCCGCCTGGGCGTTGAGGGATTAACCCATGTTTTACCTTATACGACGTATTCAATCGTATTTAAGCGTCAGAACAATTTTGTGGTGGTGGGATCTAACTCTTATTGGTTCACCCTGGGCAACGGCATCTTCGGTTTTCTAACCAATGATGACGGCTAACAGATCCCTCTGCGGTGGTAGGCTTTGTAAGAGGCTGCCTGGATGCTATGCACACACAAATCTCTCAGATTGTTAATAATAAAGTAAATGCGTTATTGGCTGTCAGTATTGCTAAAATGTAAACAAATCTGTTTTTAGCTGCTGGCTGCTGCGGATTTTGTTAAAATAAAAATAAATAAATAAAAAAAAATACTAACTAGAATAAACTTTTCTTTTATCTTCCAGCCGCCATCATGGTGTCCTGCGACCGTGCGCCCGCGCCGCAAATACCCCAGTTTTACGCGGGAAGGACCATATTCATCACCGGAGCAACAGGCTTTATGGGCAAGGTGTGTGTTTCTTTCTAATACTAAGTATTTAATGGGAAATGCTTGTTTGATATTTCTCACCCAATTACGTCAAAATGACTAAATGGATTACGATTTAGTTCATAATACTTAGGCCATTTTTACCCGGCTGTGGCAAAGCCAACAGGAAGGGTAATGAAGCAGCAGTATATGTATATATACAGGGTGTCCAGTAAGTATCACGTCAAAGCAAGGTGTAATGGTCAGCTATTATACAAAAAAGTGACCTTTGTAAAAGTGTCATAGTTTTCGAGATACTGCTATTTTTAGAAAATATCGAAATAAACTCTTTTAACGTCTGTTTGGTATTGTTGTTTGCCCTGTAGTGAGATGGTTCCAGGTCGGTACTTACAGCCAGAGCACAGCACAGATCACTCCCTCCCTAGAATATTCAATAAACAATTCGTCCCCAGGTCCTGGTAGAGCGGCTCCTGGCGACGTGTCCAGAAGTGGATCGGCTGATTCTGCTAGTACGCGCCAAGAAGGACGTCGGGCCTGAGAAACGGTTGCTGAAGCTTAAGGAATCACAGGTCAATATTTAATTAACTTTTGAAAGTTTGACTCTACTGATAAACTTAGACATTTGGTGCATCGAATGATTCCTTGACTAAGCTCTTACCTGACTGACAGACATGTACAAGCAATCGTTTGATTAAAAACCTGTTTTTTAAATAACTTAAAGCCTTCCAATAGAGCATGATCATTCTCCGTGATGTCTTATTGTACAAAAAAAACTGAAACCCGAAAAATATAATTAAAAAATTAAACTTTTTTAAGGCCGTCCACCATTTATTTATTTATCCTTCGGAGTGGATTTCCAAATTGAAATGGAATCAAATTTGGGCTAAATACATCCTATCGAACAAAAAAAGAATTGAAACCAGGGAGTTTTATACATAAAAATACACATTATATTGAGAAATTATTATAATTTAGCAAAATTAAACTCACATTTTTTTTTGAGAACGTCCATTATTTCGTGGGATGAAAACATTGTCAAATGTCCAGGTATTCGACAACATCCGACAGAGCAACCCATCACAGCTGGACAAGATGTGCATCGTGTCCGGGGACATCACGAAGCCTGAGCTCGGCCTCTCCGCTGACTCCGTGGCAGAGTTGAGGAATGTAAGTGACTACAATTCTTGACGACCAGCAACCCTTGCATTCTCTTAAATACGTTTCGTCGCTGCGCTTGTGGCTCACGCATGTCTCCAGGCAGACTTCGGAGCAATGCGGCTTGCGGCTTGCGTCGTGCGTCATGCGTCACTTGCGGCCCACGCGGCCATGCGGCTGTACTTTAAATTAAAGGAGTGTATGAAACCCTTTCCGAGCGAAGCGTCGCGGCCGCGTGCGACGGTCAGCCGTCACATCACCCGCTGTGCGGCTGTTGTCGCGACTCTTTGACAGCTCTTCTCTTTGTTCGGAAGCCATGCGGCGCTAGTGTCGATCAGCGTTAAAAGAGAAACCAATCGTCCGTTCATTACTGTCACAGCAGCTATAACCAAAGCTGTTATGACATTGCACATAATCGCACTGCATGTTCAGTACAAATATATGAATATTTGTGATGTGACGATATTAGAACATTTATCTGTTAGTATCTACTGGTCTGGGTGTTTTTCTACACTATATTATGTCACCGTAAAATTGTGAACTTCGTTAGTTCATAATTAAACGACGAGTCGATGGATTACAATCTAACCTAACCTCACCCACCGTTAGTTTATAATCTCACGTGTTGTTTTGTAAACTGACATATATCACAATTTTACGGTGACATATACAGCATGGCGATACAATTTGGCTGGGTTATAAAGTTGAGTCTGCCGTATTTCGTGTGACGTATACGTCAATCATTCAACCGGAATGTGTATTACATCGAGTTCTTTATTGTTGTTTATTTTTAATTTAAATATTACTATTTTACGACTTTGTTTTGAATTGACGAACGATGCAAAATTATGAAACAGCAAAATAGAGTAAGTTGGCATTAACGATGAAAGTACGGAACACTGAGCGTGTCACGACACGAACTGACCGCTTTTTATTTGGTGAATAGAAATACATTTATGTGTGTTTAGGTCAAGTGCAATGAACTCTCAGTTATTAGTTTCCTGAGTTTACGCGAACATAACTAATTAAATACATACTTATTACAGGCCTACTGAAACATTAAGTTATAAAAAAAACTAGTGTACGAATCACAGGTAAACTGTAACATTAAGTTATACTTTAACAATAAATATTATACTCTATTCTACATTGAAATAAAAGTTAAAATGGTTTTACTCGCGTTTTTTATGATTTGAAAGCCACGTTGGTCTAGTGGTTAGTATCGGGCCAAGATCTCAGGGACCTGGGTTTGACATTCGGTTGGCAACAAGAGTTTCTAATTTCCAAACATTGCTCGGGTTTGTGATCACCGCCCCGCATTCGGCAAGCGTCACCACGCTTACGCCTGTACCCATCATTGCTGTGGTGACTTGAATTTATTCAATGATGGAGGCCTTTGCCCTGCAGTGGGATGATTATAGGCCGTTACTATTAATTAAATAATTACTACTACTATGGTTTTATATTATACTAGCTGTTGCCCGCGTCTTCGTCCGCTTCAATTTCTGTTATTATCATCGCGACTATTTTTACAACATTTTTCACTGATTCTTCGCTCCTATCGGTCGCAGCGTGATGTTGTATAGAGTAAAGCCTTCCTCGATAAATGGACTATCTAATACAAAAACATTTCTGTAATTCGAACCAGTACTTCCTGAGATTAACGCGTTCAAACAAACGAACTCTATAGCTTTATATTATTAGTATAGATTTTGGTTTGTCCTGAAGTTTCGATCGTTTAATAGCGTCGTGATCACAGGTAAACACTTACGTTAGGTACTTTGGTAGAAGTCGTGACTTAGTGGGTAGAAATAATAATGACATAAGCCCTGTCGCGTGTAATCTATATTAATATTTTAAAGCTGAAGAGTTTGTTTGTTTGTTTGAACGCACTAATCTCAGGACGCACTGGTTCGAATTGAAAAAATCTTTTTGTGTTGACTATCATTTATCGAGGAAGGCATTAGGCTATATAACATCACGCTGCGACCAATAGGAGCGAAGCATCAGTAAAAAAGGTTGCAAAAATAATCGCGATCATAATAACAGAAATTGACGCGGACGAAGTCGCGGGCAACAGCTAGTTATAGATAAACAAACATACTAGTCATCGATGTAATATATAAAACTAAAGTGTCCCAGCGAAAAGGGCACCCATTTAACTTGTGCACATTTAGTACAATCTATATCAATCGAATAGTCACAACATGACATAAATCTCCAGACTATTGCATGTCGACATAATTTGTCCGGGTTATAAACTTGACACTGACATAAACTCAACGTCAATCATTCAATCGAGGACAGTTTTAGGTGTCATTGTTGTATCGGACTGTGCATTTTAATAGTTTTTTTTATAATACCTAAGCATACAGAGAACAGCACGTCAACCTACCACAAAACATCAAATTTTGAAAATTGATATTGATCTTTAATTGTTGGACTTAAAGTTGAAAATCAATTTAATGAACTTCAACTTTTTGGGTAGGTTGACCTGCCTTTGTCTGTACATCAATGAATATTACCCTAAAACTGCCAATGTGAATTAAATGCCCGAAGAACTTGGTATTATGCCTTAAGAGCTAAGTGCTGACCCAATTGATTTAATTTTATTTCTTCTAAACAAAATCAATTCTCAAAAAAACTAGAACAGTATCATTTTAGCAAATTACCTCTTTTATTTACTGAATCACAGTAAATTGCCGATTATTTTCCCACTTTTTATTTTTATTATAGCTCTTAAGTATAGTCGTATTATTGCGTAATTCTTTTTGTATTGTATCAAGTACTAAATAAAGTAACTTTTGACAAAAAAATAATGCAATACTAGTGCCTATTACTTCAAAGGAAGTCGTTGAAAAGACCCCTTACAATGTGTCAGCTGACCTTCTCGCTTCAATTAAGTATATTTGTATTATATACTTTGATTTTCAGAAATTTAAATACTATAATGCGTAGCTTTATAACCATCTAACTTTCACCTTTAATTGCATCGAAAACGGTTCAGGCGTTTTTAAAAAAACTAAAAAATTGTTAGTATGGAAAAATGACTTTTCTTGATTTCGTCCATACAAAACGGCAATTTCATACTTTAACCCCTAATACATTTCATTACTCTCCCGCTAGGTGTCCATAGTATTCCACTCGGCTGCCACGTTGAAGTTCGACGAGGCGCTTGGCACCGCTGTGGACCAGAACGTCAGGTCTGTGGTCAGGCTCCTGGAGCTGTGCGATGTGCTGCCGAACATTCAGGTTTGTTGAACAAGAGAGAGAGATAAAGAGATAGGGAGAGAGAGAGAGTGGAGGGAACTTGGCTGATAATATGATTTGTTTTTGGTTAGAAATCATTGATGGATCACAAACTGGACATAAAAAGTGTCAAAAAAAATTCTAATACACCGTGCATTTTTAACCGCCTGAGTAACGAAACCCACGTTATTTTACCATTTCGTATTACATTTTGGCAGAGTTATTATTATTTTATCAATAATATTATAATCTTAGAAAAATATAAAATATAATTCATTTTAAAACACGATGTGACGCGCACGGACGTAGCTGTGTAAGATTTATTCACCCGGGACCCGGCCGCAGAAAAATAATACGTCCGTGCACGTCACAGCGTGTTTCAAAATTAGTAGACCGAATCAATAAATCTTTAAGACATGCCTCACTAGGCCACATACAGCCATCTAGTTACAAATGAAACTACTACGAGTATTAAGTACCCTGTCGTATGGGGTACTAGACAACCGATAAATAAACTTACTTATATACTTTTTTTTTGTAAATACATACTTATAATACGAGTACATAGAAAACACCCAGACCAGTACAAACAGACATGTTTATGCACACAAATATTTGTACTGTACGGGGATCGAACCCGCGACCCATGGCTCAGAAGCAGCGTTTACTACCGCTGATCCAAATTGTCGTCAAATTTCATATTTTTCTAAAATTAATTTATTGGATGATTAAATTTCACTAAGTACCAAGATGTTATTTATACGAGTACTTTAAGGGTTACATATCGTTGGCTTCTTTTGTCAGGCGGTAAAAAATTCACGGTATATAAATGTACGTACACACTCACTTTCCTCACAATGGCTTTTTTTTAGGGTTCCGTTGCCAAAAGGAAAAAGACGGAACCCTTATAGATTCGTCAAGTCTGTCTGTCTGTCTCTCCGTCCGTATGTCACAGCCACTTTATTCTGAAAGTATTAGCATGACATAGTTAAAACTTGATAGATAGGTGTATCCTGTTAACCTTAACGATTCTCATACAAATAAAAAATTAAAAATAAAACTGTAGTAATCAATTGAAAAATTCATATTATTGTACAAAAAGCGTGGGGTGCTTGTTATGATATCCACAGATATAGTAAATTATTGATAAAATATTTACAACAATCTAAATCAAGCCCCCACGCTTTTTGTACAATAATATGAATTTTTCAATTGATTACTACAGTTTTATTTTTAATTTTTTAGTTCAATCTGTTTTAAAAGCGTGGTTTTTTAGTTTTTTAAACTATAATTTATTTTTTACTTTTTAGTTTAGTTTATAAGATTTGATTCCTTCTTTACCGACTGTAAGTCCAAACCTATGCAGGAAACATAATTGATACAGATCGCGCGCTAGCTCTATCTCTTTTACTCCCTCTTACAGAGGAAAACTGGGAAAACTGTTATTAAATTATTGCATTGTCATCGGCCCTTGATACGTGTGCAAAGTTTCAAATTAATCAAACTTCTGGAAATCGGTCAAATTTATGCTCAAAGATTCCATTACATAGATACAACCCAAGCTAATAAAAGCGTGGTAAAAATATAAAATAATGATATTTAAGGGGGTCTTCCCATACATAGAACTAAAACAAAAATTAATTTTTTTTCCTCAAACCTATACTATATCTATGAATAGGTCTTCTAAAATGACATGGAGGTTCCTAAAACCATATTTTCCAAAATCTAACATTTAGAAGATAGACGCTTCCAAAGTGGTAAAATTAGTAGTCCCTCTAACTTTTAAAATAAGCAAGTGAAAATTTTGGAAAAAATACATAATGTAGATCTTAACAAATACTTTCAACGAAAATTGGTTCCGCCCGCTCTCCCTAAAAAATGCATGCAGTACAGTTAATGCAATTATTAGTACCCAACACCAATACAATAAAAAGGTTTTTATTGTATCGATGCTAGGACTGTTGGGTACTCACCGATACAATAAAAAGGTTTTTATTGTATCGGTGTTGGGTACTAATAATAGGGCGGAATTCCTGCATGAAATAGTGCTTGCTCAATCAGTGTTAGTGCGGGTAGCGCGGTGCAGGTGCTTCCTCAAATCAGTGTCAGTGCGGGTAGTGTGGTGAAGGTATTTAGGCCGGTGTTAAGAAGCGGAAATCACTAGCATAATAATTTTCTCAATCCATAATTGATACTGTTCTAGCTTTTTTTGATTTTTGACGACCATTTGGATCAGCGGTAGTTAACGCTGCTTCTGAGCCATGGGTCGCGGGTTCGATCCCCGCACAGTACAAATATTTGTGTGCATGAACATGTCTGTTTGTACTGGTCTGGGTGTTTTCTATGTATTATAAGTATGTATTTACAAAAAAAAAAAAGTATATTATAAGTAAGTTTATCGGTTGTCTAGTACCCCATACGACAGGGTACTTAATAGTACCTTAATTTGGGACTAGATGGCTCTGTGTGGCCCAGTGAGGCATGTCTTATATATTTATTTATTTATTTATTTATTTATTTTTGAGAATTGGTTTTGTTTAGAAGTAAAATAATTTAATCAATTGGGGCCAGTACATAGCTCTAGAAGTCCCCTTAGTATAAACACTCAGAGACTATCAAATGAGCTGTGTTACTGAGTTGATTCCTCGCTCCCCAGGCCTTCGTATACGTGTCCACTGGATACAGCAACGCGGAGCTGAGCGTGATAGAGGAGAAGGTGTACCCCCCCTCCGCGCCGCTGGAGCAGGTGCTCTCGCTCGCGGACGCCATGCCCCAGGACCTGATGTCCACCGTCACGCAGCAGTGAGTGTGCTTCTTGGTATAATTAGCGATGAGAGCGGTGTAGGTGCACATTTTTCGTGGTTCGCGACACAGCGTTTTTCGAAGGTTTTTTTAGGGTTCCGTACCCAAAGGGTAAAAACGGGACCCTATTACTAAGACTTCGCTGTCTGTCCGTCGCTCTGTCACCAGGCTGTATCTCAAGAGCCGCGATAGCTAGACAGTTGAAATTTTCACAAATTATGTATTTATGTTGCCGCATTAACAAAAAATACTAAAAACAATATAATATAATTATTTAAGGGGGGCTCCCATACAATAAAGCCGTTTTTTTGGGCCTTTTTGGTACGGAACCCTTCGTGCGCGAGTCCGGCTCGCACTTGGCCGGTTATTTTAATTAAAAGAGTATTTTAGACAATATAAAATGTTGATTCAGCTACTCATTTTGAACCACGCTGTAACGCACAGGGACGTCGTATCTGTGCAATGTTCATTCATCCAGGACCCAGCCGTAGCTAAAAAATACGTCCGTGCTCGTCACAGCATGATTCAAAATGAATGTCTTATTTTTTTTACGTTTTTCTAAGATTTATAATTAAAAAAAAATTACACTGCCAAGATGTTGTACATAATGGTAACATAACATGGGCTTTGTTTGTCAAGTGGTTAAAATGCACGGTGTATAATGCTGGTGTATCTACAATTTCCAATAAAATAAATTAAAATCTATTAAAGGAGGCCTCCGTCTGTAAAAATTCAATAGATAATAATTATTCAATGTTTTCGATTGCAGGTACATCCACCCCAAGCCGAATACTTACACTTTCACGAAGGCGATGGCGGAGGTGGCCGTGCAGGAGCACAGTGGCGCCCCCTACTCACTTGCTATATTCCGCCCTACCATCGGTAAGTGTTAAAAAAATATTATGTCATTACCACCCCATTTCTCCTACCCCATACATCACCTAACATCACTCCTGGTCGAGTGGGCTAGACAGGGCAGGCGCGCCACAGAGGTTATGAGCAAATGCTCATACTTTAGCCCAAACATGAATCTAAATGAGCTTAGTGATCGCTGTGATTGGTTAAAATTAGAAGCATATGCGAGCGCCACAAAAGTTGGAGACCAATCTAAAATCTAAATTCCACTCGATGACAAACCAATATTATTTCGATCATTCCAAAGAGGTCGCCACAAGTCTAAGATATTTAGTTTTTTAAACTTTCTTGATGCATTGTTACACATAAAACTTATCACTGTACCTACCGGGATTTATAATGCAATGTTATAATTTATAGGTAAAATCGTATTTACCTTCCCGAGGTTTCGATCCGATTGCACGAATCATGGTCGCGGGCAGACTGGAGGCGCTCTGCGTCGTCTTGCCGGTTGAGAAGAAATGTTTTCTTCTACCCGCGATTCTGCGATAAATACGATTTAACCTATAAATTATAACATTGCATTATAAATCCCGGTACAGTGATAAGTTTTAAGTCTAAGTTATTGTTTATTCTTTCCATCAGTAATCTCAGCCCTCCGCACACCGTTCCCGGGTTGGGTGGAGAACCTGAACGGTCCCACCGGCGTCGTGGTGGGCGCGGGCAAGGGCCTCCTGCACGTGTTCTCGTGCCGCCGCAACGCGCGCGCAGACATGATCCCAGTGGACATTGCTACAGATTCGCTACTCGCCGCCGCTTGGGAAACCGCCACAGATAAGTAAGTGACTTTACTTTTTTTTAAGGAACAATGCTGTGGGTGGGATTTTTACAGCCTTTGCTGTGTACAGTTTTCTTCCTTTCGTATGAATTTTCTTCAAAAATAGTTTGGTGTAGTGGTTTTCTAAGTCGCCGTTTGCAGGCTAATGTGACTTGTTTTTAGACTTATCAGAGGCCAGGACCATAGGCTTAAGATACCTTTTTAGCATGACGATACGACCCCCGCACCTTCCAGCAGTGGTAGACCCAGACGGGGCTAAGGTCCTCCCAAAAGCATTTGATACTACTCTACCGGGAGTAAGTAACTATTTAATTGATAAAACCTACCTTTAACCAGGTTACGCTCCTGCAACACCAAGATTCTCAATTCGCTTCTGTTTTGTACTTTAACCTTATTACAATGTTTCTGATACTAATAGAAAATAAGCTCTTACATAATCAACCCACTGCGGGGCAAAGGCATCATTGAATTCAGTTACTATGATGATGAATACAGGCATAATCACCACGCTTGCCGAATGCGGGGCGGTGATCACAAACCCGAGCAATGTAAGAAAATTCGAAACTTTTTGTAGCCCTACCCGGGGATCGAACTCGGGACCCCTAGATCTAGGCCCGGTATTTTAACCCTGAAACCAACGGGCTGTTCAGTATAAATAAAATTATTTTGCTGATATTTTTGCTCGTTAACACCGGCTAAATAGATACACACCTACCTAGTAGCTACACAATACTACTCTTACCGAGCCCAAATAAGCAATGCACCAGTGCAATGCAAGAAAACCGCTTGCCCTACCTACCTCAAAAATGCATGTCCTTTATAGCTCAAATATTGGGATCAGAAAAACCCTTTTACCATTTGAAGCCGACTTTATCCCTGACGCACATAGACTCATTCTTACCGCGGGACCCGGTAGCACCGGAAGGTGGCGGTGCTATCGGTATGTCAACTACTAAACGGCTTGACCTTGGGTTGAAATTTCGCATGTGTATTGTCATGGTTGCACAGACACGAATGTATTAAGCCTACTTAATATATCTTTCTATACGCCCCCGCTAGGCACAGGTTTCCGACCGCGCAATGACGTTGAGTCCACGCGGGCAGAGCCGCGGGCGTAGACCTAATATGCTAATAAATGAATATGTGTTTTCAACTCTGTCCTCATCTCCAGGTCTCCAGAAGTCCGCGTGTACAACTGCAGCTCGTGCAGCAACCCGACGACCTGGCGGGACTTCGAGACGGCGCTGCAAACGAAGCTGGTAGCCCACCCGCTGGATAAAGTGTTTTGGTACCCTTACGGAGCTTCTATTGAGAACGAGTGAGTTACAATATTACCACTAGTTATTTCCTTACTTTAACAAACAACAGTGGCCTTAGACAAGTACCTTTCTAATGTCGTTTACGCTAGACGAATAGATGCCAAATGTATGAAAATGACATGAGCTTACGATCATTCGATCGTTTGTTAATGTAATTTTCAACCGACTTCCAAAAAAAGGAGGAGGTTCTCAATTTGATTGTTTTTTTTTTATGTTTGTTACCTCAGAACTTTGAACTGGTTGAACGGATTTTAAAAATTCTTTTTTTGTTTGAAAGCTGGTGCTTCCCATGTGGTCCCATTTTAACGAAGTCATGATCTGATGGTGGAATCCGGGGAAATCGAGGGTAACCCTCAAATTTTAAAAGCATGTATTACGTTTTTGCATATCTTTTTTAAGGTTTTTCAGTATTTGCGTCTGGTACTCATAATTTTATGTTGATGAGCTGATGATGGAAGGTACAACTCCTTAACGGTTAGGAGTAGGAGGATTATTCTTTAAATATTATAGGCGCGTACAGTCAGATTTTCTTCCTTCAGGTTATTCATGTGAGCTGATGATGGAAGGTCAAATTCCTAAGCAGTTAGGAGTTGGAGGATGATCCTTAAGATTCTATAGCGATGCAATGAGGAGTTTCTCAAATAATTCATACATTTTCATCTAGAAGTCGTCATTATTATTTTTATGTAGGTAATGTCTCCGGTCAATAGAGAATTAATAATTGTGTAATTTATTTAACACTAAAAAAAGAAAAATAAAATATTTTTAATTAAAAAAATGAACCGACTTCAAAAAAAACGCACTAAAAAGTGCAAAATAACACAAGAACAATGTTTTATTGTACCTACTTACCTACAATATTATTTTAACTACTAACAACTAAACAGATCGAAGTCGTTGCCGAGCGAAATAGAATGGGGGCTATCGCTAGTAAATTTGCCACTAGAGGCGCTAGTGTCGCGTGAGGTCCAATATCATTCACTTTGTACTGGTTTTAGCGGAATTTGTTGCATAAATTATAATTTCTTAAATTTACCTGCCGGAAAGTGATCTCCATCGTAAAATATCGCAAATATGGATTATTTGGCGATTAATGTGAACGCTTTAAAAGCGGAATTAAGAAAAAGCGCAAAAATAGGCGGCCTCAAGAGCAACTATTTCAGAAGTTAGTTTGTTGATATCAAGATAGTTATTTATAAACAATATAACCTTAATTAGATTCAAGATATAACACTTTGTTTCGGCGCCAATCGCCTTTTACTGATATACTTCCGGACCTCAGTCTACAGTGGCGCCAACTGGTGAGCAAAGAAACGGTAGTCCCCATTGGGCTATAATCACTACTAAATACTCGTAGATTGCCGCTCACCAACATAATAATTTTCAATAATTCATAAATGGAGCCCATTTATGAATTATTGAAAAATGTAAGTCAATTTAGAAAATATTTTTCGCAACATACGAGTAGTTTTCAATTTTTACGGTCCTAGGTCCTACGGTGAAGATATGAAGGGAAAATCAACATTCTACATGAATAGTATCGTAATAAATGAACGAGATGAAAAAAAGTGTTGCTAGGAGGTCGTATCCAAAATCTTTAATTTTGGATAAATAAGAAAGAAAGAAAGAAAGAAAGAAATATTTATTTGACACAAAAACAAACACTCAGTACAAAAATATGTAAAACAAAAAAAAAGGAAATTAGTGTCAAATAGGTTCCCGCTTAGCATTTGTCGTGACAGCTAGAGGCTTATCACGACGCTGGTTTTCAGCGGGGACCCTGATTGGGAGCGTGGGTGTGACAGGGGCAGATAAACCCACCAGGCCACTAACCAATCCCCCAGCCGACTCCGTAACCTGTACTAGTAAGTAAAGGTCCGAAGCCTGAGCGAAGGAACCCGGCAGCACCCGATAAGTCGACACGCCACTGCCGACGTTACGCGGTATCCATTATAACAATAATAAATAAAAGTACGACCTCCTAGCAACTCCTAGCAAGCTCCTAGCAAGAATCGATCACCATGAAACTTTGTTACACATATTATTATTCTTGGAGGTATTAGAAAGAAGTAACATAGGCTATTTGGTATCGCACTTTTGGGCACAACTTAGTTCAGGCGAGCAGAGCCGCGGGCGATACGCTAGTATTATGAATGTGAATGTTCGGGTGGATGTTTGTTACTCATCACGCTAGAACGGCTGAAAGGATTTCGATGAAATTTGGCACGGATACAGATTACCGGCTGGACTAGCATACAGGCTAACTGTTATCCTAGAAAAATGTACGGTACCTACGGATAGTTTCTTCTCTCTCTAATCTAAATTCTACGCGTAGGTACGGAGTCGCGGGCAACAGCTTGTTACTTATCGTACTTAGGTATTATGATGCTAAAGAACCTTTTGTTAAAGTCTTTATTACAAACAATTACTTTATTTTTAATTTTCGACTGTCGTAGGTGGGACTTGAACCTACAATCCTCCGTTTACCTGGCGACTGCACTAAATAATTGTGCTACCAAGACATGAAGGGGACTACTAGAGCCAAGTGCTGCCCCAATTGATTTGATTGAAAAAACAATTCTCTAAAAACTAGAACAGTGTCATTTTAGCAAATTACCTCTAGTATTTTTCGAATCACAGTAGGTAAACTTTTTATTTAGTTGTACTTATTATAAGTCGAATTTGTCGCTAACGCCAAAAGCGGCCGCTTTTAGCAATAATGTACCAACAATAGGAAAGAATGCCAGAATGAAAAGCAGTTAACAGTGATTCAATAAATATTAGAGGTAATTTGCTAGAATGATACTGTTATCTAGTCTTTTAAGAATTGATTTTGTATAGAATTAATAAAATTAAATCAATAATTGGGGGCAGCACATAGCTATTGTATTTTTGTCGACGACTTTATTCAAGGCTTTTTACGCAGTGAGCCAGCGGTGTTTACGCAAAACATTTAAACATAAGTACCTAAAGCTTTCGACACAAACAATATAATATTATAGTGGTTGTGAGTTTAAATCTCACATAAGACAGTCAAAAAATCCTCTTCTCTCTCCCACTTTGTTAATGTATATGTCACTTTTTGAAATGTAAACGAGAAGATACAATGGGGCTGGCATATCCATGTGGATAAAAGCCCCACACAAAATAAAAGAATAAAAAAAAAAACATTTTTAAGGAATAGTATTTTCCATGGTATTTTCAGACACCCGCCATTTAAGACTTAAAAACTCATTCAGGCCCGAGTTCACCAACAGACGTTTAAGTTTAAACAGCGTTTAAAATATTATTTGACATATTTTGTATGGGAATTGTGTCAAATTAATCGTCACTCTTTGTTTACCGGCTGTTTAAGTGTTGGTGAACCAACTTTTTTTCTTAATGAATGGGTAACTAACTAACCTTTATAAAAATGTATTTTTTATATTTTCAGCATCGCACAAAAATGTTTGGAATTCTTACTTCAAACGATGCCACTACATTTAGCAGAGTATTGTTCACGTATGCTCGGCATAAAAACAAAGTAAGACTTATTAATCTTTACATTACATATTAATCAGCATTTTAACTTCTGATAAAAAATTGTAATTTATATACAACGTTAAATGCGTGTAAAGGACCAAAAAAGTTGCTACAGTCAAGATGGAAGTGTAAACTACCACAATAGTAGTTTCATAAACCCTAGAACCCCAATCATATTTATGCATCCATAAAGCCCAATCATACGTAAAAATGACGTATACAATTTGAAATCGCTGTTTTTAACATTTTTATTCTTAAAATATTATTATTTTTATATTAGTTATTAAATATATAGCCCTCGTATTTTGAATATTAAAATATTTTTTATTTACCTATACTTTTACTTAGAACAAAATTAAAATCTCTCAGAAAATGAGATTGTCTTACTGGTTTTTCTACTATAATTAAATTAATTGACACATAGTAATTTAATTGAAAAAATAAATTTCTATACAGATTTGACATTATAGCAATATTGTGGTTTTTTTTGCATTTTTAGCAATGTGATTTTGTTATTCATCCTTTCTTTTACAAGCAATACCTAAAACATTGTCGTTTCTTTTATTTGGGCTCATCATAGGAAGTCTCTGTCGTTGTTTGTGGCATAATTTTCAAAATATTTATAATATTTTCAGGTAGAAGAGCTCTTCAATGTAAGTGCCTGTAGTCGTTTTTGTATCCAAGTCTGTGCTCAATTATGATGCTCAATATAGATGCGATTTCGTCTGCATTCAATGGCTGTCGACTAGCCATTCTGTATTCGTTCTTATTATGTAATACTGTATTAAAAAAAACAATATTCAAATAAAAATCACAATATCATAACATAATAACAATTTGCAAAAGTTACACAAAGCCCAAACATACATCAATCTGAAATGCATCATGGGTATTACGACAAAATGGTAAAACTTACCGAAGCTACTAGTAGTATTATATAATCTGTGCCGAAGCGATGCAGGAGTCTCCCGTTAGGTCTAGGTCTCGGCACCTACTGAGTTAGTTCGGATGTTGGCGGTGATCCGATTGCGCATTCGCAAAATATATAGTATATTCGCCGGAGTGTACGTCAAAATGACGTAGATTGGGCTTCTAGGGCCTTTATGGAAATTTAAAGTCTTAAAAAGTAATACAACAAGTAATATTGTTTTTTTTTTCAGACTCAGCCTAATAATGGTGAGCAACCGCCTGCAAGCCATGAACAAAGTATTACAATTCTTCTCGCACAGAGAATGGAAGTTTGTCACCAACAACATGGAACGATTGCGGCAGCGGCTCACGCCGGAGGATGCCGCCATTTACAATCTTGACCCCAAAACTATTAAGTGAGCTATACTATTACGATAAGTAGCGCGTAAAACATTTATTAAGTAATGAAAGCATTAACTATTCAATAATTTTCCAAATTCTTTATGACCTAGTTAATTTAATTAAAATTTGTATTTTCCATATAGCTGGGACGAGGCCTACACGAATTTTGTCAAGGGCACCAGGAAGTATTTGCTAAAAGAAAAGGATGAGAACTTGCCTACAGCGAGAAAACACGTGCATAGGTAAATTATTTGCGCCATGAGATGACAGCACTCTCTTATTAATATCTGAAACCATAATAGCAGGCTTAAACAGTAGGAAGTTTTTTGGGTTTTTGATGTAACATCAGTAAAAAAACAACTAAGGCCTATCATTGACCGCTAGAAATGAAAAAACCTATTTAGTTCTAGCAATCCTTACTAATGTTATAAATGTTGAAGTAACTCTGTCTGTCTGTTTTAAGCTTTCACGCTTAAACTACTAAACTGATTTTAATAACATTCGGTAAAAAGATAGATTATACCTTTATGGGCTTCTTCATATATTTTTTTTTCAATTTATCGGTGTTAACAACAATGAACACAGTAGATTACATAACTAGTACTTATTAAACAAAGTTAATATTGTGCCATCAACATCGTAAACAACAGATAAGTTATTTTGTATCTCTCTGCTGGGTACGAAAAAACGTGGTGAAAAGCTACTAACAGCAATACAGTTATGTCAAGAGCTACCGAATATAATAAGCTGTCCCAACAGTTATGTTTTATACAACGTTTTTCGAGATTTATTTTATAATTAGTATATTTTTTTGTATTTCCAGAATGTTCCTTCTGCATAATGGGGTCATTGTATTCACTTTGGCGCTACTTCTAAGGCTGTCACTCAGGAATGTATTCGTTTATGAATTCGTCCGTGGGATCGTACGACTTTTGTTCTCTTTATATAACATGGTGTCGTCCAAATTTATGTCTGTTGTACAAAAATAAACCTTAGCCATTAAATTTTAAAGAGTTTGAGAGATTATGAACATGGTGAAGTGATATTAATGTATGACCTCAAGTAAATTAGTGTCGTTTAACTGTTAAAAATAATTTAAATAAATATATTATATAATATGAAGAGAAAAAGTTAAAGTAAACCTTTAACTAGTTACTTATTATCTTTGTTAACACTTCCGGGACATACACCTCCAGTAGATGTCATTACAATAAAATAAATAAAAATAAATAAATGTAGACAACATACATTGTTCTGATCCCAATTTGAATAACTGAAAAAGAAACCAGAAACAACGAAGGAACCATAAATACCCAGTCCCGAGAAAATGTAAAAAAACACAATTTTTCCACATTGACCCGTCCGGGAATTGAACCTGGGACCTCGGAGCAGGCGACGCCTTGAAAAAACCGGTGTGTAGCCACTCCGCTACGGAGGTTGCCAAATACAAACAATTAGTTAAAGTTAATTTGATATTTTAGCAATTAAATTGCAATTATAATATCAGTTTATAAACTTGAGTCCCTCCTGAGACATAATTTTTCAAGTTTATTTACTGAAATTAGTTATAGCTTGATTATCATATCATGTCCTGGAATGCAATAAATTCTAACGTTTGTATATAAGTTAATTAATGGGTAGCATATTAATTTTATATACATATATTAAATTATTGAATATGTAACTAATTTTATTGGTTCATTGAAATGTCGATGTTAAAATTAAATTAGTATACCTAGCGAAAGAAAATTGCTCAATATTGTAAATTTTAATGATTTTTATTCAATCATGTTTAAAATAAACCTATAAGGTATCTGTAGCTAATGTTGTAATGTAGGTGCTAGTTTTAAGTAGAATTTATTTTAAGCATCTTTTGCTGAGATGGTGAATGGTGATATTAGTTTATATTGATGGTAGCCCTACACGATTGTACTATAGATATGATTTTATAACAAATATAAACGCTTTTCAAAATAACTATTTTTTTATTTTTCTTTTGCCCCGTTGCCTAGCAACGCTCCGTAAACACTAGACTGGGTGAAGTACCAGACCAAGATCTCGGGCCCTGCTCAGGTTTGTGACCACCAATCCGCATTTGGCTAGCGTTGTGAGCCTTTTAGTCGTCATTCCTTTGGTAACCTGAATTCTTATCTGTTGCACCGCCCACAAAACATTTCTGTTTAGCCCAATGGACGACTGGCAGATAATGCCGCATAGCATTAAATCCACCTTTTGTACATTTGTACAATAAAGTTAAAATAAATAAATAAATTCAAGGGCCTTTGGGGGGCCTTTACCCTGCAGTGGGATGGATGATTATAGTCAATCACCACCAAAAATAGATTTTTTTACCAAAGTCATCATCTTAGATCAAAGTCTGCTATAGCTACCAGTCAGATCGGCCCTAAAAGCCAATTTAATATCGTAAAAACCTTGTTATAAACCATTCTGACGTCAGAAAATTGAATAATCAATTGAAATGGAAGATACACTCACGAATTTGATTCGTGTTTACTGGGTTTTCATATTACATTTGAGATTATCTCAAAGTTTTGAACGCTTCATAGCGTTCATGGAGACAAGTATCACGGGTGCGATACCATTAAGGAATAATAAATAGTATTAATATGAAAAAACAATTTAATATGTAAAAAAATATAATAATAGTATTTTGTTACCAGAATGTTGCAACACTGAAATGTCCAAATGTCTTTTAATCACAGAACTATTTGTGACGCGAAATGTCAATGTCAAAATAAAAGGTCAACATTCCAAACGATGTGAAGTCTAAAATATTTGCGCAGAATGTTCAATAAAGTGTTTCAACGAGCGCTCAAGTTCCGGCTAAAGAAGAGTTACCCGACGAACATTTACGACCTGTCTCGGGGCTCCGCTATTGCTGTCAAAAGGCCATATAGCGATGAAGTGCGCCGAGCGCAGTCCCAAAGCATCGCGACGCCCGGGCCGACTATCTTTGACAAGATAATTTCTAAAGAAATAAAGGCGGATATCATCTACGAAGATGAGTTCTGCCTCGCTTTCAACGATGTTTCACCGCAAGCGCCCGTACATTTCTTGGTGATACCAAAAAGACGGATTCCCAGGATGCAGGATTCTGCGGACTCTGATAAAGAGGTATGTGGTCTTACCCTGTAGTTGCGTCGCTGTTGGGGGTATTAGAACCCTCACTCATGACTAAGAGTCTATTATAACCTTAGAATTAACTTTAACACTTGTAAAACGATGCAGATAACCTCTAAAACATTGTTACATCTTAATCAGTTTGTGTAAATAATGACATATATATAGATAGACCAACCAGATACTCTTTATTGCACTTAATAAAAAATGTAACTCATAAAATACATTTCAAGGTGCACCATTTAGACAGTTTTATTGCAGAAAGCCATACTACTATATAAGTCAGAAGAAGAAGCTCATAAGTAATGTACTTTGTTAAAGTTTATTCCTAATAAGTAATTTTAAGGCCTGTTTCACAATCGCTGAGTAAAGTTCTGGGTAAGCTTAAGTAAGCTACTTTGACCCTATCTGCTCAGTAAACTATTTTTTACGTTTCACAGTCCCTGAGTAGGGTTAGTCACCACTTTACCTGCTCGTTAAGTTAATCACCGGATGCACTGCTAAGTAGCCTTTTACTTGACAAGTAAATTTAAGAAAAGATAACCTCAAATACGTCATTTCCAAATTTTCATCAACAACAAATTATTGTATTATTGAATGGTCATTTTTGCAGACATTGTTAAATAACACAATGTTTGTAATGATATTTATCATCAATGCAAACAAAATCACCACACAAAAAGTACCAAACGCCGGCTAATTTGACATTAAATGACATAGGTATGTAAGGGTCCCACGGCACGGTAAGCTCTATAAGAGTTCCTGTGGGACGAACATGTTTGTTTTTATTATTGAAAGATATTGTTATGATTACTGTACCTATATGATATTTTAGCAATTGAATTCCAATTAATAATATTATCAGTATTGAAACTTGAAGGATTATATGTTAGGTGGGACTCAAATCCGCATCTCCAGGCATACCCAATATGCATGGAGATGAATATTATTATAATATTTTTATAGGGGCAGTCAGACAGAGGTCAGCATATAACTTAGACGACATTTTATCCACAAACAAAGTTGCAAAGAACAGCCAATAAAAGTAAATTAAATTAACATGCTTGCCGAATGCGGGCTAGTTATCAGAATCCTGAGCAATATTCTAAATTCGTAACTTTATGTCCGACCTGGGGTTCGAACCAAGATCCCTGAGGTCTTGGTCCCGTACTACAGACCAATGGGGCGCCAACAGCCGGTGTACGTACTATTCAGCTTTTTAGGGTTCCGTACCCAAAGGGTAAAAACGGGACCCTATTACCACAGTCTATGAAACCATACAGTCATCCGACGAAGCTGTCTAGACAGGGCAATAGTGCGGGGTGTAAGGGGCGAGACGCGGGAAAGGAACTACGAACAAATTGATGTTAATAGTTCGGGACACAGCATTCAGGGCTAACAAATGTTTGTGTTTTAAATTATTTTATATTTGTTTGTTGGAATTTATTGGAATGCTGATAATGAAAATAACATTTACATAATAATACAAAGAATAGAGTAATAAAAATAAAAATATTTACACAACAAAGCCTATACTACTTACATGTAATTAAACAGAAAATCTATTTATAGGTAATAACCTATAAATAGAATATCTGTTTAAGATCACTATCTGGTGGAAAGGTGCCCAGCAGGCTGGCCACATTACCGCGTTGAATAGCCAAACTAATTCTTTGGGCCAGGTACAGGCCAGCCTTGATATCGTGAGATGTTTCGATCAACCTTTTAGATAACTCACGATACAGTTTGTGGGCGCTTGGTCCCCACGGTCCCAAGGTTTCTACCCCAAACGGTTCAAATATGTAAGTCTCACCAAGACTTACATATTTTCGCCGTTTGAGGAGCTCCGCAGAAGCGGCAGCTGAACCTACCCTGTTGCCAGTCGATGAAAGATGAGAAGGCGCCAGAGTATCGACACATGTAGCATCCCACACTAGAGGCCTACCCATCTTCCAAGGAACGAGAGTCATACCATCAGGACGCTTGCCATCGCTACGAGCGAGACCGTTTGGTTCCAAAACGGCCGGTATACGCGCGCTAACAAGAGCCCGACGGATGACATCGTTTAAACTGGCATGACGGGGGATTCTGCCAGCACTTCTGCAGCAAGAGAGACCGTGGTGAGCAAGCTGATCTACAACCTTTCCACAAGTACAGAGATGTGGAACAGAATTGAATGCTCCTAATCGAAGGCTTAAGGCAACTCTAAAAGAAACATTATCTATTAATGTGCCTAGGGCAGGAGAAGGGAGGGATTTTAACCATAAGCCTGATTCCCATTCAGCAACAGCTAAAAGACGAGCACGGTCTGCAGAGCTGGTTGTCGTTTGTAATAAATTATCACGCACAACTCTACAAAGCGGCTCGTCCCACAGCCGCTGAGCTGACTGGTTGCGAGGTAGCTTATCTGAGGTTTGGGTTCTCCACGCGTCAATAGCGTCGGCCAAAAAAGGAATATGAATGGAGTTTGACTGATGGGAATTTCTGAGAATTTTGCTGATTAGGTCAAAATTACGATGAGTTGAAGACAGATAGGCTGGAAGACTGACACTGGATATTAACCTAATTCCTAGGCCTCCATGCCGAATAGGTAAAGAAGCTTGTGACCAAGTCCGGCCTTCCAGCTTAATATTCAATGTTGATGAAAGAGTATGTTTTATGATATTGTCTAATTTAGATAGTAAGTCCATATGCTTCCAAAAATGTGATGAACGAAGAGCGTACATGAATTTTGGTACAAAGAGACAGTGCCGAATGATGGTGTAGGCGATGTGGCTATTTATTTTCAGTAATCGATCAGTAACTGAGTTAAACTTTGTTATTTGTTCAAAAGTATAATCCGAAAAAGATTCATTAAAGATTGGAGAACCGAGAAGTCGAAGTGAAGATTTACTTATAATTTTTATGTTTGGAGCCAAAAGTCTGAAACGGTTTATTATATCCTCACGCCGCGTGCAATTTGGAGGAATATAAAGTTCGCATTTAGAAAAATTTAGTTCTAAACCGCAAATTTGAAAAGCTCGTATCAAGGTCTCAAAGTCTTCTAAAACTACTGAAGGATCACCACCAAGGGTTCCATCGTCTAAGTACCAAATGTTAAATTTAAATTTTAATTTTGTTATAATGGGGTGAATAGCCAGGCTAAAAATTGCTGGACCAAGAGGGTCGCCCTGTTGGCACCCAACAGAGGAAGAGAGTAGGTGCTTCTTGTACATTAGTTTTGTGGGAGTGCTGTAGCACCTCTCTTTGAATTTGTTACAAAAGAACTCCTCTGTCGACAGAATAGAAGGCATTCTTGACATCTAATTTTAACAATATTGCATTAGGCTGAAAATTTTAAAAACGATCGAGTGGCATGGATAGCAGCTTCACATCCACCAGCAACTCCAAAACCTAACTGAATGGGCTGAAAGAGATCGCTTAGCGTACTAGACATCGCCCGGCAACCGATTTTGGCTGCTAAACTGCGATATGTAGTACCCACAGCGATCGGTCTTATGCCTCCGTCTTTCTTTTTAAGAGCACAGAGATTGGCGCCATAAATAGTCTCAAGAATGCCCTCATTAACCTGGCCAGAAAGCAAAAAATTTACAAAAGATGTCAGTACCTCGAGCAAGCTTACGCTGGCCTCACCACCAGCGTTCAGAAGATCCTTGAGATGCTGTGCAGAGAGGCCATCGAGACCAGCTGCGGTACCGCATCGAAAGCCATTGACTGCTTGGAGAACCTCAGAAGGAGATGACTGCAAGTTTGTAAGAGTGGTACTAGGAGGATCAGGAAGAGAAAGGTTATCAGCGGGATGAGGTGCTTATTATGCAGTGTATCGTCCGTAAAAAGGAGACGAGCTGCACCTTTAATATCTCCTTCGCATAATTTTGCTTCAATGTGATGGAATGGAGACCTATTGCTTGAATTTTGAGGATGAATACATGTAGTTGCACTGGAATGACTTGAAGAGCAATTGTCTTTAATTTGAGAGGTAAGGGATCGAGTGCAGCTTTTGGATGAATCTAAGTGTAAAATTCTGTAAGGAAAGGTTAGAAGATGTTCCCATGCCTGTGCAGAATTCAGATTCACTACAGATCTAAGTTCTGAAGTCAATTTCTGAGCCACACAGATACGGGCACCACGGGGAACTCTTTTGAGCACCGGAACAGTATGCTTTAACTTGGATAAACGTAGCCAAAATGGGTCCGACGAAGGAAATCGTAAGGGATGCTGGTTTGATTGGTCGGATAGTGGTAAAATGGGTACCTCAGAAAGCGGGGCCTGCGAAACATCAGGAATAGTTTGTGTTACCTGGTGATGACACCGACCTCTATGAATATTAAGCCCTCTCTGCCCTTTGAAAAATCGCTGGGGATCACATATATTACACGCCACATAAGGAGTATTCATAAATGTTAAAAATATATGCTAGACTTAAAGTAAAATATTAACAGAATATAATGGATAGTAAACAAATAAACAATAACAAAGAATGTATCTTAGTGATGACATCAGTCAACAAACACGAACAATCCGCTTTGTCACTCCGATTCACAAAGAAAATAACAATTGCTTTATGCCATCAGTCCATGGAAATAGCCGTCGAAGATGTTGTAATAAGTAGTATTCTTTGATGGCAAACTTTAGTAAATTATTCTTCTCTTCTGGAGTCTCTGACAAATGTCAACGGCAAAACAGCTGTTTTCATGTTAGGGCGTAGGATACCGGGCAGTTGTCCGCACATGCCAAAAAAAATATCATTGTTCGGGATCCAATCCTCATGAAATTAAGTAGTTTTAAAACTAATATTTATATAATTTTATATTTTAAATATTGGGTCAATTTTGTTGACAGAGATGTCAGCTGTCATAATAATTGATTTAAGATGGCGGACTTTTTATTATTTACTAAGGGTGAATTCGAGATATTTATTGACGTGACAACGTCTTAAATTAGGTTGCGGCTGGGAGTCACTTATGAAAAAGTGTAACGCTCGGTAACGTTACGATGAGTCACCGAACGAGAGAGAGGCCCGCCGAATGCCTTGCGTCTCTCTCCCACTCAACTATGATCGGTCTGCCGCGCGCGCAGCACTAGAGAATTAGGCGCATTGAATCGGACACATTACAGCAGAAACACTTCCTTTCATTTCATATTTCTCCTATCATCGTCCTATCCTCAACAAAATCACTCAAATAGGAATTAGTTAAGTTTAAGTTTACATGTACAATGTTTTAGTAAACAAAATATATTTCTATAGTTAAAATTTGTGCAATTCTTATTTTCATTCAATTCCTTGTTCCTATTGTGCAATTTAATTATATTCATATCAATAAATATTCTACCGAGAAAAAGACGTTGTCACGTAAAATCTTCGCCCGTAAAACCGACTTTACAGGCAACCATTTATTTTATTTTATTTTATTTTATTAATATTTAGGAAACAAACAGTTATGTATAATATAAACTAAATAGCGTAAAATAGTCACATAAACCAATAAAGTTTCCACTAACAATAATTACATCATTTATGAGAATATTGGACGTCATTTTTTTTAATAAGATAAGTAGTTGTCAGTTTTGAAGTTAATTGGGCTGCTAATTACGAAAATGCTATCCTTTTTTAAATCCAAGATGGCGGACGTATTTTCTTATAATTTGACATGGGTGTTAATTAAATAATAAAATAAAAATAAAATTAATATTTAAGGGGAGGGAGATCTCATACAAAAACGCCTTTTTTTGCCTATTTTTTGCTAGATGTCAATAAATGGCAACAGGTAGGCACTACATTAACTAGATTTATGTACTGTTGTTTATCTAGTCAATGGTACGGAACTCTTCGTGCGCGAGTCCGACTCGCACTTGGCCGGTATTTATTTTTACTGTTAGAGACAGACCACCAGCATATAAAAAAAGTAACAGCCTATAATCATCCCACTGCAGGGCAAAGGCCTGCATCATTGAATTCAAGTTACCACAGCGATGATGGGTAGATATAGTAAAGTAATTAACAATTCTCTTGACATCCTTATCAGTTGAGCCATGCGTAAGGAATGCGATAGTACTGATAACGAAGCCAGCCTTGACGCGTCGGCATCATACGATACCGGAGAAGGTGTAATTATAAAAATAAAGAAGGAAAGGAAACATATTTAAGCAATTATTTTTTGTATATATTATTTGATATTTTAGCAACTTAATTGCAATTATAATATCAGTACGAGGGCGGGTCAATAAGTCCGTGACTTTTGGAATAAAACACAGATTTTTTGATAAATAAATCATTTTATTTTTCAACGTAGTCTCCCTTGAGCTCTATACACTTTGTCCAACGCTTCTCCAATTTTTTTATCCCTTCCAAAAAATATGATTTGTCGAAGTCCTCAAAATAGATCTTTGTTTGCGAGATGACTTTATCATTGAAGTCAATTCTTTTTCCACCAAGCCATTTCTTCAGGTTTGGGAACAAATAGTAGTCATTCGGAGCCAAATCTGGAGAATAGGGCGGATGAGGGAGCAATTCATAGCCCAATTCATGGATTTTGCCATGGCAACTGCAGATGTGTGCACCCTTGCATTGTCTTGGTGGAAAAGAACTTTTTTCTTGGCCAAATGAGGTCGGTTTTTTTTCAAATCGTCATTGAAGCGGTCCAATAAGTTGGCATAATATTCCCCATTGATTGTTCTTCCCTTTTGAAGGTAGTCAATGTAGATTATCCCACGTGCATCCCAAAAAACAGTCGTCATAACTTTATTGGCTGACAAACCCACCTTGGCCTTCTTTGGCGCCGATTCACCCTTAGAAACCCACTGTTTTGACTGTTGTTTGGTCTCTGGTGTGTTGTGATGGATCCATGTTTCGTCCACGGTTACAAAACGGCGCAAAAACTCCTTCATATTGCGACTAAACAACGCCAAACCTTCCTGTGAAGTTGTTACACGATTGCGTATGTGGTCGACTGTGAGCAAACGCGGCACCCATCTTGCGGAAAGCTTTCTCATGCCTAAGTGATCTTTCAAAATTGAAACCACTGAGCCATGCGAGATCCTTACGGCTTCCACAATCTCTTGTACTTTCAATTTTCGGCCGGCCAACACCATATCGTGAATTTTTTCGATTGTTTCGGGTGTAGAGACCTCAACTGGGCGTCCAGGACGTTCGGCATCTTCAGTGCTTGTATGGCCATAATGAAATTCAGTAAACCACTTTTTTACCATTGAAATCGATGGTGCAGAGTCCCCATAGTATTTATCAAGCTTAGCCTTGGTCTCGGTAATGGTTTTTTTTCGCAAAAAATAATGCTTAATAAGCACACGAAATTCACTTTTTCCATTTATTCCTCAAATTACTGGGTAGCCTGATAAAGATAGCTGTCAGACACAAACTAACTGACGCAGCAAGTTCAAATTTTGATAGGAGTCAACTGACAGATACCTGTTGCCAGGAGTAGTGTTGCTTTTTCGGTAAAGAGATCAGAAATTCAAAAAGTCACGGACTTATTGACCCGCCCTCGTAAATAAACTTGAAAAATTACGTCTCAGGCGGGACTTCAACCCGCATCTCCTCGCAATCCGGGCGCGGCGCTCTCGATGAAACAACGCTGGCTTACAGCTAAGAATATGCTTGAAAAATTGACGCCTATGACGTAGTGTCTCGGTGGCTAAATTGGTAAAGCGCCCGGCATGCGAGGAGATGCGAGTTCGAGCATGAGATACATATTTTCAATTTTAAATACTGTATTTGCTGTTGTTCTGTTATTGAGATGAAGTCTGTATTTAATCCTTCCAGCTGCTAGGTCACCTGATGCTGGTGGCCAGGTCCCTGGGCGCCCAGCGCGCGCCCTCCGGCTGGCGGCTGGTCGTGAACAACGGCCGCGACGGCGCCCAGTCGGTCTACCACCTACATCTGCACGTTATGGGGGGCCGGCAGATGGGCTGGCCGCCCGGGTAAGGGGGAGTAGGACAAGTAGATAAAGGGAACAGAGTTTAAGCTTCTTACAACCGCTCGGATCGGGGCATGTTTTTACGCCAGCACATATCACCGCTAAGATAGAGGCGGAATATAGCAGACATATTTCTTTTAAATATAGCTCAATCTAAAATTGAGTCTTTTTATATTAAATGGGTTTGCTCTTGACTACATAATTAACTCTACGGTTAAGTAGAAGCCTAAGATGGAGCGAGCTTACTCAAAAAGTGGCACTGGTTCTCCCACACACCTGCGGAACACAGAAAAACTGTTTGGCGCTGGACTCCGGCAGGAGGGTGGTAGCATCCAGGCAGCCTCTAACGAAGCCTACTACCGCAGAGACTCTCCTCACCTTCTCTCTTTAATCTGCAAGCCCCTAGCAGGACTTTGAGACGACCAGTAACTCTGTTTAGTCCTCACAGTGCCACTAAATACAGAAAGAATTCGTCCTTTGCAAGGTCAGCTAACGCTTTTAACTCTATGGCCGACCGTTTCGAGCTTGACCTCTTTAATTCCAGTTTAAATAGCGTTAAAAAGTATCTAGGGTTACTGGTTTGATGAGCACTCAAACTTAAATCAATATTGTCTTTTAGTAATCTTCGAAAATCTCTTTTCTAGTGAAAACATGTAAATGGTAGATAATTATTAATGTATTGTTTGTTATAGATTCAAACTGTGTGTTCCTCAAAAAAAAGTGTGCTTGACCACTGGCTGCTAATCGCGCACGCGCGTGGCTGGAAAAAACCGGTTTACACTCGCACAGCTAGTTGACAGTCTCATTGTCACAGGTTGATGTTCTTAAAAGAAGCTTAAACTCTGTTCTATCCATGTACTCATGTGGTAAAGCCGAGTACCCATTAGGAGGTAAATGTCGCCTCGTGTCCCGAGAGACGTCGGGCGACTTCACGCGACGTTGCCACACTTCAACCGGCATGTACCGCGAAATCACGCGTATCTTGTCGCCCAATCGAATGAGTAAAGTCACTCTATCAACTAAACTGACGTAGGGCGATGTTCCGCGATGTCGCCTGATGTCTCTGAACAAAAATGTCGGTTGACAAATGTCCCCTAGTGAGTACGCGGCTTAAGACTATGTTACAGGCGGTATGTGTAGTGATATGATGAGTATAAATTACTCAGGCATTGCTTAACACATTGAGCGCCATCGGGGGTCACCGGTGACCTTCAAACAATAAAATTTTAATTGTGTCTAGCACTTCGGCAGTTAAAGGCTTAAGGTATGATTTAGAGTCGGCTTTTAAAACGATACATCTACCTTTAAATAATTGCAAAAGCTTTATAAGTCAAATGTAATTTATACTCATCTTATCATTATGTGTAATTTGGATATAATATAAATAAAAATCGGATTTCCATTTCAAGATTGTATCGCAGACATCTTGAATTAAAAATCCGACTATACTTAACCTGTATAAGTCACTTTTGGCGTCATATGTCAGGTAAATGATATTACTGTTTAAATTTGCTCAGCAAAACGGCATCTCCGCAATTCTTCTAGCCATGTGGATTATCTTAGATCGGTTACAGACTAGCGTTTTTTTGCGCATATATGCTCGTTTTGATCGTGATGTAATACATCCTTAACGCCATCTTTTGGCAATTTACAAACAACTGAATGTCATTACCTGACATATGACGTCAAAAGTGACGTATACATGAAACATTTACGCAATGAGTTCTTTTTTGTTCTGAAAAAGATTCGTCATTTGTAAAAGTGCCTTTAAAAAGCCTTGTAGTATAAAGATTTTTGTTCACATTTATGCAGCTATCGAAATTATGTTAAAATCATAGTTTTTTCTTAGTTTGCGTAACAAATTGTACAAGGCACACAAGTGTTATGGGTCTAGTTGTGTTACAATTCCCAAGAGCTCAAAATATTACTAAAGAATGCAATTAGTGTCATACAACGCCATGGTTGATTAGCTATTAGTGCAATATTTTGGCCAAATTAGATGTAAGGTAACAAAAAATGTTTTATCTTGTTTCAAACTGTAATGTAAATATTCGGTCGTCGGCCGTATATTCGGTCGTTAGTCGTTCATGCAGTCGTCGGTGGAATGGAATCGGCTCGACAATTATGTTGGGGCGATCGTGTTTTCTACTGACAAATATATGTACATATTTGGTTGTTAGCTGTATGCGGTCGACGACCGCATTTGTATTTTCGGTCGTTAGTCGCTTACAGCAACCGATGACGGCGATTATAATTCAGAAACTAGCTTCAGTATTGCATGCAATTTTAGACCTTCGTGTAAGGATTAAAGTTTCAATATCAATTAACAAATGCCACAGTTTGGGGCTTCCCGAATTGAAGACTGAAGTGGTGGAATTATAAAATGATTCATGTTGGAGACTACTCTAGCAAGACTCAAATTATAAAACATGTCTCAGTTGGTATAATCTTGTAAGTTTTGTAAAAAAAATATCTCAGGCGGGAATCGAACCCGCGTCCCCATGCAAATCGGGTGCTGTGATTTATCGACGGCAGTTCGATTCCCGCTGATACAGTTTTTCTCAAGTTTAAATTGATTTGATTGATATTATTATTGCAATTAAATTGTTCAAAATATAATACAAAGTTTTCATAAAATTACTTCCGTACCTAAATTACATAAATTTCCTCAGATCACAGGCACCACTATCAGCAACGAGACACCTATGCCTATTTATTTAATTATTTATTTTAAACTTTATTGCACAAAAAAAATATAAATGTACATGCCTAGGTATATGCTGAAAAACGAGAGGACGGAAATAGGTCAAAGAAAAAAAAACATCTGATTCTCAAGTTACCTTAGCTTTTGTTAAAATAAGACCAAAAATGTCCAACCTTTTCATTTAAATTTCATAAAAAACACAACCATTTTGTTATAATTTCCTATATGTGATCTGCTATAGAATCTCATTGGATTCAAACAGTCAAATTAGTCCGAATCTAGTCAAATTTACTCAGAAACTCCAAATAGTGTAGCAACAAACTGTGGTATTTTTTTCTACAATTATACAGGTTGTTTGGTGGAGGATACCTTTGTGACAAGTCATTGAAGAACCATATTTTTAAAATTGTTATATAAGCAAATATAATCCTAGTGTTAATTAATAATACAATTACATACTTGAATTTTTAGGTTGGAGTCCTTCGAAATTTTTGTTCAAATTGCATTTTTGTTAAAGTATCATTTATTGTTGAATTTCTGGCTTATGGGCCTCTATAGTATGGTTTTATTATTGGAATAAGCATTTATTTTACTTTTTGTTGCATAGCTATGACATCAACCTTAAGGTAGTTTTTTAAATGCACAAAATTCTTCAAATTATCTTATACAAAGATTTGCATTTAAGGCATTCTCCTCTCTCCCCCTGTATAGTAAGGCATTTAAAAAAAAAAACCTGTACCCTAGTCTAAAGTTTCTGAATCAATCTGTATCTTAACACATCCCTGGACAGTATTCCAGACGCAGTATAAGTTTTACACTGACCATGAAAATGTTAACAATATTTTAGGTTTAGTTGGATACGAAATCTTGTTATTTGGTACTAGCTTTTTTTTTTCTTCAATATGTTACATATTTTTAGTTTTTGAACTAGGATATAATGTTAGAAGACATGGTTAATAATTTCTTAGGATTTTAACTGATTGTATTGCCAAAAACGTTGACTTTAGTTAGAATGTCAAAGTATTGTTTTTCTAAAAAAAATTGATACACCAGGATAGGTTCTTACAGTCTTACAAAAGAGTTAATGATTTCTTAAATAACTATTGGTTATATTTGACTACGTATCAAAAAAACTAAACCTAATTTGTATTCATTTCCTTTATAATAGACCGTCTTCACTGTCTGAGTCTCACGAAGTGATTTTAAAAAAGTCTCTCAAGAATGTCATTACTGTTATTGTTAGTAATATTTAATTTGGTGCAACACAGAAATTGTCATGATACCAGTGTCAATTCTGACGACCATTTTGGTTCAGTGGTCGAAAACGCTGCTTCTGAGCCATCGGTCTCTGGTTCGATGCCCGCACAGTACAAATACAGAACGTATCTGTTTGTACGATGGTTATAAAAGTATGTATTTACAATAATTAAAAAAGTACTTATGTAAGTTTATTGGTTGTCTAGTACCCATACTATAGGCTTAGTAGTACCTTAGTTTGGGACTAGATGGCTCTGTACCACAAATTTTTATTATTTAATAAGCGTATATCAACGCAGACAGTTTAAGGCTTGAAATATTGTTTGCCTCACACCCTGTATAGTTAGTACTATCTATATGAAGTCATTATTATAGTATTTTTATTATTACACCTCACCGCGATTACCTCAGAAGTGGACACGGTCCGTTATTTACCCGATAGTCAAAATAAAACCAAATAAAATGTACATCTGTTACAATTGGTGTTAGATTTTTAGTGTTAAATATAGATTAAGTACTAACATGTAACGAGTCAAAGGTATAAAGTATTATGCAGCCACGAAAGAAATGCTTTGAAATTTTATTATTATGTACCTCTTCATTAGTACTGAAAAAATTTGACAATTTTTGATTATTAGAATTGTTTAAATATAATAATAATTGTAGTCAATGTCTTGAAAATTGTCTAAATGAAACTAAAATAAATTCAGTGTAATGCCATATTAATTATCTTCAACTGGCAACGCCATCTATTGATGGTGTACAAGAGACACCTAACAGTAATTTTATTCCAAGATTGTTGAGAGTTTAAGATTTGTTTTGTATCATAATGTACTCGTATGTTCTATTGTACCTTTGATTCTATTGCAATGATAATTTTGTTGTATGGTAATGGGGGCAGAGTGGGTTAGTTCACTGTTTTTGTATTTTTTTAAAAACAGATTCGAACAGCGCGCTTTGTCAACAAAGCGCGCTGTTCGAATCTGTTTAAAAACAGATTCGAACAGCACGCTGTGTCAACAAATTGTTAAGAATTTAAAGTGTATTTAAATTCTGTAACCAAAGGTTTTCTATTATTAAATGAATTTATTATCATTTTGTGTTTTATTAACAGATTCGCAGTTTCAGAAATATAGTAGGACCTATTACTTAGACGACCTAGTTTAGTAGTGGGTTCGATTCCCGGATGGGTCAATGTGGCAAAATGCAATGGGGCATTTTTCATCATTTTCTCGGATCTGGGTGTTTGTGGTACCTTCGTTGTTTCTGTTTCGACAATACGAGTTCTTTAAATGCTTGCTTGCTTTCCATACACAACCCCTATAGCTATTTTTTTCGCAAAAATCTTTTTACTTGCAACCGCATAAGTGTTGAATAAATCAGGGATGCTCAAGTGTCGGTGTGTGTGTTGAAAGCAAATAGGACCTTCATTAGTAAAATCAGTCTTATCTCTTCAAATAGGCCCCTTGAGGCGCTTTTACACGTCCCAATATTTAAACGTACCAATGCTTCGGGACAAGTCTGGGCTAGTGCCGAGAAGTAGCGCAAGGAACTCGGTCACTATTGTCAGCATCTTTTTAAATAAATGTTTACAAAAGGTTCAAGCAAGTACGAGCTAGGACAATTTGTTTCCACCATTGTCGAACTGCGATCGCCAAGCGAGGTGATTATGGAAAAACCTTCATTTGGAGAACTGAAATGAAAAATGATTTATTCATAAACAAGGACCTACAATAGCAAAAACAAAGGTAGACTTCTTCTTTTAAACGCGAGAAGCGTCCGTACCAGAAATGAGCCACTCCTAACTTAGATAGCTTAGAATATTATTCTAAGTTAGATAGTGTAGGTACCTATTATAGCTAAACAAAAACCGCTTAAAAAAATTCATGAGTGTGTGTGTGTGAAACAAGTGTTATTTTACATAAATATCCACATGTCACAATCCAAAATTCAATAGGTTTTCTATTACCTATTACTAAATAATTATATGTAATTGTATGTCATGAAATAATTATGTAGGTATATTATTATTAGATACCTATTCTAAACTTTTCAGCCATTCAACGACTTTATGTTTACAGTGACGATAAGTCATAGGATATATACCTATTTAAAATGAGCTGATGATGATATTATGATGATGACATCTTCAATATCTACGTTAAGATAAGATATGATAAGAATACGTTTATTTGGTATGTACTGCCCTGTACTGGTATGTGCAGACAACAGCACGTCAACCTATCACAAAACGTCAAATTTTCTCAATTGGTATTGATCTCTATTTGTTGGTCTTAAAGTTGGAAATCAATTCCTTGAATTGACTCCTGAAACCTTAAAGATAAAAGATAAAGATATTTATTTGCTAAAGATATGGTTTACAAGATGGTAATATTGTGCTTATTTTAAATTTCCCTATATCTTACCATATGTGGCATGCAAATTACAATAAAATGATAAGTAATTAAAAAAACAATAAATCAGAAATTAAGTAATTATAAATTAATTTTACTAGTTTATGTCAAAAGATTAGATTGTAATAAATGTATCAGCTTGGGATGTCAAAAGATTAATAAAAACATTTCGAGCAACACAAACACAAAAAAGAAAATATAAAAACACCGTCAAAAATTATAATATTAATACCTACAGAATAACATTTCAAATTATACTATGAAGAGGTTAGTACCTACTTGCTAAAAAATCATTAATTTTGTAAAAATTTCTTTCATGTAGCCATGCTACTAGTTTTTGTTTAAACAATTTACTCGGTAGCATTTTAATTTCATTCGGAAATGCATTAAAAATCTTTACACACATTGCATTACATTATTTACGGTAAAAGGTCAATCTTGGAGCACTCCTAAAGACTAGTTTGTTTGGATGTCTTAAATTCCTGTCCTGTGCATCCTGCCGCTTCATAAAGAGGTGACCATTTTGTTTAACAAAAAGAGCAGCCTCTAATATGTACATGCAAGGAAGAGGCAGTATTCTTAATTCTTTGAACTATTTTACACTTTAACTCTTTGGGTAGGGTGACCTGCCGTTGTTACATCTATACTAATATTATCAAGCTGAAGAGTTTGTTTGTTTGTTTGTTTGAACGCGCTAATCTCAGGGAGTAGGTACTGGTCCGATTTGAAAAAATATTTTTGTGTTGGATAGTCCATTTATCGAGGAAGGCTTTAGGCTTTATAACATCACGCTGCCACCAATAGGAACGATGCATCAGAGAAAAATTTTGCAAAAATAATCGCGCTCATAATAACAGAAATTGATGCGGACGAAGTCGCGGGAAACAGCTAGTTGAAAATAAAATAAAAACAATTTAGGCTGTACCAAATAGGTCCTCAGCATATGTCGAGGCACAGAGTTCAATAATGCTGGTATTCTGTAGGCACCTGAATGAATATAGGTAATGTAACTACGAGTATAGTAGTAATGAATAAAAATAAATAAATACCGCGTAACGCCGGCAGTGACGTGTTTCATCAGGAGCTGCCGGGTTCCTTCGGTCAGGCTTCGGACCTTTACTTACTGGTACAGGCTTCAGGGTCGGCTGGGGGTTCGGTAGTGGCCTGGTGGGTTTATCTGCCCCTGTCACACCCACGCTCCCAATCAGGGTCCCCGCTGAAAATCAGCGTTGTGATAAGCCTAGCTGTCACGACTAATGCTGAGCGAGAACCTTTTGAACACTTATTTCCGTTTATTTTAATGTTTGTGCTTTGTGTTTGTTGTTGTGTCAAATAAATAGTTTTTTTCTAAATGTGGACAACATCACATAATTCTGATCCCAATTTAAGTAGGTAGGAACATAACTAACTATATAAAACACTCGTATTTTGAAAATCGGAAGCAACGAAGGTACCACAAACACCCAGACCCGAGAAAGTTTTTGAAGCAGGCGATACTTCGAAAACCGGTGTGTACGCCACTCAGCCACGGAGGTCGTCTGTATTTGTAAAATAATTTATTGTCTTGCTGTAATAACTAGGTTAATCTAATATATAAAATTCTCGTGTCACGGTGTTCGAACTTGAACTCCTCCGAAACGGCTTGACCGATTTTGATGAAATTTTTTGTGCTTATCCGGTATCTATGAGAATCGGCCAACATCTATTTTTCATCCCCCTAAATGTTAGGGGTAGTCCACCCCTAAATTTTTTATTTTATTTTTTAGACAAAATTTTTAATTTCTATTTTTGTATGATACAACATACAAAAATACATACAATCCTAAATTTTTACCCTTTTATCACCAACCCCTATTTTTTAATAGCCATTTTAGTAATTTAATCATTTTTCATCCCGCTCGATAACTGATCAATTATCGTCTTTTTTGTAAGGGTAGGGTAGGGGTAGGGAAGGGTTTAGGGTAGGGGTGGGGGTAGGGTAGGGGTAGGGTATATGTAGGGTAGGGTAGGGGTAGGGTAGGGGTAGGGGTAGGGGTAGGGTAGGGTAGGGGTAGTGTAGGGTAGTAAAAGATTAAAATTGTATATAGTTTTCCAGCTACGCCATATTTGATGGCAATGACATATAAGACGTCAAAATCAAACACTATTCTTAGGCGATACGAAGTTCGCGGGGTCCGCTAGTTGAAATATAAAAAAGTCACGTAGGAACACTTGATAAGTGCGCTCGCGCCGCTATGTCGAAGTGAAGTAATTTTAATAGCAAGCGATTTCCGAGTAATATAAATAAATCGATTTTCTTAGAAATTTAACTACTTATCTTACAGTAAGCTATTCCATAATATTTACTTAATACCTAAAATGGTTGAACAAGTCTTTTGAATAGTTGACTTTTTCTGAAACATATTTTTTGGGTACAAAATTGCTTTCGACCAATTTCTAAACCAAGATCTAAATCTACCAAATGATGTTCACAGACATATTAAAAACCTGGTCAAGTGCGGGTCGGACTCGCCCCCGTGGGTTCCGTACTAAGTGGTACTTGTAGTATCTATACTTAATATAGAATAGAATAGTTTTTTTATTTGGCACTTCTCATCATTCACTAGCCCAGGTCACCTGGGGTCGGCGCAGTATGTTTTCCTCTTCCATACAATCCTGTCTGTCGTCTACTCCCTTCTCAATCATATCCTCAAATCATATTTCATTATTTGGCACTTCAAATATTAATAACCTAAACAAAAATAAAATAAAGTAGTAATAATTAATGTGCCAAAAAGGCCTCCACTCAGCATTGGTCGCAACAGAGGCATATCAGTACATAAACTTGAAAAATTATGTCTCAGGCGGGACTCAAACCCGCATCTCCTCGCAATCCGGGCATGGCGCTATAACAGCTTACAGCGATAACAATGCTTGAAAAATTGACGTCTATGACGTAGTGTCTCGGTGGCTTAATGATATAGAGCCGCGCCCGGATTGCGAGGAGATGCGGGTTCGAGTCCCGCCTGAGACATAATTTTTCAAGTTTATATACTGATATTATAATTGCAACTAAGTTGCTAAAATATCAAATAAAGTATAGCAAAAGGCATGATGCGACGCTGATTTTCAATGTGTGTAACCCGCTCATTTGTCTGGGATAAAAAAACTAAGTAGGTAATCTACGAGTATGTGCTATACTTACCTACAATCGATTTCCGTGCCAAAGTCCATAAGATCCGTGCAGCCGTTGTGGCGAGATTGAGACCCATTTTAATAATGATTAAACTTTATAAGAGTAGAAAGATAGGGTGGGCAGGCTATAGAGTAGCAAAACAAGTAAGGTAAGAAAAATCTCAATCGCTCGAAACTAAGAGTTGTTAAAAGAAAAATGTTCATTTAACTATCGATCATCATTCATCTGCAGGTTGTTTGGAAGAGATCACTACTAGCGATAAGACCGCCTTTATTTTCAGCTTTATATCCATCTCCTGTGTATAACACATACAGAATAAAATTTTAATCACCTTCCAAATTTTAATATAACAATCTACGAGACATAAAACAAATGACGCATTTTTCTTGTTTTGGTATAGCCCAGTACAAAAATATCAAGATAAAGCACTTATAAAATGTCCGCCAAAAATCTAAAATTTATGATAGCAACACTTTTTCTTCGCGATGCGCATCTCATTAATTCATTCATTACGATACACTATTCATAAGTTTTTAATTTTCCCTTCTATGTACCTTACCCAGGCTTGGACCGTAAAAATTGAAAACTATGTTGCGAAAGATATTTTTGGGTGAAAATTTGACCTACATTTTTAACTTCCTAAATTGGCTTTAAATACCTACGATACTGAACGCCTATAAAATTTTTGGAAGGTCATGAAAAAGTCATCTGGTATTTAATTTGTTTGGTGTGCAATAACGAACTTTTATAATCTATTTATTTATTTGACGACCATTTGGATCAGCGGTAGTTAACGCTGCTTCTGAGCCATGGGTCGCGGGTTCGATCCCCGCACAGTACAAATATTTGTGTGCATGAACATGTCTGTTTGTACTGGTCTGGGTGTTTTCTATGTATTATAAGTATGTATTTACAAAAAAAAAAGTATATAAGTAAGTTTATCGGTTGTCTAGTACCCCATACGACAGGGTACTTAATAGTACCTTAATTTGGGACTAGATGGCTCTGTGTGGCCCAGTGAGGCATGTCTTAAATATTTATTTATTATTATTATTTATTTATTTATATACAGGGTGTTAGGTAAATGGTATATCAAGCCGAAACTATTTGTTGACATATTATGCATATAAATAGTATACCTGGTTAAGTCAAAAATAACATTTATTTATTTTTATTTTCATAGGAATCAATTTATGCTGTTCTTTTAATATACCTACCGTCACCACACGGCACACGAAATAATAACTAATTACTACTTCTATTAATTGAAATTCATTTGCAAAACTGAATTATAAAAACTGTTTTCAGGCAATTAATTGATAGGGCTGTACGTGAACAATTGCAAATCGGCAACATTTGTACGAATATCGACTCTATTTGGTTTAGTTAGTAGCTATTATAGTTGAATGCCATTGGAGATAGGTCAAAATAATGGGGCAATATTTGTGATAACGGTTCAAATAAAGAGAGGTGGACGCCATGTCGAAGCAAGGTCGAATTAGAAACGTGTTACCATGAAGACAACAATAATTATTGCTTTCGTAGCTGTTCTACAGGTGAGACAATTTCAATAATTATAAAATAACACTTTTTACCCTATTTCACTATATTTCTTATTTATTTTTAACAAACTTTCTGCCTACATGAACTATATTTAATTTTTTGCTAATTTTACAATAACGTATTTCAAGAGTTTTTAAATACTTAGGTAATTTAAGTAATTGCTGGTATAAATTTATATAATTTCAAAATTCTGATGTCAAATTTTGTATTATTTTTCCTAAATTAGTACAGACTGGCTGGTTTGTAATGCCATTAACTTAACACTATACAGAGTGACTTTTGGAATCAGAGCAATATTAAATCCCTCAACCCCCAGGAGTCACTCGGGTGCCACGATAACAATTGATTTCAATTGTGTCTGGAATAACTCACGATCGAGGGAGTAAAAAGAGATTTTAGTACAGGTCATACGCATTATAGACACTAACATGTTAAAATGATGTCCATACCCAAAACTGTTGCAAATGACCTAGCCCCTTATTCGCGTAACCAAATCGTATCACAATCGTAATTGAATTGCAGGTTTTTGACAGTTCTAGTATGGGCTAAATGTCAAAAACACCCAATTCAATCACGATCGAACTGCGATTGAAATAGCTGAATAAGGCCCCTGTACTGTAACCCAGCTCAAGATGGTGATCTAATTCCAAATCACGCTGTACAGCTATAGTTATTTATTTCTTTGATACACTACTTATTATATGCCAACAACGTAAATTGCAGGACATTCTTAAACCTACTTTACAGATTAATATATTACTAGGTACCTAGATACTTTACTAACAAAACATCAGATATTCTAAACTGTGATTACAATCCAAAAAACTATTTTACAGCTCTCAGCAGCCCACCTGTTCAACAAATCACTGCCTCCCCCGCCTCCGGTATATGCACCCCCTACCTACCTACCAGCCCCAGCACCGGCCCCAGTATACTACCCGCCTGCCCCTGCCCCGGCACCTGTCTACTTGCCCCCTGCCCCAGCCCCGGCACCCGTTTACTTGCCCCCTGCGCCGGCCCCAGCACCAGTCTACTTGCCCCCCGCCCCAGCCCCGGCACCAGTCTACTTGCCCCCTGCCCCAGCCCCGGCACCAATCTACTTACCCCCTGCCCCAGCCCCGGCACCAGTGTACTTACCCTCTGCCCCTCCCGCGCCTGTCTACATCCCACCCCCTCCCCCAGCGACCCCCATAGTCCTCCCCGGACCAGTGCCAAACCCGTGCGCTCCAGCGTACGCGTACGAACCTAGTATTTCGTACCAGCCGTACTTGGAATTCGAACCAACAGTATCTTATACCCCGGCCATAGAGTATGAGCCGACAGTGACGTACTCGCCCGCTCCTGTCTATGATTACGCCGCTCCATCGGTTTACTATCTATAGATTACACCTGATGTACAGACTACAGCACGTCAACCTACCACAAACGTCAAATTTTCTCAATTGATATTGATCTCTACTAGTTGGACTTAAAGTTGAAAATCAATTCAATGACCTTTAACTTTTTGGGTAGGTTGACCTGCCGTTGTCTGTATATTTGCGTTTAGATCAATATTAGATCAAGATACACAGTCACTTACAAATAAAATGACCCTTGGAAGCACCTAAAGTACAGACAATGGCAGGTCACCGTAGTCATAAAGGTCACTGAATTGATTTTTAACTTTAAGTCCAACGAGTAGAGATCAATATCAATTGTGAAAATTTTACGTTTTGTGGTAGGTTGACGTGCTGTCCTAATCCAACTTTACGCACATGACTCAAAGATTAATAATTAAAACAACTATTTGCATTAATACAATGAAATTTAAAAAGTATAGATTGGTTATGCCCTTACAAAACTATCGAAATATTATCTGTGCCGCTTGCGAACAACTGCACACATGCGTAATTCTTATTTTGTTCTTGTCATACTCGTGAAAAGAACAATTACTTTCTCTTTCGCCTTGGCATCCATATTGTATGAAGGATTTTAAAACACGTTTTAAGGACGCATATTGACAGCGCATGTAACATATCTATTACTTTTTAAATATCATTGCATTAATATAATTTGGTGAGGACGTTCTTGTGTCACTGTTGTGTATCTATTTTCTTATTTTGTATCTATGTTTGCGTGTCTGACTATTACCTTTTTGAAACTTATATCAATTGTTTAGTGATGTTGAATAAATGTTGTGGTGAAAAGTGGTGTTTTTTTAATAGAATAGAATAGAATAAATTTATTTGCTTAAAACACGGTATACACAGATGTCACATGGTAAAAAAGAACAATCATGTTTTGCTTACAAGAAGCATGCAAATATTTTGTGGGCCAGTTAACCCAGTCATTACAACAACTTAACAATAACCAGACATGTGAAACATTAACAAGCATCAATATAGTGGATCATTGGTTGTATTATAAAACATTATTATTATACAATTCATATATATATATTTAAAGCAATCGATCATTGAGAAATTCAGTAACGCTGTAAAAGTTTTTATCTTTGAGCCATTCACCCAGTTTATTTGTAAAACGGCTAGTATTTAGCGTTTTCAAGCTTTTTGGTATTTTGTTGTAAATTCTTATACACATCGACACACAATTTCGGCTATATTTCTTAGATCTAGGTGCAACTTCCATTATTAATCTGTCTGGGTCTCTGCGGGTTCGCGAATTTATATCGCAGGCTCTTTTAAATAAAGTAAAATGTTTTTCAACAAAAGTACATATTTCAAATATATAAAGTGATGGCAGTGTTAATAAACCAAACTCTCTAAAAAAAGGTCTACATGATTCGTCCGATGTAACTTAATTGTAACATCCTTGTTTTGTAATCAGCTGTTTAAACCCTAAACTAAATCTACGCCGCGTTTTTCCAAGCGTTCCGATTCTTGCACGATACTTAAATTCATTTCACAGAGGACCGCAGTTGATTTGTGAGCTGGTTGATTGTTTAAAGCCTATGTTTGAAGCGCTCGCTCATGGCGCGGGCGTGCGTACAACATGAAGTTATAGCTTAATGGCGTGAAATCAGCCGTGGGTAGGTACTTACTCCTTTTTAGAGTTCCGTAGCCGAATGGCAAAAAACGGAACCCTTATAGATTCGTCAAGTCTGTCTGTCTGTCTGTCTGTCTGTCCGTCCGTATGTCACAGCCACTTTATCCTGAAAGTATTAGCATTACACAGTTGAAACTTTGTAGATAGGTGTATCCTGTTGACCGCTTTACGATTCTCATACAAAAAAGAAAAAAAAATGATATATAAGGGGGGCTTCCCATACATAGAACACAAACAAACAAAACATTTTACTTTAACCTACGCGTATGGGGTATCTATGGGTAGGTCTTTTAAAATGACATAAGTAGAGATTTCTAAAACTATTTTTCCAAAAGTCTATCGTTTGGAAGATAGAAGCTTCCAAAGTGGTAAAATGGGTGTCCCTAAGCAAGTAAAAATTTTGAAAAAAATACAATAATGTAGATCTTAAAAAAACTTACTTCAAAAATTAGTTTGAACGAGATCAAACCGGTATTTTTGGAGATCTAGCACATTTTCAACATCCGCAAATATAACTTTGCCCTTCATACAAACACTATGAAAAACAAAGTTATTTTTGCAGTCACAAAATATTGTGGTATTTTAGTTAAAGTTGGTACGGAACCCTCAGTGCGGGAGTCCGACTCGCACTTGGCCGGTTTTTTGTAAATTCAGTGTGATTGGAGTACGCTGTTTCATGCCAATGACCTTTCACGTAACGTATACACGGTGCATTTTCAACCACCTGTAAAACGAAGCACTCGATATGTTACCATCACATTATGTATAACATCTTGGCAGAGTTTATTTTAATTTTTTATATCAGAAATTATTTCAATAAAAAATAATAATATTGCTTCAGATATTTATTTTGAAACACGCTGTGACGTGCGCGGATGTAGCTGTGTACGGTTCATTCATCCGGTACCCCCCCCGCAGCAGAATATTACGTCTGTGCGCGTCACAGCGTGTTATAAAATTACAAGTCTAAATCAAAATTAATATTTTTCAAATATAATTTCTAATCAAAAAATAAATAACACTACCATGGTGTTTTACATAATTGTCCAATAACGCGGGCTTCGTTTTCTAGGTGGTTCTTTTTGAACACGGCATATATTACTTATTATGAACATGATCTTTAAAGGCCAAATATTGCAAGCATTAATACCTTCCCAATACCAATGATTTATGGTGGGTTGTATTACAAAACGCTACTTAACAAAAACTTCAACGATTGTAAAAATGAAAGAACAAAACGTTTTTATTAATGGTAACATTTCAGTGAAATGTCAGTCAAATCCAAGAAAGTCATTTAAGCACTTGCGAATTGCGAACTATTTTTCACACGAAAAGTTTAATCTGAAGTAAAAATTATTAGATACAATCAATAAAATCGTATTCATTGTCTGCCGGGATAAAAATACAAACTTTTAGGATACAGGTGAGTGCAGAACAAAGGTTCTTTTCGTCAAAATGTTTGCAAGTGGTCAGCCTTAGGGTAATATTATTTTTGTTTGATATATTTACGCTGAGTAATTTTCGGTACATTGCCGCGGGATTACTGCTTACCCCTTTGTCACTGTGCCAAATGATTTCTGCCAGCGAATAAACAGTAGTTAACGCTGAACTATTAAGTATTATCGGTACGAATAACAAATAATAACCTTATAGGAAATTTGATTTAGGCCAGTGATTTGTTGTGGTACTGATAACTCTTTACCTAATTGTTCTAAATAAAGTTGTTAATGACTTGCAGAATAATGTTTACCACAAGAACAATGTGAGAAAAACATATCAATGACCAAAATCCTTGGTCATCCTACAAATAAGGTCAAACCAGGAATATTTTTATTCTGACCCTGTTTCAAGTATTTTCTAGAATTGTTTGAAAGTATAATTTTTTTGTGTGGCTTGGAAATAGCTATTGTGAGACTTGAAGTTATAGGCATCAACTGAGAATCAAATATAAACCTCTGTTTTTGGGCCAAATGTTGGACATATAAATAAATAAATACAATGAAATCCATTATATTTTTTTTAAAACAGTTCAAAATTTGTGTATAAATAAATGACAAGTTAAATGAAATCCCTTTTCGGCGCTAGATTTGCCGAGTCTTATTGGTTCTTTCTGATTGTAACCATTTAGGTCAAGTAACACTTTTTGCTTTAAATTTAGACACATAAGTTAAAATATACATTAAAACAAAACATTAATTTACAGATTTGAAACATTCAGTAGTTAAATTTGTGGTGTTTGTGACGTTTGTGTTTGAGTACTGACTACAGTTTTTGAAAACCAAAATATTCTAAAAGCCTGAGAATCACAAGCTAAATTCATATATTTATCTTTTTTTTAAACAGTGTGTGTCAACACAATAACCCAATCTATATTATTTAATTTAATTGGGTAGGTGTTTAATGTTCTTCGACTTAATATCAACTTGCTTACATACATCAATCAAACAGAATCAACAGAATTATTGGTCTGTTTCTTTTAATCCATTTTCAAATCTGTAAAACATGTCCTAAACGACTTCTGATGATTTTAATTGATTTGATAATTACATTGTGGTTTAAACTTAAAACATGATTAACAACCCAATTAGTACTAAGACCAATTTATTTCCTAATCAAATTTTACAATTATTACTTAAGTTTGAAGTAAAAAAAATTGTATTGAGTATAACTCATATTCTCTTGCCTTATTTCACTAATTTTATTAATATTATAATTTTGCACGGTTGGAAACCTGTGCCTAGCGGTGGCATAAAGATTGATAGATTAGATAGGCTTACGGCCGGTTCCAATAACCTATCTATCTTCAGTTTTGGCATATCGGACGTAGGAAACAGTTTCTATCTCTGTTTTTGCCGTCCAGAGAAACAAAGACAGAAGTTGTTTTCTATCTCCAATATGCCAAAACGGAAGATAGATAGGGTTTTGGAAATGGCCGTTAATTTGCAACAAACAAAAGATAGCAAAAAGTTAATATCAGAGACAAACTTCTTAGCATTCCATGGATTCACCGTGCGGGTGTCGTGTGGCAGAAAGAGAAACTCTGAGTAGCTCCTGGGACTTGTGACACAGGTGTAGGTTTAAGGGGCCTCTTTCCGACGTACATCAACATTCACCTTCACTACTCGTGTTTCTCTCCCTGCCCAGCCTAATCTGGTACAAACCTGCTAATGCAGCTTTAGACACTCGCTCTAGTATACTGGGTGACGTTATTTACCGTCAAGAAAAATTTGCTGTGTATCGTGTGACTGAATAAGCGAGCGAAAAAGCGATCCTAATTCTTATGCTAGAAGTCCTAAGGGCCGGGTGTGGGGCGCGGGTCGGGATGTTAGAAGGCACGACACGTGACTGAAGAATTAAATACATAATAAGAATAAGTTTCCGCTGCGCAACAAAGAAACAGGTGAATTACTCGGCGAATTCATTGATGTTTAGCGCGTTCGGATTAGAGTGAATATGCGTTTGAGTTCGAAGATGGGAGGACGACCTAAAATTCACTCTAGGTCCTCTATGGCTACGAGTGGTAGCTGACAGAAAGCAGTGGAAGACACTGGAGGAGGCCTATGCCGAAAGGCACACCGGGCGTAGGGACATTTTGTAAATTAGTACTTTTCGGTTATCTTAAACAAAATTTATTTGTAAAATTTCTACCTCAGAATAAAGGGCTTTATTTTTTTAATTTAATGTGATGTTAATCTAAATCAACATATAATTAAATGGTTATTAGGATAGGTAATTTATTAAATAAAAAAAATTAAAACTTTTTTTATAACGTGTTCATGCTATCGTCATCTATATCATTTACCTATCTCACACGTTTATTTTCTTGACGGTAAAAAAAGTCATCCAGTAGAACTTAATGCGGTACTGGCCAAGCCAAGGTACTGGTATTTTTTTTCAACATCTTATGAAAGATTTTTATTTATTTTCAGTTACATGAAATAGGCTTCCGATGATGTCTTTAAAGCCAAGGAACGTGGACTTCCAGGAGACATGGGCCAACCTCAAAGAGACGGTAAGCTACTGTTTATTTGAATTTACGCAAATACTATAAATGCAAGATAAGTTTAGGTGTATAAATAAATATAAAAATGTGGACAACATTATACATTGTTCTGATCCCAATTCGAGTAACTATTTAAGCACTCGTATTTTGGATTTTAGAAACAAAAAAGGTACCACAAACACCCAGACCAGAGAAAATGTTGAAAATCACTTTTTTTCTGCATAGACCCGTCCAGGAATCAAACCTCGGCTTTGTATCATCATATATACGTTCGATAAGACTGCCAATATTGTACATTTTAAGCAGAAAAAAGTAAAAATCAACAAACAGAATTGTAAGTTTAATGAATGGGCTACACCTGGTATTTACAAAAGTAGAAAAACATTATATGATTTGTATAGTCTAAAAGCTGAATCTCAAAACCACAACATTATAGACCATGTTAAAAAATACTCCAAATTATTTAAAATAGTATGCGCCAAAGCAAAGTCAATTTATCTTCATAATTTAATTTCGGCTTCCAAAAATAAAGCGAAAACTACTTGGAATATTATAAATAAAGAAACATGTAGACTAAAACCAAGCAATCCTGCTTACTCTCTCAAATTAGGGGATAAGTTAATTAACACGAGCACAGAGGTTACGAATACATTTGAGAATTTTTTTTCAAATATAGCTTCCTCCACTACTGAAGGGCTTGCTTCTTCCGCTGATCTAGCTGAATCCCTTCTCAAGTCGGCTGTCGATGAGTGCAAATTTTCATTTAATTTTAGACATATAAACCCTGATTTAATTATAAAAACTTTTAGAGAATTGAATATGAAAAAAACTGAAGATCTTTGGGGAATTTCCGTTCATATTATCAATACAATTATAAATTCAATAGCCCCTCATCTCGCAATAATTTTCAACAAATGTATTGATGATAGACAGTTTCCAACTTTAATGAAGTTTAGCAAAATTATTCCATTATTTAAATCCGGCGAGAAATGCGATCCCGCTAATTTTCGACCAATATCTATCTTGCCAGTACTAAGTAAAATATTTGAAAAAATTATGTTTAGTCAACTTTTATCGCACTTTAATTTGAATAAATTATTACATCACAATCAATATGGATTCAGGAAAGGTAGAAATACCACTGATGCGGGAGTAGCACTTCTAAAACACGTATTCGATGCTTGGGAGAGTAGGTTAGATGCTATAGGTGTTTTTTGTGACCTGTCAAAGGCATTTGATTGTGTGGACCATAAAACGTTAATTAAAAAACTCAGACATTATGGTGTTTCGAATGATTCGTTAGATTTAATTAACTCATATCTTACAGGTAGAACACAAAAAGTTTGCATTGATGGAACTGAGTCTTCAGGGTCGGCCCTTATCATGGGTGTCCCTCAGGGATCAGTATTAGGACCCTTGCTATTTTTAATATACATTAACGACCTTCCATATTATATGTATAATCTTTGTGAGATGGTATTGTTTGCAGATGACACTTCAATAATTTTTAAAATTAAGAGTGGCGAATTATCATTTGACGATGTTAACAATACCCTCTCTAAATTATTGCATTGGTTTGCTACGAATAATCTTTTGCTTAATGCAAGAAAAACAAAATGTGTTAAATTTACTTTGCCTAATGTAAGGTTTTCCGCCACAAATGTTATTGTAAAAGATGAGCCATTAGACACAGTAGACTCCTCTACCTTTTTAGGTATAACTGTAGACTCTCGACTGCAATGGGGTGCTCATATCAGGTCTCTGTCTGGAAGACTTAGTTCTGCTGCTTATGCTGTGCGAAAGATAAGACAATTGACTGATGTTGGAACGGCAAGATTAGTATATTTTAGCTACTTTCACAGTATAATGTCATACGGTATTTTGTTATGGGGCTCAGCGGCAGATATTGAGTCTATTTTTATATTGCAAAAACGTGCTGTGCGGGCTATTTACGGCCTTAGACCCCGTGACTCTCTAAGAGAGCTATTCAAAGAGATCAACATACTAACAGTTGCATCTCAATACATTTTCGAAAACATTATGTACGTCCGTAAAAACCTCGAATTTTTTGTCAAAAATAGTGACGTACACAATTTCAATACCCGAAATAAAGATAAACTTGCCGTTCCAGGATTCAGACTGCGAAAAGTAGGTAATTCGTTCATGGGAAATTGTATCCGTATTTTCAACAAATTACCACTATCAATTGCTGACCTCCCTGTACATAAATTCAAATCATATATCAAAGTTGTTTTAATGAAAAAGGGCTATTACACTATTGATGATTATATAAATGATAGGAACGTTTGGCTTTAAATTGTATCAGCTCGCACTGGCATATATCTTATGTAAACATGTTTATTTAAAAAGAGGCTGACAATAGTGACCGAGTTTCTTGCGCTGCTTCTTCTCGGCACTAGCCCACATTTGTCCCGAAGCAGTGGTAGGTTAAATATTGGGACGTGTAAAAGCGCCTCCAGGGGCCTATTTGCAGAAATAAAACTGATTTTAACTGATTTTAACCAGCCTGTATCTCAAGAGCCGCGATAGGTAGGACAGTTGAAACTTTCACAAATTATGTATTTCTGTTACCGCAATAACAACAAATACTAAAAATAAAATAAAATAAATATTTAAGGGCTCCCATACAAAAACCCTTTTTGGTACGGAACCCTTCGTGCGTGAGTCCGACTCGCACTTGGTCGGTTTTATTAGTTTTTATCATTATAGTTTTTATTTTTATTTAAATTATAAAGTATAATTTGCTGCACCCTTACAGGGTTTTGTTACATTAATTTATGTAAACATTAGAGTTATTTAATTCGGGGTTTATACCATGTACCTTATTTATTATGAGTTTCCGATATTTCGGCACTGTTGCAAGCGCCATGATCACGGGATTTGCGGTAACCGAAGAAAACCAAAAAATACTGTGTCACGATCGGATACTGTAAGTGTTGTGTGTCGAGAACAAAAGTGTAAAAATAGTGAGTTGTCAAACAGTGGTACCAGTGTCGTGTGTAATAAAAGACTACGACGGAGGGTAGATCGATTTGTCGGCTCTTAACAGCTACCCACCCGCAGATACAACAGTTCTCCCGTGATCATGGCGCTTGCAACAGTGCCGAAATATCGGAAACTCATAATAAATAAGGTACATGGTATAAACCCCGAATTAAATAACTCTAGTGATAGTGACCATGAAAGTTTAAATCAGTATATGTAAACATTATACAATGAATAAATAAAATCGTCTGTTAATTACTCGGTTTTTATTTTTATTTTTATGTGTAACTAGCTTTTGCTTGCGGCTTCGCTCGCATTAAATTCAGGGCAACAGTAAAATGTTACACCCTCTTTTAAGGCGGTTAAAATATTCAAAAACAAAAATTATGCAAGATTATTTTGTTACTTACCAATTTTTAGCTTTCTACCTTGAAAATTGCGGAAATGCTCCATACTAGAGATGTGCCGAGTAGCACTTTTGCCGAGTTACGGCCGGTTCACACATGTCTCCGTTTTACTGTTCCGTTTTATTGCGTACGTTTTTTTTTCGTCGATGGCGTATGTAGTTGTATGAGCGACTTAACACATGGCACAGTATTCTGTATACAGTAAAAAATATCGTTCCGTAAAAAAAAATACATTCCGTTTTGTCATCGAATACTGGACAACGGAACAGTAAAAATATACGGATACGTAGAATTTTACTGTGCGATAGTACCAATACAACACGACAGCGTCCATCCTTGTAGAAAGCGGCGGTATACTGCGAGTTTTCTGTTCACACATCGGATCCAGTAATGACGGATCCGTTGAACGTTATGGTGCCTATGTGTAAACAGAGCATAAATTTATGACGTATCCGTTAAAAACGTACCAGTAAAACGGACTCCCATGTGTGAACGGGCCGTAACAAGTACCGAGTTTTACTCGGTTCCATTTTTTTCCAACTGAGTACTCGACCGAGTAACTCAAAAGACAAGAGTCCTTACGAGTGGTGAGCAGGGCACCAAACAAGGTTGAATATTGATGTTTTTCATTAACATTCTCTTAATTTTGTCTCATCACTACTCATTAATTATCATAATTGAGATTTGAAAGATTTTCCAAATTAGTAATAGGTAAATACTTTTTGATTAACACTGTTGTTTTAATTATATCTACCTAAATTTTTTGCTTTGCTTAAACCGAGTATACTCGGCATCAAAACCGAGTTATTCGGCCGAGTACGGGTATCAAAATACCCGCCGAGTATGTCGAGTACCGAGTACTCGGCCCATCTCTACTCCATACAAACTTTCACCCCCATTTTAGAGAAGTGGGTTAGAAAGAGACTTATCTCCACTTAAAAAATCACGTCAATTCGACGCTCCGTTTTGCCGTGAAAGACGGACAAACAAACGGACACACACATTTATTAATTCATTCAATGCATGTGATGTTGGCCACATTTATTTATTGAGTTGTATATGCGTCAGGTGGCGGGCGTGGTGGGGCTCCGCGCGGTGGAGCGCTCCGTGTGGAACACGCGCTTCTCCGACGTGTACGCGCTGTGCGTGGCGCACCCCGAGCCGCTGGCCGACAGGCTGTACGCGGAGACCAGGTAGGCGGCATACATAAGTAAATAACAGTAATTAATAGTGATGGGTCGGGTACCCGGTGTGTATCCGGTACCTTGCGGATCCAGCAGGGTAATGGCGTCGGATACCCGGCACTTACCCCCGTATTTATAAAGAAGTAATTACTTATTGCCTAAGAAAGTCATAACTTAAAGTGTTCATACCTAGTGCTTAAGTGAAAGAAATTGGTCACCATTAATAGTCACATTATTTGGCTGAAAATAATAACTTTGGGTAGTATAACTTCTAGTAATTTCTTGATTAAAAGGCATACAAATTGTCTGTCAAAGTCAAGTAATCGCTAGTGAATTTGTCACTAGAGGCGCTAGTGTCGCGTGAGGTCCAATATCATTCACTTTGTACTGGTTTTAGCGGAATTTGTTGCATAAATTATAATTTCATTAATTTACCTGCTGGAAAGTGATCTCCTTCGTAAAATATCGCAAATATGGATTATTTGGCGATTAATGTAAACGCTTTAAAAGCGGAATTAAGAAAAAGCGCAAAAATAGGCGGCCTCAAGAGCAACTATTTCAGAAGTTAGTTTGTTGATATCAAGATAGTTATTTATGAACAATATAACCTTAATTAGATTCAACATATAACACTTTGTTTCGGCGCCTATCGCCTTTGACAGCTATAACTCCGGACCTCAGTCTACAGTGGCGCCAACTGGTGAGCAAAGAAACGGTAGTCCCCATTACATTAACTTGTTTATAAATAAGGGGGTTAAAATAAAAAAAAATAAAAAAACGGACGAAACATTATGGATATTCAATATTATTATTCTGATAGGGAGAAGTGTGACGTCTGACGTACACTACGTGTCTTTCTCTTGTCACACTTACCACACCTGTTACAATTAACACAATTTGTCTCTCTCTTGTCACACTTGCCACAATGAGTATTTCTCTTTTTACACATACTAAACTTCTCACACTTACCACAACGTGAACTTCACGTGTCATACTTGCCACAGTGAGTATACTTAAAACTTAGTTACAACAATCTGAACTTCACTTGTCACACTTGTCACAATGAGTATCTCTCTTGTCACACTTAGCAAAGTTGCCACACTTGCCACACTGGCCACACTTACCACAACGTGAACTTTACGTGTCATACTTGCCACAGCGAGTATCTCTCTTGTCAGTTGTCACACTTGCCACACTTGTCACACTTACCACACTTACCTCAATGTGAACTTCACCTGTCAAACTTTGCTTGCCATAGTGAGTATCTCTCTTGTCACACTTACCATAGTTGTCACACTTACCGCAATGAGTCCCTTACGTGTACGCACTGTGCGTGGCGCATAAGTGAGTAGTGTCCCTCAGTGAACGAAAGTCGTGGAAGTACGGCGGCCTTAGACAAGTGGCTTAGTATTTTTTATATTATCATTTTCGCTAGACGAATAGATGTCAAATGTATGAAAATGACATGAGCTTAAAGTCAAACATTTATTTGCAGAACATTGTGTAGTACATTGAGATGGAAAACAATGAATTCAAGTGCCAACAAGGTTCTGCCGACTTCTGCCCTATGTCGTAGGCATGCAAATTTATGAGAACATTATCATACAATTTAACAGAATTAACTATCTTAATAGAAATAATAAATTTAAAAGTCAACAAATTAACCGACTCGCTAATGGACTACTCATTATGGCCACTTCTCGTTAGGGCTACTTCTCAATATTTGGGACTGTTTATTGAAATAAGTACTGTCTTTATACCACTGTATGTAAACATGTTTATTCATTCATAAGAGATCAATGACATTATTATATCCCATAAGAAGCGTATTCTGTGCTCAATCCGCTATGCATTGTTCCAGAACGTTCCTAGAGGAGCACGTGGCCGGGCTCCTTCAGCGCGTGCGCGGGAACACGCCGCTCGAGAGCTCCGACCACACGGACGGACTGCTCGCCAGGTGAGATCAAACTCGGAGGTGTGGTAATAGATGGCGCTGTGCGTGTTTAGATCGCGTTAGCGTTTCGTTTTTACTTGAGCAGTGGATGTTAGATTTACATACAGTTCTAAAAAATTCTTACTCATTGATGTTCATTACGGGTTGAGTACCCAATTATCATTTATCTATACACGTATAGATTGAATTTTTCAACAGCTTTAAAAAAAATTTGTATCGTATTTAATTAATAGTCCATTCATGAAGTAAAAAATGTGTGTCAAGTTTTCACCCGAAAATATTTTTCGCAACACTTTCAAATTTTTACGGCCCTAAACCTGTTAAGGTATGAAGGTGTAGGGGTCATGGTGTGCAGACGCAACACTAATGTGCGAGCGGAATGCACGAGTGACCGGGCCCGATCGCCAGTCGATCGCCGGGCACTGAGACGCCTCTACCATGTCTATATATTTTTGAGATTGCTAAATTTGTCAAGCAAAACCAAAACTACTTCAAGAAAGCGAAAGATATATACCCTAGGAACACAAGAAACAGTGATAGATTGGTCATAGATATAGTGCCTAAATCAACACGATTAAAGAAAAATTATTTCTACATGTGTATTGTAATATTTAATAAGATACCTCAATCGATAAAGGAAATGACACTAAATCGATTTAAGACTGCACTGAACAGATGGCTTTTGGAGCGAATGTTCTACACCGTCCAGGAATTCTTAAGTTATAAATGGACTTCTTTTTTAAGTAGTAGTAGTGGTAGTAGGTAGTACTTTGTTGACTCAATAATAAATATAATTTGACTTAATAATAATAAATAATATTTGCATGCTATAGCTTATGGCTGAATAGGTGAAACAATTTTATTTTTATGAGACCTGTAATGTACCTACCCTATTTCAACAGCAAATAAATGATTTGATTTGATTTGACGAACACGCAAGGGTTAAATTGGTTAATTGTAAATTGTGATAACGAAATATAAAGACAGTTTTTAGTATAAAATATTTTATTTAAACTCCCGTTGTCAGGCTACCCTACAAAGGGAAAATCAAAAACTTATGAACAGTATCGTAAGTGTTACAAAGAGGCCGTATCGAAACTTTTAGATTTATGGCGGACATTTTCTAACTTCCATTTCCAATAACCTCAGTTCCCTTCAATCTATCTTCAGTTTTGGCATATCAGAGATAGAAAACAACTTCTGTCTTTGTTTCTCTGGACGGCAAAAACAGAGATAGAAACTATTTCCTATCTCCGATATGCCAAAACTGAAGATAGATAGGTTATTGGAACCGGCTGTAAGTGCATTATCTTGACATTTTTGTACTGGGCTATACCAAAAGAAAAATATGTCATTTGTTATTTGTCTCGTATATTGTTGTAGTAAAATTTGGAAGGTGATTAAAATTTCATCCTGTATACAAAGTGGCTTTGAAATTATTGCATTTTCGTAGTCAGGACTCGGCTTCCGTAGTTTTCGAAACTATTTTCTAAATAAAACAACGCAAATCGTGTGCTTCAACAGAACTGAACTGATATTTTAAAAACAGAAACTGAGCTGAGCCATCAGGTGGCAGCACTTATACACACACAGATTACATTTTAGATATTCTCTATGGATAATTATAACTTTACAACCAATTATATTTTAGGATGAGTGTGCATGTATGGTGAAGCGTGAGGTATTTGGAGTTTTGTAATTGCGGAGACAATCAAACACGATCAAGTTTCAATACACACTGATTTATTAATTATAAAATATTGTACAAGGTTGAGTCGTCTGTGACGCACATTTGGTTTATTGACCTAGTTAGGGTGCACTCAACTGCATGCACCTACAATATTATATTAAAACGAAGCAGATATGTTATAAGCGCGCGCGTTGTGAAGACTCAAATACGGCCTAATTAGGCAGTTTTTTACAACGTCCACGTCGAGTGCAGTCACGAGCGGTAATCATCAAAAATTATAGCCATCTCTTTCATTCGCGTGCTATTTCGCATCTTTTATTCTGTGGGTCTAGCACAAAAAACTATCGACTTCGAATCGTTTGCGTATCAAAAGCAAACGACACAAAGTTCGTGCTTTGTTTTGTAGTTCTCGTTTTGACCGCGCGAGCGCTGTTTAAGTTTTCATACTAAATATTTCGATGGCGATACGAACACGCAAACGATTCGAATTCGATAGTTTTTTGTGCTAGACCCACTGATTATCAGTAAACCATGTCAATGTGTGCAGTTTTGGATTGCTCGGAACAGATTTAATACGCGAATTATTATGAAGGTAACGTATCTATACTTTGAAATATAATTGTTAACAGATACGTGTCAGCGTGGAGGGAGTACAGCCAGGGAGTGGCGTACCTCAACAGCCTCTATTCGTATCTCAACCTGCAGCACGTCAAGAGGCAAAAGGTATTTATTTATTTACACTTTATTGCACCGACACATAGCGCGGAGAAACGAGGGCCGTTAGGGCGGAAAGGTTCTCGAATGGCGACCGCGTACCGGACGACGTTCTGTGGGCAGGCCCCCTACAAGGTGGACCGACGATCTGGTCAAGGTCGCGGGAAGCCGCTAGATGCGGACAGCACAGGACCGATCGTTGTGGAGTTCCTTGGGGGAGGCCTATGCCCAGCAGTGGGCGTCGTTCGGCTGATATGATGATGATGATGATGACTTTATTGCACACTAACCAACCCAGCACACATGCCGAAAGCATTCTCTACCAGTCAACCATAGGGCCAAGCCGAAATGATACAGGCGGTGCATAAAGAGAAAAAAAAATTAAGTGAATTATAACTACTGTTAATAAACTTACACATATATTTATTAAATATATAAACATACATAAATACGTATACGTTATTTGATTGCACACAAAATTCGTATCAGTGAGGTCCTTATGAGCAAGAAAAAGAAGAAATTAGTCCTTTAGAGTCTCTGCCTCCTAATCTATTTAATGGCCTGCGCAGACGAGGGATTTTTGTCCGCGGACTTTTTTGTCCGCTAAAATAGATCGCTTACAACTGTATCGAGTAACGCAAACGAGGGCTTAAAAGTACCGCGTACAAAAAGTCTCCCGAATTTCCGAGGACATGCAGAGAGCGGACCGAGAATTCCCCGAAAAAAATAGAACTAGGTGAAGCAACGCACATAGCGGACTTTAGTCCGCGTTGCAGTGCGCTCGAGAGTGACGTACGTATGCACGACGATAAACGAACAAATAATCGCACACTATGTGCGTGGAGTTCGCGGTAAATCCGCGGCGGACTTTTTTATTCGCGGAGCGTCCGTCGCCTGCGCAGGCCATAAAACGAAATTAGCTTCCAGTACTACACAAAAACGGACGTCACTTGCAACAATAGACGACGCAAGCTGCAAGCGATTTTGCTCTTAAACGTGGTCAGGCGACGGAGAAGGCGATAGTACCTACATACAGGGTGTAAAAAAACTAAACGCAGACTCTGAAGTTACGCAATCTGAAAAGCAAACCGAGCCATATTACAAAATATTATAGCTGGGAAATGATTTTTATTTATGGGTCTCAAAAAAATATTATAATTCATAGCGCGCAATGTATAGCAGCCGTAGCGTAGGCCGCTGCGCTGGAGATGGCTGCTAAGTTCAAAAGTCGTCCGCGCTGAGCCGTACATTGCGAATTGTAATTAATAAAGCCTTATTGCAAACGAAATAATAAAAACAACCACTATGTTTGAATGAAGAAAAGTTTTTAAGTATCCTTTGGCAACAGTTTTTGTAATAAAATGGAAAACAAAATTGTGACTTTGACCCTCAATATCTTCGGAACCAGCTGTTTCCCAGGTATGGTCCTAAAGAGAAAAAATATCCTAATGATAGGGACAATACGTGGTTTTCGGATCTGCGTTTGGTTTTTTTACACCCGTTATATTCGGCGTCAAACAAATCGCACCTTCTCGTAATTTTCATACAAACATGCTCAGCGGCCTTAGACTAAGTGGCTTTCTAATATCGTAGGAATATCAACTCTGTTGTCCTGTGACGCGCGAATGACTTTCAACCTTAGGGTGATAAACAAAATAGCTTTTTTTGCAAAATACGTGTTTTAATTTGATTTGAAAGCGTTTTTTTGTCGCCAGGTGTCGGACGCGGAGATCATATACGGCTCGGCGGCCACCGTCAGCTGTCCTGAACTGGACTCTAGGCAACTGGAGGTAAGATCTGAATTCATTTAATAAGTCTACAATCCATACTTATATCTTAATATATAAAAATTACGTGCCACGTGTTTGTCCGCGATGGACTCCTAAACTACTTAACCGATTTTAATCAAATTTGCACACCGTGTGCAGTTTGATCCAACTTGAAAGATAGGATAGCTTACATCTCAATTTATAGTCGCAATATTATTTTATTGCAAATTTTCTGTGTAACATGTTAAGGTAAACGCCATATTTGATGCCAAGGACATTGTGTGACATGTTACGTCAAAATCGAATTATTCTGAGGCGATACGAAGTTCGCGGTCTCTGCTAGTAATATTATAAATGGGAAAGCGTGTGTGTCTGTTTGTTTGTCTGTCTTTTACGGCAAAACGTAGCGATGAATTGACGTGCATTTGTAAGTGGAAATAGTTAAAAGGATGGAGAGTGACATAGGCTACTTTTTGTCTCTTTCTAATCTCCCACTTCCGTAAAATGGGGGTGGAAGTTTGTATTCATTCCGCAATTTTCAAGGTATAAAGCTAAAAATTGGTATGCGGACTATTTGTGACTGACAAAAGAATCGTGCATCAGTTTTTTTTTGGTAATCCGCTCCCAACCACTTAAAAGAGGGGGTGAAATTTTATTGTTACCCCGAATTTAACGCGAGCGTTGCCGCGGGCAAGAAGCTAGTATTATATAATACACATAATATAGTAAACTTTTCATTTAGTTGTTAATGAAGTCGAAAGGGCATTAAAAATACTTGGTAGTTTGCGCCCAGGGGCCTAATTCGCGTAACCGAATTGCAGTTCTATCGTGATTGAATTGGACGATTTTGACATTTAGCCCATACCAGAACCGTCAAAAACCTGTCGTTCAATTACGATTGTGATACGATTCGGTTACGCGAATTAGGGGCCATGTCAGACGAGACGTCTAGCGAGTACGTCTTAGTAAAATACTTTGAAGGTGTTGCAAGTTTTTTATACTGAAACCTGGTTTAGGTACTTGGAAGAAGAAACCTTGTTTTAAAACCAGGTCGAGCAAATACGCACCCATCCCTAATTGCTGTGGTAACTTGAATTCAATGATGGAGGCCTTTGCCCTGCAGTGGGATGATTATAGGCTGTTACCTAAACTTTTTAAACCAGCGGTCGACTCGGTTGATTGCAAATACTTCCGGGCCCACAGGTGGGCTTGGTGACGTGGGAACGAGTGCCAGTGACCCCGCTTCCGTATGCTTTAGCCACATGATATAACACTCTATCGTTCGAGTGTTTTGAGTACCGGACCAAAATATCAGGGTCCCGGGTTCGATCCCCGGGCCGGGCGACCTCAAAACCAACGTTGTTCTGTTTGAGAAACCTGACTCCATGCAGACCACTTAACGACAGGTGTCTCTAACTAATAAACATTGTAAATTTGTATGTGTTTGTGTGTGAGAGAGAGAGATAGATAGAGAGACAGAGAGTTTGAGAAAGAGAAAGTGTGTGTGTGTGTGTGTGTGTGTGTGTGTGTGTGTGTGTGTGTGTGTGTGTGTTTGTGTTTGTGTGTGTGTGGGCGCGCGCGCGTGTGTTTGTGTGTGTGTGCATGCGTGTGTGTGTGTGTGTGTGTGTGTGTGTGTGTGTGTGTGTGTGTGTGTGTGTGTGTGTGTGTGAGAGAGAGAGAGAGAGAGAGAGAGAGAGTTTTACGCGTACATTAGTGTTAAATTAAACTATTGCATCAGTTAATGGTAACAAACAATATCAGAAATGTAATCCTTTCCAGATAAATTACATTTTTTGTTGATTTGCGATAATAATCATGTCTCTTGGGCCATAGATGGGCACAGACGTGTGAACGAGTAGGTATTACTAGTGGCTTCGCGTCGGTCTGCTTTAACTATATGATATAACACTATCGGTCGAGTGTTTTGAGTACCGGACCAAGATATCAGGGTCCCAGGTTCGATCCGCGGGTCGGGCAACAAACAGTTTGGAATTTTCGAACATAGGTCGGGTTTGTGATCACCGATCCGCATGGCAAGCGTGGTGTTTAAGCCTGTACCCATCATTGTTATCGTAACCTGCAGTGGGATGATTATAGGCCCAAACTTTTATCAAATTTGGTGGAATAGATAAAATATATGCACACCAAATAATTTATTGCACACCAAATAAAGAAATAAAATACAATTTTTATACTAAGACTAGCTTTTTCCCGCGGCTTCGCTCGCGTTAAATTCGGGGTAGCAATAAAATTCACCCCCTCTTTTAAGAGGTTGAGGGCGGATTTACAGAAAAGAGATACACGATTTTTTCGCTAGTCACATATACGAGTAGTCCGTATACCAATTTTTAGCTTTCTACTTTGAAAATTGCGGTATGCTCCATACAAACTCCCACCCCACATTTTAGGGAACTGGGAGGTTAAAAAGAGACAAAAAGTATCCTAAGTCACTCTCCATCCCTTCAACTATCTGCACTTAAAAAATCACGTCAATTCGTCGCTCCTTTTTGCCGTGATAAACGGACAAACAAACAGACACACACACTTTCCCATTTATAATACTAATATAGTTTGGATGTAAAATTTAGGCGGTCTTATCGCTAAAGAGCGATCTCTACCGGACAACCTTTGGGTACAGGAAAAAAACTATAAAGAAGGGGAAGTTGGATCAAATTATTTAGATTATTGTCATTTTTTTTTCCAAAAGATCTTGATTCCACCAATTCTGGTTTGGAGTATGATGATGTCTGATGTCCACAGGTGGGCGAGCTGGGCCTGGTGACGTGGGAACGAGTGTTAGTCACGCCGCTTAAGGCCGCGCTGACGACACGCATCGTGGCCGCGCTGGGCGACGCGAGGGATCGAACCCCCGACCCCCACCACGCGGACGTGCTGCGGCAGGCGATACTGTCCACTGTGCATGTGAGTATTACAGTACTACAAGATGAAGTTTAAACCAACTTGATAACGAAGCCCACGTTATGTTAACATTATGTATAACATCTTGGCAGTGTTATTTAATTTAACAATAAAAATATTTTTTGAAAAATGTTAATTATTTATTCAGACTTTTAATTTTGTAAGACGCTGTGAAGCGCATAGACGTACATATTAAATTGCTGCAGCGGCGTTACGGATGATTGAACCTTACACAATTTTATACATGCGCGTGTTTAAAAATAAATAGAAAAACAAATATATTAAATTTTTATTAAAAAAAATGAAAATAACACTGCCAAGATAATAATAATAATAATAATAAATGTGGACAACATCACATACATTGTTCTGATCACAATTTGAATAACTATTTGAAAGCATTCGTATTTTGGAAACCAGAAACAACGAAGGTACCACAAACACCCAGACCCGAGAAAATGTAGAAAAACTCATTTTTTCTACATTGACCCGTCCGGGAATCGAACCCGGGACCTCGGAGCAAGCGACACCTTGAAAACCGGTGTGTACGCCACTCCGCCACGGAGGTCATCAGATGATGATGTTATACATAATGATAACATAACGTGCGCTTCGTTTTACAGGTGGTTGAAAATGCACCGTGTATTTGGGTTTGTTGGAGAAAAGTGTTTATTTTCATTGTAACTGAAATATTATTTTTAAAACTCATTATCCTATTCTAGACTGTAGTTAATGTACCTAAGTACTAGATACAGTACGCTGTCTTACGTACACAAGCGGTAGATTGTCGTCTGTCAGTTGTTATTTGACAGTGTCAACTGTGGTGATGGTGAAACTGACATCTGTCATTGGCCAGGTACCTAGATGCGAGTCCAGAGCCAAAAATAAAAAAAATGGGGGTTTTTTATAAGACATTAAAAAATTATGTTAGATAATACTTGAACACATCAACCTGACATACTTTATTTTGGACAAAATGACGATGTTATGAAAAAAAAATACATGATCATCTAATTAAATGATTGTCAATGTTTCTATGCTCACTTCTACTCCAGGTGTAATCGTTCCGCGTTCGCAACCCGCTAGCCCTACCGGGCCTACGTCCTAAAGCCTTACCTCGGGGCGTCTATAACACAGCATTTTTGGCCGTTTAACAAACGAAGCTCACTTTATGTAACCACTATGTGTAACATCTGGGCAGTGTTGTTTTTTTTTATCAAAGTCAAAGTCAAACATTTATTTGCACAACATTGTGTAGTACATTGAGATAGAAAACAATGAATTCAAGTGCCAACAAGGTTCTGCCGACTTCTGCCCTATGTTGTAGGCATGCAAATTTATGAGAACATTATCATACAATTTATAGAATTAAGAATCATATTGTTTAAAATAATTATCATTTTATATCGATAAAAATAATCTTAGAAAATCAGCTAATAATTTTGAATCATGCTGTGACACACTCGGACGTATCTGTGTAAGGTTCATTCACCCGGGACCCGTCAGAGCGTGTTTAAAAATGAATAGTCTTAATTATTTTTTTATTATTATTAGATTTAAAAAAAGTAACAACCGCTTCGCTCACTGTTGTCACGGGTCTCTCTACTTTATAAGGGAAGGGTTTCTGATTAATAAAAAATAAAAAAAACACTGCCAAGATGTTATATGATGGATGATTGAACCTTGCACAGATACGTCCGTGTGCGTCACAGCGTTTCACAAAATAAATGTCTGAATCAATATAAAAACCTGCCAGGAGGTTAACAATGTGTTTGTTCGTGAGACGGTTGTAGACGATTTGTTTGTAAAAAGCACGGTGTATATAACGGGTGTATAAAAACCAAACGCAGATCCGAAAACCACGTATTGTCCCCATCATTAGGATCATTTTTAGGGTTCCGTACCCAAAGGGTAAAAACGGGACCCTATTACTAAGACTTCGCTGTCTGTTCGTCTGTCCGTCGCTCTGTCACCAGGCTGTATCTCAAGAGCCGCAATAGCTAGACAGTTGAAATTTTCACAAATTGTGTATGTCTGTTGCCACAATAACAACAAATACTAAAAACAAAATAAAATAAATATTTAAGGGGGCTCCCATACAACAAACCCGTTTTTTTGGCCTTTTTGGTACGGAAACCTTCGTGCGCGAGTCCGACTCGCACTTGGCCGGTTATTCTTTTTAGGATCATACCTGGAAAAGAGGTTGTTCCAAAGATATTGAGGGTCAAAGTCACAATTTTGTTTTCCATTTTATTACAAAAACTGTTGCCAAAAGATACTTAATAATTAAACGCAATGTCAGCGCGGACGACTTTTGAACTTAGCAGCCATCTCTAGCGCAGCGGCCTACGCTACGGCTGCTATACATTGCGCGCTACGAATTATAATATTTTTTTGAGACCCATAAATAAAAATCATTTCCCAGCTATAATATTTTGTAATATGGCTCGGTTTGCTTTTCAGATTGCGTTACTTCAGGGTTTGCGTTTAGTTTTTTTACACCCTGTATATATTTGATCGTTCCAGGTGCAATCGTTCCGCGTCCGCAACCCGCTAGCCCTGTACCAGGCGCTGGTGCTGGAGCCGTACCTGGCGGCGGCGGGCGAGCACCACGCGCGTGCGGCCGCGGCTCTACTGGCTGCGAACGACATATCGCACTACATGAAGCATGTGCTAGAAGGTAATACATAGATTTTAGTCAGTTATTTACTTCCATTTCAGGGTGCAAAGAACCATACACAAAGTGTTTAGTAGTTTCCAACATATACCTAACACCCTGTATACCTTATAGACTAAGGTAAATACAGGCTGAAAATTTAATCATCATTAAAATTTTAATACAATAGTTTCCACAATTTACCTAACACCCTGTATATCTTATAGACTAATATACGTACAGGATGAAAATTTAATCACCATTTAAATTTTAATACAAGAGTTTCCACAATTTACCCAACACCCTGTATACTTTACAGACTAACATATATACAGGATAAAAATTTAATCACCATTTAAATTTTAATACAACAATCTACGAGATCTAAAACAAATGACGTGTTTTTTCTTTTGGTTTAAAAATGTCGTAAAGCACATAAAAAATGTCAGACAAAAATCTAAAATGTTGGATTCTCTTTCGTTCGGATCTCGTTCTTTCGTTAGGATACTATTCATGAGTTGTTCATTTTTTGTTCATAACTTTTACGATCGTAAAAATTAAAAGCTGAAAACTTGACTTACTTAGTGTTCGAGATCATCGGAACAAAACGCCTTAAGACCAAAAATCTTTTTTTACGAGGGTCGATAGATAATAATATCGCACCACATGAACCATGTGTTAAAAGGTAATACATAGATTTTAGTCAGTTATTTACTTGCATTTCAGGCAACAAAGGCTCATACAATATACAGGATGGCTTTTTCATCACCGTTAGGTATCGTATTAGGAGCCCATTTATGAAATAAAAAATGTAGGTCAAGTTTACACCCGAAAATATGTTTCGCAACATAGTTTTCAATTTTTACGGTCCTAAGCACAGAACATAAAAAACGAGTAGAAGTAGCATCCACTCCTATTTGTATGAAAACCAGTGTAACCAAACTTAACACATTTGTGATTAAATCACATTATCACGCACACCTAGAATGTCTTGTAGCGATTGGTTAACTTTAACTGTCAGATAGTTCCGCTACCCGACACAAGATGCCTCTTATTCACTATCAAATAGTTCCGCTACGCGACGACAGATGCTACCTAAAAACCATTGATAAATAGGGGTGGGATAGTTGCGATAATCATAATAAAAAAATCGACACTTGTAAGTGTCGATATTTTTGTTATAACAACATAAGAGAGACAGCGTTATGTTTAACATTGTCTCTCTCTATTTCTTAATTATTACAAATTAACATCTTTTCCAAAAAAATATAAATTATAAATGACTTCTTTATTCTAGGCTATAAATGAAAAAATTAATATCTTTGTTTCAAAATCGTTTTCCCAGAAATGTTTAGAGCAAAATATGGTGCATGTTTTTCCGGGATACCAATTTTGCCTACCAGTTGCTTCAATCCATTTTCCTTTTATGTTTGGATCTTTAGGGTACCTACCTCAAATAAATAATATCAATCAATTAATTAAATACGAATACACCGCAAAAAATTCGGCCCCCAGTCCCTGGCGGCCCCGCTAGTCCTAGTTATGGCAGCGGCTATGGTAACGGCGGGGCAGGGGGTGCTAAGAATACCCGGGTAAGATCCGGCTGCCAACAACGACGACTCGACCTGGCAACATATAACACGCGCACACTGAGGCTTGACGCGAAGCTCGTAGAGTTGGAAGAAGCAATTGGTAAGTTACATTGGGATATCATTGGGCTATCTGAAGTCCGAAGAGAGGGAGAGGACTCGATAACCCTGCAATCTGGGAACTTACTATACTACCGGGAGGGCGACCAACAGTCCCTAGGTGGTGTCGGGTTCATCGTCCACAAGTCCCTTGTCAACAACGTGATTACTATCGGAAGTGTTTCGAGCAGGGTAGCGTACCTGATACTCAGAATATCGAAACGATATTCGCTGAATGTCATTCAGGTTTGCGCTCCGACCTCGAAACACGACGATGTCGAAGTGGAGGCTATGTATGAGGAGATCTCTAAAGCCATGCATAGCTTTAAAACCCACTACACGGTTGTGATGGGGGATTTCAATGCGAAGTTGGGGCAACGTTGCGGTAATGAGTTGAGAATGGGGAAATTTGGATATGGGCAACGGAACAAAAGGGGTCAGATGCTGGCAGACTTCATGGAGAGGGAGAACCTCTTTATGATGAACTCCTTTTTCAAGAAGCCCGTAAGCCGCAAATGGACCTGGATCAGCCCGGACGGTAAAGTCAAAAATGAGATCGATTTTATCATGTCAACGAAGAAGCACATATTCGATGATGTCGCTGTGATCAACGCTGTTAAGACAGGAAGCGATCACCGCATGGTCAGAGGCACATTGAATATCGACGTAAAGCTTGAAAGAGCGCGACTGATAAAATCCACGCTCCGACCAATACCGGCTCAAATTCAAAACCCCGAATGTTTTCAGCTCGAGCTTCAAAACCGTTTCGAAGCCCTTGATAACAGCATTGATGTGGACGATCTATACAACATGGTGGTGGATACTGTCCGTACGGTAGGGTCTAAGTACTTTAAAACCCGCCGTCCCAAATCAAAGAAACTCTCCAGTCAGACTCTCCTACTCATGGATCAGAGAAACGAAATGAGGCTAAAGAACTCAGCGGATGCCCATCGCTATCGGCAACTCAATAGACAGATATCTAAGTCTTTGAAGAGCGACCTTCGTCAATTTAATACCCGACGTATTAAAGAGGCCATTGAGCGGAACAAAGGCTCCAAAGTGTTCGCCAGAGATCTGTCTATTGGGCAAAGCCAATTGACGAGGCTGAAAACTGAGATACGTAGCATCATTACGTCAACACCTGAAATCCTGAGGGAGATTGAGAGTTTCTATGGACAGTTATACTCCACGAAAACACCTGTTGAAAGCAAGGCTAAAGACCCTAGAGCCAATGCTTCTCAAAGAGTGGGTCTTAGGATGAACATGGACAAGACGAAAATCATGTTAAATGCCCATGTTGCACCCGCTCCAGTTAACGTTGGGAACATTGCACTCGAAGTTGTTGACCACTATGTTTACCTGGGACAGATAGTCCAGTTAGGTAAGTCCAACTTCGAGAAAGAGATCTCTCGTCGAATCCAGCTCGGATGGGCAGCGTTCGGGAAGCTCCGGCATATATTCGCGTCCGAAATACCTCAGTGTCTCAAGACGAAAGTCTTTGACCAGTGTGTGTTGCCAGTAATGACCTATGGGAGTGAGACGTGGTCGTTTACTATGGGTCTCATAAGAAGGCTCAAGATCACCCAGCGAGCAATGGAGAGAGCGATGCTTGGTATTTCCCTACTCGATCGAATCAGAAATGATGAGATCCGCAGGAGAACTAAAACAACCGACATCGCTCGAAGGATTGCATCGTTGAAGTGGCAGTGGGCGGGACACATAGCGCGGAGAGCCGATGGCCGTTGGGGCGGAAAGGTTCTCGAATGGCGACCGCGTACCGGACGACGTTCCGTGGGCAGGCCCCCTACAAGGTGGACCGACGATCTGATCAAGGTCGCGGGAAGCCGCTGGATGCGGACAGCACAGGACCGATCGTTGTGGAGATCCTTGGGGGAGACCTATGCCCAGCAGTGGGCGTCGTTCGGCTGATATGATGATGATGATGATAATTAAATACGTGTATTGATTTATTTAAACAAGTTATTATATGCGAAAAACAAACGATTACAAAATAAGATAAAAAAAGAAACGATAGCAAAAGACTCTCGCTGCAAGCCATTTTAATTTGGCACACAATCTATTGAAGACCCTGAATATTTAATGACCTTTTGTAATTTAGTACTTTCATAGATTACTATTTATTTTTTATTTTTTTATTTACATTTATAAATAACAAAAAAAACAAGCAGTTTATAAATATTTTTTATAAGCTGTGCTTTCTTAATGTGTCATACATAATTATAAGTATCGATAACTAACTTATCGATATTTTACTACATCCCTAAATGAGTAAAGTTTCGAAACATTACAAAAATAAATAATTACCAAAATATAGTTTCGACCTTATCTCTATAGGCAGTGGAATGGTTTTAGGTTGTACTTTTTAAGGATTGTTATTATCCGCAAAAAATATAATTTATATTAATATAACGATATAATATTACTTACCGATGGTATGTCACGCCTCCTTTGGATAAATTATTTTTAGTGCTTGCAGATTTAAAGATTTTTGACAGAATAGCACAACGTCAATACGGTCTAGCAACTGTCATCGTCTGAAGCGCGTAAAAGGGGGCGGAACCGTGATATGCGCCATCAGTAGCCGATGTGTGATACGCGGGGCCCGCCTACTTACTACTTCTATCGTTTTTTATGTTCTGTGGTCCTAAGCCTGTGAAGGGAAAATCAATAATTTATGAATAGTATCACAATTAACGAATGAGATGCGCATCGCGTTAAAAGAGTGATTTGTATCGGACGTAGGGACACGAGTAAAACACTTGCTAGCTGGCAACGCACTGTTTATTGGAACGACTTACGACACAGCGCCCGAGTATTGCGCGGGGTGCGGGGGCGCAGCCACGCGCACATAGTTAAATGTACATACATACAAACATAACAAAGAGTGTTGCTTGGAAGCCGTATCAAAAAATTTAAATTTATGGCGGTTATGGTCTAAGTGCTTTATCTTGACATTTTTGACGTAATCACAAATGTATTTTTCCTTTTGCAAAAATACGTCATTTGTTTTTTGTCTTGCAGGTTGTTATATTAAAATTTGGAAGGTGGTTAAAATTTCATCTTGATGTAATTTTGAAATCATTGCATTTCAAAATCGGGTCACAGTTTTTTAAACTAATTATGATATAACATCAATTTTAATTTAATTTACCAAGATCTCGGGGTCCTAGGTTCGATCTCCGGGTCGGGCAACAAGAAGTTTCGAATTTTCGAACGTTCCTCGGGTTTGTGATCGCCCCGCATTTGGCGAGCGTGATGATTATGCCAGTTCTCATCTTTGCTGCGGTAAATTAAATTCAATGATTTAGGTATTTTCCCTGCAGTGGGATGATTATAGGCTGTTACTACTTACTGCTACTTATATTTCTTTGTAAATATATACTTATAATACATAGAAAACACCCAGACCCGTACATACAGACGAAATGCACGGTATACATCGATGATATCTAGTTATCATATTACATTAGTAACACATATATATACCTTGTATACTTGACAGACTAACATACATACAGAATGAAAATTTAATCACCATTAAAATTTTAATATAGCAATCTACGCGACAAAAAACAAATGACGTGTTTTTTCTTTTGGTACAAAAAGGTCATAAAGCATATAAAAAATGTCAGCCAAAAATCCTTATTGATGAAATATTTATAATAATTTGTTAATTCTATTTTTATACTATCACAGGTTTAGGATTGTAAAAACTGAAAACTAAAAATTTTACCTACTTTTTTTTACTTCATAAATAGAAAAAAAGAAAGAAAGAAAATAATATTTATTTGACACAAATTACAGAAAACACATTGTAAATATAGATAGTTAAACATATCACGACGCTGGTTTTCAGTGGGCACCTTGACGCTGGGACGCGATACAGGGACGACGTATATGGCATATACAGACCCATCAGGCAACACCGAATCCCTATAATCGGTTTAGAACCCTGTTAAAGGCCCCAAACTCTAACCGCTGAGACCCGGCAATGCCCAACGAGTCAACATACTACTACCTACTTACATATTTGTACATCTACATAGCATTTCTTTATAACTTTGACAATTCCGTTACACAAATAAAACATGAAGGACAACTATTCAACAAAAATCGGAAATAAATAATTAAAAGAGTAAAATGAAAAAATAATAATAATGAATTAACAGTACACTAGCTTCAAATCATTTAGTTAAATGACAAACACAACAAGATGGCATATGAACATAATAATATATCGAAGAAATTATAAAATAAATAAAATAAAAGACTCTAAATACGATACGATCGTCGGGTTAAAACACATTTAGGCTAAAAATCTTGTTTTACGAAGATCGGTACTGTCATCACAAATGAATTGAAATTCACGTTATGGCGGGAAACCGTCAGAGTGAATTTGGCTTTGGCTTTTATGTATTCCACAATATCCTCTGATTACGTGGAGTAATACAGGCGGGACACGTTCTACTGTGTTGTCGGGATTTACTGCTATACAGGGTGTAAAAATATCCCGCTTGCCTTATACCAGGCTCTAGTGATAGATCATTTGTTTCTTTGTCCCGTAGATTGCTATATTAAAATTTGGAAGGTGGTTAAAATTTCATCCTGTACGAAATCATTTCATTTCAAAGTCGGATTACAGTTTTTTAAACTAATTATTATATTTCATGAATAACACATACACCGTGAAATTTTAGTGGTTGTTTTCCCGCAGTAAAATGATTCTATCTTAGTAGTACAATAGATTTGCGCAGTTTTTTTATTCAAATAAAAAAATAGCAGTTTCACAATTGTGATAAACGAAACTCGAAAGCAACCTCGAACCAATGGTACCAGCCGCGCCGCAGCCGGTCACCGGCCGAGGTCATTGCCCTTCGCGCGGTGCAGTTTATGCTGTATTACTTAGTGCGTAGAGCTTCTTTTGCTTTGAACATTGATTTCGTGCGGCAAGCAGTACCCAAACACGTCACATTTTGTAAAGATACTATCGTATCTCAGGCTTTTGAGTTGATGATAGGAATTTTTTTGATTAGTTGAGAACAACGATATCTTTATTTTCAAAAAATAACTCGCACGATTCGATGGTGTTACTAAAGGTAAATCGTTCTGTTGCGGGAAAACAACCACTAAAATTTTACGGTGTATATCTCCGTGTTCAGGTCTAGAACGCGAGATAGCGCTAGGCAACCGCTTCCTGCACTCGTCGTCGAGCGAGGCGGTGCGGGGTTGCTACGAAAAATGTGCCGTGGCCGCGCACCTGCCCGCGCTGCACGCGCACACGGCGCGCCTGCTGCACCAGGCCTGCCAGGACGAGGCGCACCGGGACCAGGTGGGGGGGGGGGGGCTGCCTATTAGATTAGATTAGATTAGAATACTCTTTATTGCACACCGCGGAAAAAATAAATTTACAGGAAATGTTTAAGAAAGATGTACAACTTGGGCGGTCTTATCGCCTGTAGCGATTTCTTCCAGACAACCTTTGGGTGCAGGATACTAAAAATAAAGGGGAAGGTGCACAGAGTACTTTATGTGAAAATAATCAAACATAACATTATATAGCTTATCATTATTGTTATTATTTTTTTTTTTCAGTAAAATCAGTTTTATTTCTACAAATAGGCCCCTGGAGGCGCTTTTACACGTCCCAATATTTAAACCTAACACTGCTTCGGGACAAATTTGGGCTAGTGCCGAGAAGAAGCAGCGCACGAAACTCGGGTATTATAATGTCAATCAATCAATCAATCATTTATTGGCTCTAAATAAGGTAATTTTCACATTTCAATATTGGTCGCAGCGTGATGTTATATAGCCCAAAGCCTTTCTCGCTAAATGGACTATCCGACACAAAAATATTTTTTCAATTCGATCTAGTACTTCCTTGAGATTAGCACGTTCAAACAAACAAACTCTTCAGCTTTACAATATTATAGATTATCAACAAAATAAATGTGGACAACATCACATACTTTGTTCAGTACCTCTAGCACAAAAAACTATCGACTTCGAATCGTTTGCGTATCGAAAGCAAACGACACAAAGTTCGTGCTTTGTTTTGTAGTTCTCGTTTTGACCGCGCCAGCGCTGTTTAAGTTTTCATACTAAATATTTCGATGGCGATACGAACACGCAAACGATTCGAATTCGATAGTTTTTTGTGCTAGACCCACAGATCCCAAAGTGAGTAAATTCTCATAGTAATAAATTGACAGTATTTGAAAAGATTTCCTTATTTTTTTATTAGTTTGTGGTATTTATGGAGGTTTTATTTCATACAGCCACAAATAATCGCCTCCTCTTGAAATATTGGTTAGGTTAGTTAGAACAATAAAAGAAAGGAAGAAAATATTTATTGGACATCACAACAAACACAAAGAACAAACATACAAAGTTCAAAAATGCATATAAAGTCCGATTTTTTAATCCTAACCTCAAAACTTTTAAAAATCTCAAAAAATACGAGTTTCCTTAATTCGTGAGGGGTTTGGAGTTAAGGAGGCACCCCCTCCCCACCCCCCAACCCAAAAAATCTACGAATTCGCTGTCCGTTAAAGTAAAGTAAAAGTAAAGTAGAGTAAAAATTATTTATTTGCAAGAATACAGTTCAATACATCAGATCATAATGATGTTAATATCCTAAGTCCTGTGCATCCAGCCAAACAACGCCGCTGAATTATGTTTTTTATTCAAATACTGGCTTTTTATCCCAGCGTCGTGTGGACCTCCGTCGTATGTACGCGCTGATCCGTCCCCTCGGCGCGAACGCTCTGCGCCCGCTCGTGGACGCGGCGCACGCGCAGGTCGCCCGAGAGGGCCACGCCCTGTTGGACGCGCCGCATAATAAGGACGAGGTGAGTGACACTATGACATATCTAGCGATAAATGTTAAGCGATCTTACAAATCTAATGCTTGTCTTGTCTTGTATATTTTAATAAATGTATTTTCTTTCTTCTTTTTCTTGTTGTTGGGGTACTATTCTGTATGAAAAGTGGTCGATAATGAAAATTAGATATTTTAAAAATTTATTAATTTTTGTGTAAATTTTTGTACTGATTCGTGATCAGAATAATTTACTTAATGAACTCCCTAAATATGGTGATCGACATGAACACCCTGTATAATTTTGTATTTTGTGAATATGTCAAGTGCCTACCTGTTACCATTTATTGAAATCGAGCAAAAATAGGCACAAAATGGGAGGCCACTTTAATATTTATTTTATTTTTAGTTATTAGTAGTATTTGTTCCACAAGTTCAAATTCGCTCAGCGGGTTGTGGAAAGAGCTATGCTCGGAGTTTCTCTTAGGGATAAAATCAGAAATGAGGTGATCCGGCAGAGAACTAAAGTTACCGACTTAGACCACCGGATTAGCAAGCTGAAGTGGCAGTGGGCTGGCCATATTAGCCGCAGAACCGACAACCGCTGTAAACGATTTGTTGAGTGGAGACCGTAAACGTAATGTAGGACGCCCTCAGGCTAGGTAGAGTGATGATTTGCGCAAGGTGGCTGGCAGGAGCTGGATGCGAGAAGCCGAGGATCGACCTAAGTGGCGTGCAATGGGGACTACCGTTTCTTTGCTCACCAGTTGGCGCCACTGTAGACTGAGGTCCGGAGGTATAGCTGTCAAAGGCGATTGGCGCCGAAACAAAGTGTTATATCTTGAATCTAATTAAGGTTATATTGTTTATAAATAACTATCTTGATATCAACAAACTAACTTCTGAAATAGTTGCTCTTGAGGCCGCCTATTTTAGCGCTTTTTCTTAATTCCGCTTTTAAAGCGTTCACATTAATCGCCAAATAATCCATATTTGCGATATTTTACGAAAGAGATCACTTTCCAGCAGGTAAATTAAAGAAATTATAATTTATGCAACAAATTCCGCTAAAACCAGTACAAAGTGAATGATATTGGACCTCACGCGACACTAGCGCCTCTAGTGGCAAATTCACTAGCGATAGCCCCCATTGGAGAGGCCTATGTCCAGCTGTGGACTGTGATAGGCTGACGATGATGATGATGACTAGTATTTGTTGGTATAGCGGCAACTGAAATACATAATTTTTGAATTTTACAACTGTCTAGCTATCGCGGTTCTTGACACAGCTGGTCTGGTGACAGACGGACAGACAGACACCGAAGTCTTAGTAATGAGGTCCCAGGGGGCTATTTGGGTAAAAACGACAAAATTCTGAGTACGATAATGTTAAAACGGTACAGCAAATATACAGGGTGACTTATAAATCATTGCAGTGTCGTAGTCGGGTTGCATTTTTTTAAACTATTTATAAGAATATTTATTTGCTTTTGAACAGGGTGCACAAATTAACAAATAGCATGCAAATTTTATAAAATTTTAAATATTATTAAAATTTACTTTATATATTTATGTCTAAAATTCTAAATACTTATAGGTACATTTATTTATTTTATTTTTATTTTATTATAATTCAGTGCGCATGCTGGCTTACAGTGTGCCCAAAACGCTAGCATGCTAATTTATAAATCACAAGAATAAGATGATAAAAAAAATACATTATAATTGCAAATTAATAAATATCAGATTATTATAAATTAATAAATATATAAACACTTAACACTTACGGGGTTTAATGCAACGAACCGTTATTTAAAGGTAAATAGTAATTTACCTTCCCGACGTTTCGATCCGGTTGCACGAATCATGGTCGCGGGCAGACTTAGTTTAAAAATGCAACAAGAAAGTTTGAAATCCTATATAATAAATATATATATATACATAGAAAAAATAGAGAAATTAATGATTAATATATTAAAAACAAAAAAATCTTAATCGATATTAATAATATACGGTTTGCGGATTGTTCCGGTTACTTAAAAAATCCTTAATGGATTAAAATATGCGTGTGACTAATGTATACTTGTTTTGTAACACTAATTGCCTCGTTGTCATTAGGCGCACACGCACTTCGTGTCGGCCATGTTGTCGCTGCACGGCAAGTACAGCGCTCTGTTCGCCGATGTGTTCGCGGGGGCTCAGGCCTTCGTCGGTGCGCTAGACAAGGTGAGTGATCGAATGTGTTCGTAATCACAATGTTTTTTTTATTCATGTTTGTTTGTGTGTTTATGACTTGATAACGTCTTTAAAATCGTTTTAGTCGGGTGACATGTTCAGAAACGTGTGTCACACCAAAACCTCACGAGCGCGATCGCAGGTATAACGAGAGAGAGAGACGGACCGATCTCCCGTCTCATCTCGAGCGCTGCCAGTCATTCCGTGAAACTTGTCACGCGGAATCCTCACGAGCGGAGGCTGGCATAGCGTTCGAGTGAGTGGACCGATCTTCCGTCTCTCTCACTCTAGCGGCATACAAACGAATGGAGATTTTCTCGTTATCACGTAAACATCTCGATCGTAAACCTACTTTACAAGCAACCAATTTTTTTTTTTAATCTTTTTATAATTCTTTATTTACACATCCTTGACATGTGCGAAATATGGAGTAATCAGTGTTTATCTGTAAATCTGTCGTGCAATATTTCTAACTTCCCTAAGCATGTTTCGTCTATATTTTAAGTAGTTGATACTAGCGTCATAAATGTCATTGTCAAATATAATATACTAGCTCTTGCCCGCGACTTCGTCCGCGTCAATATCTGTTTATATGATTGCAATTAACATCAATATTTTTTCCCGTGTTTGCAACATTTTTCACTGATGCTTCGCTCCTATTAGTCGCAGCGTAATGTTATATAGCCTAAAGCCTTCCTCGATTAATGGACTATCCAACACAAAAAGAATTTTTCAATTCGAATCAGTACTTCCGGAGATTAGCGCGTTCAAACAAACAAACAAACAAACTCTTTAGCTTTATAATATTAGTATAGATTGTAACTACAGTTAATAAATCTTATAAATAAAAATAAAAAATAAAAATAATCACAAGTTATAGCTATAGTTCAGATTCAAACGTTTATATGTCAAATTTATAATTCATATTGATTTTATTACTGATTTTTAGTCTTTTACAACTTGTTTGCTGATTGCACTTATGGATTTTTACGATTTTTTTTTTCGACTAACAGTTATTTTTTTATTAATTTATTTAATTCTCTTACACCATCTTCACAGAATTAGCCTAATACGATGGTATAACTTAATCATATAAACACATGTAAAAATTTTTGAGAATCAAACTTACTTAAAACTAATTATAAACAAAACCGTCCTTGTGAATTTACTCAGAGAACAAGAAAATAAGTCTACACCAAGTGCAACGGCATTCATAATCCTTTTTTCTGATTCATACTAGTCTTTACTGATTTTACAATTTTTACTGACAATCAATGGTTTTTATTGTTTAAGACATGCCTCAATGGGCCACACTGAGCCATCTAGTCCCAAATTAAGGTACTATTAAGTACCCTGTCGTATGGGGTACTAGACAACCGATAAACTTACTTATATACTTTTTTTTTTGTAAATATATACTTATAATACATAGAAAACACCCAGACCAGTACAAACAGACATGTTCATGCACACAAATATTTGTACTGTGCGGGGATCGAACCCGCGACCCATGGCTCAGAAGCAGCGTTAACTACCGCTGATCCAAATGGTTGTTTATTTACGACTTTTGAAAATTTTCACTGAAAAATCTGTAAAAGTCAGTTGAAGATTTTAATCAGTTTTTTTTATAAATTACAGGCGTGTTATATTATTTTATTTCCGCTTTTTACTGACTTATTAATTTTATTGATACAAAATGTATTTTTATGGAATCATATAAGTTTTTATACGATTTCAACGGATTTTTATTGACTTAATTTTTTTTATTGATTTTATCTTATTTTAACTGATATCATTGGTATTTTACGAATAACAGAGTTTCATTAACTTTCAACTCACTTTAAGTAATAGATTTTTAAGTAGCTTATTTTTTTTTGGGCCATTGATGTGGCCCCTTTTTGGGCGCAGAGAGTTTAATTGGTTGCCATTGACTCGAGAAGAAGAAGAAGAAGAAGAAGTAGCTTAATGTATATTTATTTGATTCACTAATTTCTACTGACTTTCCTCCCAGGCCTGCAGCGTGGTAGTGACCGCTCCGCCCCGTTCGTACGGCCCGAGCGCCCGAGCTGCTCGCGCGGTTAACAATAGATACTTTTATTTCATTATGAAGGATCTACTGCTTTGATTGACTTTCAATAATTTCTCTGATTTTTAAATGAGTTTTACTGACCTCGACAGATTTTTAATTGATTTTTCCCTTATTTTTAACTGTTTATTATCAATTTTTATTGATTTTAACTTACTTTTAACCGCAATTCACCGGTTTTTTACTGTTTTTAGCCTTAATTTTAAATAATTTATTGTATTCCATAATGTTACAATATTAAACATAATTCATTATAGACCCAGTTCGGGCACAGCAATATAAATATCAGTAGATAGAGAGAATGACGCCAAAATACTTGTTAAATATATAAAAAGTAACGTAAAGTATCAGCCTATAATCATCCCACTGCAGGGCAAAGGCCTCGATCATTGAATTTAACTTACCACTGCAATGATGGGTGTACTGGCTTAATCACCACGCTTGCCAAATGCGGGTTGGTGATCACAAACCCGCAAAAGCAACATTCGAAAATTCGAAATCTTTTTTGTTGCCCGGCCCGGGAATCGAACCTGGGACCCCGTGATCATGGCCTGGTATTTAAACCACTAGACCAAACGGGGCGTTAAATATATACTACATCTATACCTTATTTCTCACTAACCTGTTACCTCCAGGCGTGTAGCGCGGTAGTGAACGCCTGCTCCGCCCCTGATCAGACCGCTCGAGTTTCTCTCGCGCTAAATAATATTCTGCTCGAAGCTTATTTTTGAAGAAATAATATCAAGTGATTTACTTTTACTTTTTTTTTACAGATTTTTTACATATTTTGATAGATTTTTCCTTATTATTTACTGTTTACTATCAATTTTTATTGATTTTAACTTACTCAACCCCTCGATTGTATGTTATTCCAAACACAATTAAAATCAATTATTGTCATCGCGACCGTCGGCGGTCTTATGATCCTGTAGGAGTTAACACCGGCTTTTTGCACTTTTATCTTATTACCTACTAGTTCGTTATCCCCAGGCATGTAGTGCGGTGGTAAATGCCCGCTCAGCCCCCGACCAGACGGCGCGTGCACTCGAGCTACTCGTGCGTCTTACAATCGATACTTTTATTATTCAAGTTGAAGTCCCCAAAAGACAGGATTACCTAGTTTGGGGACTACCAGTAATAGGCTACTTGACTGATATACATTTTGGCGCAGTTGATGAATATTATCTTTAGTATATTGGTTAAGAAACCGGTATTTATCATTTTCAGATGTTAAAAGTTTGAGATTGCTAAATATTTCTAAAATGAAATTATTATTTTTTACTTTTTAAATTTAAGCTTTGAAAACGCTGTCGGCTATTTTGTGACGTCATACATCTTTAAACAAACTGCGTGGGTCGTTTTAAGCGTGACATTGACATTTATGACACAAGTAAATAAATAACACTATGAGGTAGTGATGGACTAGTAGTGTTTGTTTATTTTGACTCGTATGACGTCACAGCACAGGCCACAGATACTCTAAAGCTTTTTAGCGTTTTCATACGTCGCACGAAAAGTGAACTTTAAACTTAAGTTTTGCGGTTTTCTAGGTCGTACAAAAATCTAAAAATGATTTTTTAGGTCTATTTGGACACTAAATAATCATATAAAACCTATTTCCAAAAAGAGTCAACTAGCCTATTCTACATACATTTATTATTCTTATGTCTTTACCAATTATATAATCATGAATTGTTGTAAATCACTATAAAATAAAGAATTTATTTTATTTTATTTTAATTATGAAGGACCGACTTCTTTGATTGATTTTCACGAAGTTTTACTGATCACGACGGATTTTTAATTGATTTTTCCTTATTTTTTACTGATCATTATCTATTTATGAGTATGTTGATTTTAACTCTTTTTAAACCGCCATTCACCAGTTTTTTTCACTTCTTTTACCACATATCTCACTAGTTGGTTATCCCCAGGCGTGTAGCGCGGTAGTGAACGCCCGCTCAGCCCCCGAGCAGACGGCGCGCGCGCCCGAGCTGCTGGCGCGCTACTGCGACGCGCTGCTGCGGCGCCGCGGGGCGGAGGCCGAGGCCGACGAGAAGCTCGCCGCGGCCATCGTCGTCTTCAAATACGTCGATGATAAGGTGCGTGGGTTTTGCTTATTTGAAGGATAAAAAAGAAAGAAAGCAATATAATAGGGGTTAAAGTATGAAATTGCCGATTATTTTCCCACTTTTTATTTTGTTTATAGCTCTTAAGTATAGTCATATTATTGGGTAATTCTTTTTGTATTGTATCAAAAACTAAATAAAGTAACTTTTGACTAAAAAAAAAATGCAATACTAGTGCCGATTACTTCAAAGGAAGTCATTGAAAACAAAGCCCTTACAATGTGTCAGCTGACCTTCTTGCTTCAATTAAGTATATTTGCATTATATACTTTGATTTTCCGAAATTTAAATACCATAATGCGTAACTTTATAACCATATAACTTTCACCTTTAATTGCATCGAAGACGGTTCAGTCGTTTTTACAAAAACTAAAAAAATTTTAGTATGAAAAAAAGACTTTTCTCGATTTCGTCCATACAAAACGGCAATTTCATACTTTAACCCCTAATATATTTGACACAAATAATAAATATAAATGTTATTGTGGGATAAAGGAGAAAATTTGACTGCCCATTCGACCTTTAAGCGAGATGACATAGATAACTTTTAGAATGATTTTGTCTTTGCCGCGGTGGGTTTCGGGTTAGTGATAAAAAATTTCTAAGTTTGTGTAAGTATGGCAGATCTGTTTTTTTTCCTCTTAAATTACTCTTTTTCCAAGAAGTTTGTTACCACTATATCTGACTGTATAGGTACTATTGCATGCATTATTAGTTTCCTTATTGATTTATTTATGTATTTGTTTATGGAATTAACGTGTCACATCGCGTCTGTCGCCTCTAACGCGTCCTGAGGCTTGTCGTCGGGTGGTAGCTGCAAATCAGTGGTTTGCCCCAAGTAAACGAATCGCTGAGCTGCTGTCCATTTGCACCGCTGCGACACACATATTTTTTTTCTTTTTGTGTCCCTTTTGTAAATTTGAGAGAACTTTAACGAACTATTAAATAAAATAAAAGAACCGGTATGTCTCTTTTGTTTATTGGCGGCGCGAAACGCCTGCTGCTACAAATACAGTTTAACATCTAATTGTTTACATTAAGGAAAGCCGACACCATACGTCAAAGTTGTAAAAAAAAGACGTGTGGCACTCGGAGACTGCCGCGGTAAAGCTATTGCATAGCATTTTTTATCAACTTATGCCGATACAACAAATGCCACCTAAAGGCGGGTTGCTGAACTAAAGAGACAAGCGTATTATTTCAAAAAGTCATTAAAAGTTCTGCTATTCGTCGATAGATGGAAAAACTAAAAAGTATCACCGCTGTGCCGGTCGGAGTGGGAGGTGTTAGGTTATTTTCGTTACGGAATTTCTGGATTCGGTCTCCACGCTCAAGGCCCGCGATAGAAGCTATGCAATAACTTAAAAGACTTATAATCAAAATAATTTAAAAGTGTCTAAAAGGACCCCGCTTAGCATTAGTAGTGACAGCCGTAGACATATCACAACGTTGTTTTTCATACATAGAGAAATGTACAGATGAACATAGAAGCTCCTCCCTTTCTGATGATATAAAATTTGAATAGTAAAAATAACGATTGTTTGAAATCGAACTTTTTTTTTAACAAAAAATGAATGTTGCAAGCATTTTTTAATATTACGATGTTCAACTTTAGCAATCTTATAGCCAAAGTGATCTATTTCAGACAACCTTTGGGTATAGATAAAAACTACGAGAAAAGGAGAAAATTATGCTAAGACCTTAAGACAAAATGTAAAATTAAAAAAATAAAATAAAATTTGGCTAAAGCCAAATTTGGCTTTAGCCAAATTTTATTTTATTTTTTATAACAGAACTATGTAATAGAAATATATTTTTGCAGGACGTCTTCCAAAAATATTACGCCAGAGCGCTCGCCAGGAGGCTCATCCATCAGCTGTCAGCGTCCATGGAGCAGGTAAGGAAAGGACTTTGAACGATTTTTCATAAGTATATTCGGTGGGTATAAAAATGTGTTCTTTGCGTATAAAGACGCGGGAAATAGCAAGTTTTTAGTATTTAAACTTGAAAAATTTAATTAAATTACTATTTTTTAAATTGTACCACTTAAAATTATAAGGATAATTTTGCTGGATTCTAAATTTAAAAAAAACACAATTGTTTTTATATGAAACATTTCGTTTTTTAACGAGAAAAAATCGTATTGATTTAAATTTGATCAAATTACGAAACCATGCAAAAGTGAGAAAAATCAACACATTTATACTTTATTTGATATTTTAGCAATTAAATTGCAATTATAATATCAGTATATAAACTTGAAAAATTTTGTCTCAGGCGGGACTCGAACCCGCATCTCCTCGCCATACCATTAGGCCCGCCCGGCATGCGAGGAGATGCGGGTTCGAGTCCCGCCTGAGACAAAATTTTTCAAGTTTATATACTGATATCAACACATTTACTTTCAAACACTAAAATCATTACAGGTTAGGATAAAAACAGCAAAATATATTTGGGTTTATAGGAACGCGCCATCAAATTTAACAATCTTGCTAAATTGTTGGATACATCCAACAATTTTTTCGTAAAGTAATTTTAGTGATGTTGTTTTCTCGTTCTCTCGTCGTCGTTTGCTTGTTTGTTTGTCACATACGTATCACATTTACCGATTTTTATACTGGCTTTACTGATCTTTACCAAATTTTATATGCATATTCAGTAGTATTTTTCATACCCCTAAGTGATAAGGGTTGTTCAACCTTAACATTTTTTTTAAATTTTTGGACAATATTCTTTGTTTTTATTTTTCTATAATGTGGCATTAAAAAATACATACAACCTTAAATTTTTACCCTTTTATCACCAACCCCTATTTTTTAATAGCCATTTTATTAATTTAATCATTTTTATGGCAAAACAACGTTTGCCGGGTCATCTAGTATAATATAAATTTGTTCGTTATACTTACATGTAAGAAGTATAATTATAACTAACTTATTTATATTTTTTGTTCTTATATATTCATAAATATTGTTTGATACGTTTACTGTTATTAGTTTTTTTTATAAGTTTTAAATGGCGACTTGCTATCCTAATAAATTGTCTTAATTTTTATTTTGCTACAGCTTAAGGTATCAGCATGTTGATAGTTTTCATTGTTAAGGGGACTACTAGAGCTAAGTGCTGATCCCAAATTTTTTTATTACTTCTAAACAAAATCAATTATTAAAAAACTAGAACAATATCATTTTAGCAAATTACCTCTAGTATTGATTGAATGCTGTTAACTGCTTTTCATTCTGGCATTCTTTCGTATTGTGCATTATAGCTAAAAGCGTTAGCGTTAGCGACAAATTCGACTTTATAAACAACAAAATTAAAGGTTTATTGTGATCCAATGAATACTAGAACTTTGCTTCTGTTGCTGTTGCTGATACTGTTCTAGATCTTTGGGATTTGACTTTGTTTAGAAGTAATAAAATTAAATCAATTGCTCAGCAGTTAGCTTTAGTCGTCGCCTCAACAAAGTTATTCGAAAATGAAAAAAATATTGTCAATATTCTATCACAGGAAGAAGCGATGATAAACAGATTAAAAGCCGCATGCGGCTACGAGTTCACGAACAAGCTGCATCGCATGTTCACGGACGTGGCCGTGTCCGCCGACCTCAACGCCAAGTTCCAGCAGCACCTGCGCGACAACAACCTGCAGACCAGCACCGGCTTCTTCATACAGGTGCGTGGACCTTAACGCTAAGAGATTAGGGGCGATTTTACTTAGATAGGTAGATAATACTAGCACCGGCTTCTTCATACGGGTGCGTGGACCTTAACGCTAAGAGATTAGGGGCGATTTTACTTAGATAGGTAGATAATACTAGCACCGGCTTCTTCATACAGGTGCGTGGACCTTAACGCTAAAAGATTAGGGGCGATTTTACTTAGATAGGAAGATTAGACCAGCACCGGCTTCTTCATACAGGTGCGTGGACCTTAACGCTAAGAGATTAGGGGCGATTTTACTTAGATAGGTAGATTAGACCAGCACCGGCTTCTTCATACAGGTGCGTGGACCTTAACGCTAAGAGATTAGGGGCGATTTTACTTAGATAGGTAGATAATACTAGCACCGGCTTCTTCATACAGGTGCGTGGACCTTAACGCTAAGAGATTAGGGGCGATTTTACTTAGATAGGTAGATAATACTAGCACCGGCTTCTTCATACAGGTGCGTGGACCTTAACGCTAAGAGATTAGGGGCGATTTTACTTAGATAGGTAGATAATACTAGCACCGGCTTCTTCATACAGGTGCGTGGACCTTAACGCTAAGAGATTAGGGGCGATTTTACTTAGATAGGTAGATAATACTAGCACCGGCTTCTTCATACAGGTGCGTGGACCTTACCGCTAAGAGATTAGGGGCGATTTTACTTAGATAGGTAGATAATACTAGCACCGGCTTCTTCATACTGGTGCGTGGACCTTACCGCTAAGAGATTAGGGGCGATTTTACTTCGATAGGTAGATAATACTAGCACCGGCTTCTTCATACAGGTGCGTGGACCTTAACGCTAAGAGATTAGGGGCGATTTTACTTAGATAGGTAGATAATACTAGCACCGGCTTCTTCATACAGGTGCGTGGACCTTACCGCTAAGAGATTAGGGGCGATTTTACTTAGATAGGTAGATAATACTAGCACCGGCTTCTTCATACTGGTGCGTGGACCTTACCGCTAAGAGATTAGGGGCGATTTTACTTCGATAGGTAGATAATACTAGCACCGGCTTCTTCATACAGGTGCGTGGACCTTAACGCTAAGAGATTAGGGGCGATTTTACTTAGATAGGTAGATAATACTAGCACCGGCTTCTTCATACAGGTGCGTGGACCTTAATGCTAAGAGATTAGGGGCGATTTTACTTAGATGGGTAGATTAGACCAGCACCGGCTTCTTTATACAGGTGCGTGGACATAACAGCACTGGCTTCTTCATATAGCCTGGACCTTGAAATTTAGAGATTAAAGTTATTTTTCATTTAGCGTAGTAATTTCGTGTCTGGAGTAAGATAATTGCTATACTTAAGTTACTTGTTGAGTATTGCGAGGAGATGCGGGTTCGAGTCCCGCCTGAGACAAAATTTTTCAAGTTTTTATACTGATATTATAAGTGCAATTAAGTTGCTAAAATATCAAATAAAGTACGCCTCTAGTATTTTTGTTTTGCTTAAATAAGTCACTTGTTGTCTTGAATGGGGTTGTTTTATTACTTAAGTCACTGTTTGTAGAGATAAATAAATAAATAAATAAATATTTCAGACATGCCACACTGGGCCACACTGAGCCATCTAGTCCCAAATTAAGGTACTATTAAGTACCCTGTCGTATGGGGTACTAGACAACCGATAATCTTACTTATATACTTTTTTTTTGTAAATACATACTTATAATACATAGAAAACACCCAGACCAGTACAAACAGACATGTTCATGCACACAAATATTTGTACTGTGCGGGGATCGAACCCGCGACCCATGGCTCAGAAGCAGCGTTAACTACCGCTGATCCAAATGGTCGTCAAAGAGAGAGATTGAGGTCATTTATTGTGTCAGATGAGGTCAGTTTTTAATTTAAAGATCAGTTATCGTGGCCTGTAAGGTAATATTTTCATTGCTTAGGTTACTTATTTTTGCAAGTTAGGTCATGTCATACTTTGACAGTCGCTTTTTTTTGCGAATAATATTTTTCTTATCATTTTCGTATACCAAAAGGAAAAATACGTCATTTTTTTGTCCCGTAGATTGTTGTATTATAATTTGAAAGATGATTATAATTTCATTCTGAATAGAGAATTTATTGTCACGAGTGATGTTATTGTATATCTTGGCTTACCTTGTTTGTGTAAGGTTTTTTTAGGGTTCCGTACCCAAAGGGTAAAAACGGGACCCTATTACTAAGACTTCGCTGTCTGTCCGTCTGTTATTTTCCCACTTTTTATTTAGTTTATAGCTCTTAAGTATAGTCATATTATTGCGTAATTCTTTTTGTATTTTATCAAAAACTAAATAAAGTAACTTTTGACTAAAAAAAATGCAATACTAGTGCCTGTTACTTCAAAGGAAGTCGTTGAAAAGACCCCTTACAATGTGTCAGCTGCCCTTTTTGCTTCAATTAAGTATATTTGTATTATATACTTTGATTTTCAGAAATTTAAATACTATAATGCGTAGCTTTTTAACCATCTAACTTTCACCTTTAATTGCATCGAAAACGGTTCAGGCGTCTTTAAAAAAACTAAAAAATTGTTAGTATGTAAAAATGACTTTTCTCGATTTCGTCCATACAAAACGGCAATTTCATACTTTAACCCCTAATATTAATCCTTAGCTCAGTTATTGTTGCTAGTAAGGGGGCGTCCATAAATTACGTGAGGTGTTTTTTTAATTTTCTGTCCCTCTCTCCCCCCCTGGTGAGATATCGTGAGATTTTATTCAACCTCCCCCCCCCCCATCCCCCAATCTCACGTGAGATTTTTCAAAATGTGGGTTTCTTACGTAAACTTGAATGAAATTATTTTCTTTCGAACGAATTAGTGAATCTTAATCGTATTACGATTACGCTTAAGATTAAATCTTAAGCATGTATATGTACAATCTGGATTATATGGACCATAATAGTATATATTTTTTTGTTTCAATCAGAAAAAAAATTGCGTGATATTTGCCGAGACCCCCCTCTCTCCAACGTAAGATTAGATGAGATTTGACTCGACCCCCTCCCCCCCTTAAACATCTCACGTAATTTATGGACGCCCCCTAAGACCATATTTTTTACTATGAGAAGTCACTTATTGTCTCACATACGAGTCACGTAATGCATCTATCTAGTGAAGTCTATTTAGATGCATTTCTTAATTACATGTTAATAAGCTTCCATTACCCGCAGGTCCTCCAGGCGGGCGCGTGGCCCCTGGGCGGCGCGATGGCCCCCCTGGCGCCCCCCGCGCAGCTCGAGCGGCCCGCGCGCCTGTTCGAGGCCTTCTACCGCGCGTCGTTCAGCGGCCGCCGCCTCGCCTGGCTGCACCACCTCTGCACCGGCGAGCTGCGCACGCGCTACACCGCCCGCGTCTACCACATCAGCGCTACTACCCCGCAGGTGAGCACCGCCTCTTCTCCATACTTGTCGGTGGGTGCACCGCTTGTTCTCGACATGTGCACCGCTTCTTCTCGACAGGTGCACCACTTCTTCTCCACTTGCACCGCTTCTTCACAAGTGCGCCACTCTGCTCCACATGTGCACCACTTCTTTTCCGCAGGTTCACTACTTCTCCACTTGCACCGCTTCTTCTCGACAGGTGCACTGCTTCTTCTCCACAGCTGTTGTTAGGTGCACCGCTTCTTCTCGAAACTTGCTCCGCTTCTTCTCGGCAGGTGCACTGTTTCTTCTCCACAGTTGTTGTTAGGTGCACCGCTTTTTCTCGAAACTTGTTCCGCTTCTTCTCGACAGTTGCACCGCTATTTCTCCACAGTTGTTGTTAGGTACACCGCTTCTTCTCGAAACTTGCTCCGCTTCTTCTCGACAGGTGCACCGCTATTTCTCCACAGTTGTTGTTAGGTACACCGCTTCTTCTCGAAACTTGCTCCGCTTCTTCTCGGCAGGTGCACTGTTTCTTCTCCACAGTTGTTGTTAGGTGCACCGCTTTTTCTCGAAACTTGTTCCGCTTCTTCTCGACAGTTGCACCGCTATTTCTCCACAGTTGTTGTTAGGTACACCGCTTCTTCTCGAAACTTGCTCCGCTTCTTCTCGACAGGTGCACCGCTATTTCTCCACAGTTGTTGTTAGGTACACCGCTTCTTCTCGAAACTTGCTCCGCTTCTTCTCGGCAGGTGCACTGTTTCTTCTCCACAGTTGTTGTTAGGTGCACCGCTTTTTCTCGAAACTTGTTCCGCTTCTTCTCGACAGTTGCACCGCTACTTCTCCACAGTTGTTGTTAGGTACACCGCTTCTTCTCGAAACTTGCTCCGCTTCTTCTCGACAGGTGCACCGCTACTTCACCACAATTGTTGTTAGGTGCACCGCTTCTTCTCGAAATTTGCTCCGCTTCTTCTCGACAGGTGCACCGCTACTTCTCCACAGTTGTTAGGTGCACCGCTTCTTCTCGAAACTTGCTCCGCTTCTTCTCGAAAGTTGCTCCGCTTCTTCTCGATGGATGCACCGTTTCTTTTCCAAAGTTGCACCGCTTTTTCTCCAGTCCTGCAACGCTTCTTACCTAACCTTGGACCGCCTCTTCTCTAACCCAAAAAATTCTTTAGAGAAACAGATTTACTCTATAGTTAGTAGTAGTATATCAGCCTATAATCATCCCACTGCAGGGCAAAGGCCTCCATCATTGAATTCAAGTCACCACAGCAATGATGGGTGTATCGGCATAATCACCACGCTTGCCGAATGCGGGTCGGTGAACACGAACCCGAGCAACGTTCGAAAATTCGAAACTTTTTGTTGTCCGACCCGGGATTCGAACCTGGGACCCCGAGATCTCGGCCCGGTATTTAAACCACTAGACCAACGGGGCGTTTACTCTATGACAAATTGGAATTCCAGTGCGCCCTCCTCCTGTGCTTCGAGAGCGCGGACACGGTCCCGGCGCGCGAGCTGCGCGACTCGCTGCAGCTGGACGCGGAGGCCTGGGCGCGCCACGCGCGGCCGCTGCTGGACGCGGGGCTGCTGGCCGCGCGTGGCGAGCCCGACGGCGACGGCGAGCTCAGCCTCAACCTGGCCTTCTCGTGCAAGCGGACCAAGGTCAGGCTGACGGCCGCCAACGCGCCGAGCGGCCAAGGTGGGTGGATTACATTTTGTTTTTGTTATATACTATATGACCTAAACAGCATTAAATCGAATCAAATCAATTTTATTTTCTGATGTTAATCCATACATTACTACTAACTTAACAGCAATCCTTAAAAATAAATATAGAATTCTTAAAAAATATTACAAAAAGATAAATTAATATAATTTTGATCCCACCATCTCGGAAAGAGTATTTTTGCTCTTCGATTATATCTGAGTGCAAAAGCGGTTTTTATTCGCTAGAGGATAAAGTAAATTTGAATTTAGAACATCTCGTGCACTAGGTATGTGATTTCAAAACATCATTAAACCTATTTACTTTCATCTCCATGGTGCCGTATTTATCATACAACTTTTTTTTAATTTGTTGAAAACTCAGACTCTTAACCTCCTAAGACCCGAGTTCACCAACACTTAAACAACCGGTAAACAAAGAATGACGATTAATTTGACACAATTCCCATACAATCAATCAATCAATCAGCCTATTGCAGTCCACTGCTGAACGTAGGCCTCCCCAAGGGCACGCCACAGTGCACGATCCCCCGCTTTCCTCATCCAGCCACTACCAGCGACCTTCTTCAGGTCATCGGTCCATCTAGCAGGGGGGCGTCCTACACTACGTTTGCCGAGACGTGGTCTCCATTCGAGAACCCGTCTACTCCAACGCTCATCGGTTCTGCGACAAATATGGCCAGCCCACTGCCACTTCAGCTTGCTACACTTTTGGATAATGTCCATAACTTTGGTCCTCTTTTGGATTATCTCGTTCCGGATTTTATCCCGCAGCGAAATACCGAGCATAGATCTTTCCATAGCTCGCTGAGCGACATGCAGTCGGTGGGCCAGCCTGACTGTCATGTTCCACGTTTCGGCTCCGTATGTCATGACGGGTAGGACGCACTGATTGAACACCCTACTCTTCAGGCATTGCGGCAGTGACGACGAGAAGATATGACGCAACTTCCCAAACGCTGCCCAACCCAGCTGCACTCTTCTTGTGATTTCACGTTCAAAGTTGTCTCTACCTAATTGCAATATCTGCCCGAGGTAGACATATCCTTGGACAACTTCGAGCGCTTCACCGTTCCCATACAAAATATGTCAAATAATATTTTAAACGCTGTTTAAACTTAAACAGAGTTACCGGCTGTTTAAGTGTTGCTGAACTCGGCTCTTAGTGTAATTTTGTTTTCAATTTGCTTTGCGCTCGCCATTTTGTTTTGAATTCGTGTTGTTATAAATAAGAAACTTGAAATCAAGTAAAAAAAAATAACGAAAATGAGTGATTCCAGCGACGAAGAAGTTTATTTTAATACTTACATACTCATATCATAATGTTGTAGTAAATACGTGCCTAATCTAAAATAAAAGTATCTTGTGATTGTAGTTTTTTTATTTTGCATTTAGTCATTTCCTCGCTAAGGGGGGATGAAAAGTTACGTGTTGCACTCGAGTGCAAAGATTTTTCACCTTGTGCTCTTTTAATTCCCTCGCTAACGCTCAGGATTCTAATTAATTTTAAAATCCTTTGCTTGCTCGGTCATCTAAGTTGAGCACGCGGTTAAAAAAGAACTTTGCACTCTTGTATAACAAATAACTATTAACATACATATAAGGATATCCAAAAGTGTTGAATCGGATTGTTCGTCCTCTCAGCAATAACCTTCAGAAGGGTATTGGAGCTGCGCTGCACTCGTTTCCAGAGAGAACCCTCTGAAGGCATTATTATATTGGACGCGCAGAGCCAGAGCCATGAGACGTGAGCAATTCACAGGTCTTTTTGGTGTAATTAAGGATAGGATAAAATTTCCCATTCACTGCTAATTGCTAAGCTTGAGGCAGTCGGTATACATGGTGACCTTCTTCGCTGGTTAATTTCTTATCTTGAAAATAGGACACAGGCTGTTACGATAAAGGGGTTTACTTCTTGTTTTGTTCCGATCACCTCTGGCATTCCACAGGGATCTCACCTCGGGCCATTACTTTTCAATATTTTTATAAATGACGTTGTTAACTGTTTTCTTAATTCTAACATTTTACTGTATGCCGACGATTCTAAGATTTTTACGGTTATTAAAACGCCGGAGGACTGTGAAAAATTTCAAAATGATCTCACTCGTCTGTGTCGATACTGTTCTAGTAATAAATTGTTGTTAAATGTTGATAAATGTTACACTATAACTTTCACAAGGAAAACACAACCTATTAAATTCAATTACACGCTTTATAATAAACAACTTAAAAGAGTCCTCGAGGTTAGAGATCTTGGTGTGCAGCTTGACAGTGGTTTATATTTTGAGTCTCATGTCAATAAGATTGCTGCCAAGGCGTATAAACTACTTGGTTTCATTTTTAGGCAAGGAGTTGATTTCAGGAATGTAGACACGCTTATACTTCTTTATAATGCTTTCGTTAGGTCTCAGTTGGAATACGCTTCTGTTGTGTGGAACCCTCAATACAAGAAATATATTGAACAGTTAGAGGGTATTCAGAACAAGTTCATAAGACGCTTGAAATATAGATTCAAATGTTTTAACAGCGACAACATTCAATCTTTGGCTAGCCGCCGTGAACAAAGGGATCACATGCTTTTATATAAAATCATAAACTATGAAGTTGACTGTCCGTACTTACTAAATAAAATAGCTTTTAAGTGCTCCAGGCCTCGAGCCCGACAGGTGAGTAATTTTGCTACCTTCGCTACACCACTATGTAGGACTAGATATAGGAAAAATAGTTTTATCATAAGAGCTACAAATAAATACAATGCGAATCTTAGTCACATTGACATATTTCATGTGGGGATGACGAGGTTTCGCCAACTTTTGAAATCATCTCGGGATTAACCAGATTCCGAGTCATATTAATTAAAAGTTATGTTTAATATTTAATAGTTATTAGTTGCATAGACAAGTACTAGTTATAATAGTTTAAGTTTAAGCAATTTTCTGATGCGTTTGTCTCCGTATCAACATTTTATGTATTAATTAGCCTTGAAAACTTTAAATGCTAATGTATTATTAAGTAAATGTAAGTCTAATGTAATAAAATAAAGCTGTATGTTTTCTTAATAAAGATAAAATAAATAAAATAAATAAATAAATTGCTCCAGAAGTTACACGTGTATAATGTTTGGCAGTATGATTTGAAAAGTGAAATTAAACCTGACCCTTCACTAAAATGGATGAAAAATTTGATGTAGAACATTTTATATGGAAGTATGAAAATGAAAACGTTTTTACTATCTTCCTCGCAATTTTTCCATATTTTCTCATCTTTTAAACCCTCCCAGGACTACCACAAATATTTCAAGACCAAACTTAGACAAATCGGCCCAGCCGTTCTCGAGTTTTAGCGAGACTAACGTACAGCAATTCATTTTTATATACAGGATGAAATTTTAACCACCTTTCAAATTTTAATACATCAATCTACGAGACAGAAAAAAATTACGTATTTTTTCTTTTGGCATAGCCCAGTACAAAAATGTTAAGTTGTAGCACTTAAAATGTCTATTTGATACGGCCTCCTATAGTCCTTAAAATATAGCTTGATTAGAATGAAAGTTCTCACTGAATGGACGACGTAACTTTTTACCAGCGTCACACAAGTGAAACACATTTGCACACGAAAAAATATTGGTAACTGGCATGTTAAGAATAATTTTTTATACATTGCTGTACATATTAATCAATTTAATTATAGAAAATAGCAGCGTTTTACCCTGAAATAAAACGCATATTAAAATACTTACCTCACTGGAAGCTTTATATTGAGATAGCATTTCCGTTTCCCGTCATTTGCCTACCCTTTTAGTACTTAGTTTCCGGCTAAGTGGCGCCACCTGGCGGGCGTGTGCTTTTGAAGTTTCTTAAAATTTGCGGCACACCATTTTGCTCATTGGCTCAATTGTACCAGGCAGAAATAAAGTGAAAGCTTCCAGTGAGGTAAGTATTTTAATATGCGTTTTATTTCAGGGTAAAACGCTGCTATTAAAACACTGTACCGTAACTGGAAGCTTTATATTGAGATCTGTTTGTTATCGCCTGGTGACGCCACTTAATATTATAACGCATTAGCGTAACGCCAATGTGACATTTAAAAATAAAAAAGTATTTATGATAATTGAATACTTTTTATTTTAAGTAAGACAGTATTCTTTTCCGTGTATTACACAGGAGTAACAATAAAAATTAACATGTAATATAACTATGAAAAGGTAAAAATTCAAACTAAAAAACTTTCTAGGAAATTCTTCTAGCAATCGCATTAGTTGTGTAAAAGTTTATCAATACTTGATTTAATTTCACACATAGGATTGTTGTGATGTTTTAGCTGATTACCAATTCCCATGAGCTAGAACTTCGTCGATGGGGTGATTTTCTAATAAGTTCTTGGAAGCTACACAGATCTTACGCTATCTGGGGTAGCTGTGTAATCAAGAAACGTTTTTACAGTTCCTGCTATAACAGTAAGGTACTCGTACCTACGTGACGTAGGTACTGCACCTCAACTGATGAAAATATGGAATAATTTAAAATCTTTTTTATCTATCACTCAGCGATGTTTTAACTAATAGTAAATATTATAATTTTAACCACCCAGACAGGAGGCTTACATTTTTATTATTTATATTCAAAATTTATCTGTAGACAGTCTGTCAGTACCGATGTATTGCTATCGGTTGTAGAACCAAATTCAGGCCATACGGTAAAGTTTTTGTATTATGGTTAGGTAGGTACTTTAGGTTCTATTCTATACTCTACTATATTCTAAGGTCAGGTCATGAATGCATCTGCCTGAACAAATAAGTATTAAAATTGCTGTTTGATGTAATGATTGAAACATTCTTGTGTCGGTTATAAATTTATAAGTACACTGACATCCCATACGGTTTGGGGTTTTTTATTCTTTGTAAAAGCAATTAATTTAAGAATATGTTTTACTAGAACGTGAGTACTTCACTGTTCATGGTTCAGAAATCGCATTATTTTCAGACAGCTAATTTATGTGTACAAGTATTGTATTATGTGATAATGCATTAAATGTAAGTCTGATAAGAATTGCGCCAATTGCGGAAAAGTAAGGCTTTTAATCTTTATTGCTATTGAAATTGTCCTTGAACAACAACAATTCCAAGTTACTTGACAAATTTATAAAATAGACTCACCAAGAACTTTTAAGTAAAAGCTTTTCTTTAGAGGTCTAGCCTTCCACCGCCTCACCAACCCCCAGATTTCCTTTTTTCCATCGAGGAAATGTATCTTGAGGTTACTAAGGTAAGTGGTGCTGCAAGTGCTCAGTCTCTGACACGCCAGAACACTTTCTCCCATCATGGCAAAAACAACCATGTTAAAAGATTTAGTTGAGTGAGAGCACCCTGGATATTAGAAATGTTTGTAGGAAGATCCAAGTAATGGGTTCGCACCATGAAGAACCGAACGCATCGCCAATGTATCCTGAAATGTATTCGATGCCGATCTAACGTATGATATTTTCATTAGAAATAAAGATTTCGTACTTTCCCTTTGCGAAGATGTAGGTACACCTGTTATTATTTTGTCACACTAAGAATCAAACTGTGATGTAGTAGTGAATGTGGCTCTGAAGAGCATTTAGTATTGGTAGCATTTCTTTACGGATGCAATGTCAACCTTTTCTTAAATAATTTAACTTCCCGCTATCGCAATACCTTTTAAGTTAAACAGTTTAACTCTTGACCCTCGATTTCTAAACCTTACGTATTTGGCATGCTTAAATGCTACAATTGCGTCAAACTGTATTCCTAGTTACGGCCTATAATCATCCTACTGCATGGAAAATCATTGAATTCAAGGTACCTAAGTAATGGGTAAAATGAATTGGAAAAGAGCTTGATCCAGGTCCAAGTCAAATCCAGGGTCAAGTGATTGCTGACAATGTGAGCAGCTTTGGAGGCAAATAGGTCTATTATTGGACATTCCCGTTTTATAATCACGAGATCTGTACAGTGTACTAGTCGGTTCGGACTTTGCAGTCGGCAGTGCCTATTTGCAGAATATGTGGAATTTAATGGAACTAGTAAGTTCAAAATTCGAAATATAATTATTGAAATCAAGTCTAGGTTTAAGCGCAAACCTGCTTGGTCTAAAGCATCCGTAGTCAAAAAACGCCCCTGGGAAGGGCAATGCAACTGTCGATCTACTACTTCAGTTGTTCGATAACCACCACTAGGGGCTGGAATCTTATCAACTATCTATGATTTATGTGACAATGCGGCACGACAAAAATGACGAAATTCGTTCATATCATTAATTCAATTCATCTTTGTAATTATTATTTTACTTGATTGATTTCTTTGTTGCAGTTTTTCTATTCGTTCATGTTTTCACATTATTCCATTTTTCATTATATAGTTAATAATACTTTTTTGGGGACAAAAAACCGATATTTCACTTGCCATCCCAACTTCTGCAATGTTTGAACCATAACTTTTATATGCTCGCGAGCATTTAGATGTAACAGTAAGTGTCAAGTACACTAAGAAGGGTTCTGACATGAAATATTCGATTTGGTCTTATTCAGGGATAAAAACCAACTGCATGACTACATTCGAGTTCACAAGTTGAGACTTTTGACACAAAGGAATGCGATACTATAATTCTTTCAAGTCAACTTTTTTAATACCTCTTGGAGTATTAAAACGACCTCGGGTACTTTAATCGAGTCGCGAGCCCTTTTTTATGAAATAAACATCTGGCCATGTTGCAAAAGCAGGTCCATTCCTTTTTGAGGGTAGCTGGTACAAAGCAGGCGAGGTAGCCCCGCAAGGGTGGATAATTTTAGGCGTATCGCTTGCATGAAAAAGCCTAATTTTAAGTCATTGCTTGAATCTCTTTGATCTAGCCGCGAGCCCTGATTATGAAATGAACCTCTAGCAATGTTGCTATAGCAGGTTTATCACTTTTCGAGGGTAGTTCGTGCAAAGTAGGCACCCGCGAGGGTGGATAATTAAAAGGCATAGGCTTACATGGCAGAGCCCGATTTTAAGTCATTGCTTGAACCTCTTTGATCGGGCCGCTAGGGCCCTGGTTATAGAATTAACTTCTAGCAATTTTGCTTTGACATAACTTACCTTAGGAGGATAGTTGATAAATAATAAGGCACCCCGCGAGGGTGGATAATTAGAGGCTTGCATGGCAGAGCCCGATTTCAAGTCATTGCTTGAACCTCCTCGAGCCCTGGCTATAGAATTAACCTTCATTTTTGCTTTGGCAGTACTTACCTTAGGAGGGTAGTTGATAAGTAAGTAGACACCCCGCGAGGGTGGATAATTAAAGGTATAGGCTTGCATGGCAGAGCACGATTTGTATACCAACTACCCTTAGGAGGGTAGTTAATAAATAAGTAGGCACCCCGCGAGAGTGGATAATTAGAGGCATATGCTTGCATGGCAGAGCCCGATTTGTATATCAACTACCCTTTGGAGGGTAGTTAATAAATAAGTAGGCACCCCGCGAGGGTGAATAATTAGAGGCATATGCTTGCATGGCAGAGCCCGATTTGTATATCAACTACCCTTTGGAGGGTAGTTGTTAATAGGTAGGCATCCCGCGAGGGTGAATAATTAGAGGCATAGGCTTGCATGCAGAGCACGATATGTATATTGTAAGTAGGCACCCCGCAAGGTTGAATAATTGATAGCATAGGCTATGAGACTTCTAAATTTTTTATGCCTCGTCCACACGAGAGACAGCGCTTTGATTGATTGTTCTTAGCTGTGTGGATTTTTTGCCCTTTGGAGGTCAAAAAGCTTTACGAATGCCATCTGTTTTCTCCAGAATGCATTTGAGTGGAATGTAGGTCTACACTAAATAAGACGGGTTTGTAAAGTTATGCAGGCTTTAATAAGTGGATCTCTAACTTATACTGAAATCTCGTCGAATCTCTGTAAATGCTGCCCGGTGGCCACAAACTAATTGCACTTTATAAGAATCCGATTTTATTTGTAAATAATTCTTTTACCTTCGTGTACAAATTGTTAAAATTAACGTCTGTTTAATTGAAATAAATTTACGACTGAAACTCGCGTTTATCAATACGGACTTACGTAATATTTTGGTAAATTTCTTCCATTTTAATGAATAGGTTGCGTGAATTCAAAAAAAATCTGTATACTTAGTAATCTGTTGATCAAAAAAGGGGGTCCACTGACCTCAGAGATCTTATATCAATACTGATCATTAGCGGTGTGTAGGTATGCTATTTTGAGGCACTTGTTTGCCAATTTTACCCATTTCATAAAATTTAACACTAACACGGGATTCTAAAGGCACTGTTTTATAATTTAAATGTAAAGAAAGGCAATTCGCCCATTTCGTCAAGCAATTTAGCATTAATTTGATTAGAATAAAGATACATTTATTAAGCGTATTTATTTTATGACGGCACCCGAGGTGCCGTTCACCTCGTTAACCGGCTAAAGAGGAGCTCGAGGAGCTGCCAGCCGAGCCAAACAAACCACTCAATGCTAAACGGAAAAGACACCATACACTTTTACGTATTACATCATGACTTTAATCCGAACGGCAAAACCGTTAAATTCATTATTTAAGTCACACGAATATTTAAGCAAGATATTTCATGTTTTATTAAAAACATGTTTTAAGCAATAAAATTGCTATTGGAAACTGAAAATAAAATTCCTTGAAATAAAATACATAACATTTTAAAATAATGAGGGTAGGACTTACCAGATTTGTGTACTAGTTTGTATAAAAACTCACTTGGTTATAATAAAATTCTGCTCTGAGAATTATAATATCACTGAATTTTAACGATCACCGAGACAGGGCTTGCAGTGAAGGTGTTGTTACGACGGTAAACTAAACGCCAATGAGCAAAATGGTGTGCCGCAAATTTTAAGAAACTTCAAAAGCACACGCCCGCCAGGTGGCGCCACTTAGCCGGAAACTAAGTACTAAAAGGGTAGGCAAATGACGGGAAACGGAAATGCTATCTCAATATAAAGCTTCCAGTTACGGTACAGTGTTTTAATAGATATTTAAAGTTAAAATCATTAAAATAATCCAGTCACAAAAATTACACCTAACTTGAAAAGACGTCTTCATAAGGTTACGTCATTTTTCATAATCACTAGTGATGAGGTAAAATCGACAAATCTAAATCGACAGACTAACAGTATTACAAAATCGAAGTAATGTAACATAAATGTTACAAATGATTTAATGAGCATTGGTTGATGCTTAGAACATCAAATTGCAATTATTAATAGTTGACGAAAAAAATTTAAATTATTTGATTCTATGTACGTTAAAAAAATCTAATTGATTTTCATGATTGTTACTATTATTCTTACGAGTATAATGATCACGACACTGACTTACTGTTAAATCTTAATACATCTGATTTTCATTTTATTTTATATGCCTTATATGTTTTTTTTTCGTTTGATCAGTCGAGTCAGTCCCATCACTAGTCACCTCAGTTTGACAGGTGTCATTCTAATCAAGCTAATTTTATGGACTATAGCAATACTTTTTTTACGCGATGCGCATCTCATTAATTCATTACGATACTACTTATTCATAACTTTTAGATTGTCCCTTCATACCTTCACAGGCTTAGGACCTTAATAATTAAAAACTATGTTTCGTAAAATACTTTTGGGTGAACTTTTGACCTAAATTTTTTACTTCATAAAAGGGATCTAAATACGATACTTAGTTTGCATGAAAATGACAAAATTAAAAAATTATGATATCAAAATTCTGATTTTACCATAGTACCTATTTATATGCATAAGGATTCGGCTTGATAAACCATTTACCTGACACACTGTTAATGCTCGCGTTAACTTCAAAACACTTGCTAGACTTTCTTGACGACCCCCGTGGCGGAGTGGCGTACACACCGGTTTTCAAGGTGTCACCTGCTCCGGGGTCCCGGGTTCGATTCCCGGACGATTCAATGTAGAAAAAAGTGTTTTCCTACATTTTCTCGGGTCTGGGTGTTTGTGGTACCTTCGTTGTTTCTGGTTTCCAATATACGAGTGCTTTAAATAGTTACTCAAATTAGTATCAGAACAATGTGGACAACATCACATACGAGTAGGTGTATGTGATGTTGTCCACATTTATTTTATTCTTTCTTAGCCTAATAAATTAAACGCTTGGGTCACAGACAAGAACTGACTTTATTTCAAAAACCTAAGTACTACATGCTTTATGGTAGATGGCGCTACTAGTTTGCAATGTGCATAGACTTAGTATACTATGTACTTAATATACACACACACACGCATATTGTGGTATGTGATGACAAATTGTATCACGTACCTATGGGACGTGATATTGAGCTAAAACAATAACTTCCTTGAAGATAGTCACGCTTGCCTCTCTTGTCACGTATTGTTAAATAGTATATAAGGCTAGCCATCATTGGTGAATAAAGAACTATTCCACGGAAGACTTGTATCATTTAAAGTCTACGTCCCAATCCATTACAATATACACACACACACACGCATATATACACACACACACAAATTATTATAAATGTATGATTTAAAAATAATTTCATTTATTTATTAGTATTATGTCTCTTCTCTTTTTAATAATTATTAATCTGACTACAGACATTCAGACTATTCGTTTAATTCAGCAGCATTCGTTTAATTATTTTTATTCTTGTGTCTATAGTAATGTGTGATATTGTCGATACGAAATAGACATAAATATAAATATAAATATTTTTAAGACATGCCTCACTGGCCCACACTGAGCCATCTAGTCCCAAATTAAGGTACTATTAAGTACCCTGTCGTATGGGGTACTAGACAACCGATAAACTTACTTATATACTTTTTTTTTTTTGTAAATATATACTTATAATACATAGAAAACACCCAGACCAGTACAAACAGACATGTTCATGCACACAAATATTTGTACTGTGCGGGGATCGAACCCGCGACCCATGGCTCAGAAGCAGCGTTAAGTACCGCTGATCCAAATGGTCGTCTAAATATAATAAGATAAAATAACACTTAGCTACTTGTCCCCAGGGGCGGGCGGGTCCGGTGCGGGGGCGGCGGGGGGCGCGGGCGGCGAGGCCGAGGCGGCGCACTGCGACGACGACCGCAAGATGTACCTGCAGGCCGCGCTGGTCAGGATCATGAAGCAGCGGAAGGTGAGTGAGGCTGAGGTGGAACCTTCGCGAAGGGATAACAATAGAAATCTATACTAATATTATAAAGCTGAAGAGTTTGTTTGTTTGAACGCGCTAATCTCAGGAAGTACTGGTTCAAATTGAAAATTTTATTTTGTGTTTGATAGTCCATTTATCGAGGAAGGCTTTAGGCTATATAACATCACGCTGCGACCGCATCAGTGAAAAATATTGCAAAAATAGTCGCGATCATAAAAACAGAAATTGACGCGGACGAAGTCGCGGGCAACAGCTAATCGTTTATATTGCCACAATTAACATAAAGCACAGTCTAGGTACACCAAAATATTTGACGACCTCCGTGACGTAGTGACGTACACACCTGTTTTCAAGGTGTCGCCTGCTCTAAGGTCCCGGGTTCGATTACCGGACAGGTCAATGTAGAAAGTGTTTTTACACAATTTCTCCGGTCTGCTTGTTTGTGATCGCGTTCTGTCTGATTTCCACAATATGAGTCCTTTAAATTAGTCACTTTGGTATCAGAACAATGTATGTGATACCAATATTTAAACTTGTAAATTTTCAATTGATACTGTGACGTAATGTCTCCGTAAGTAAGTAAGTAAAGTAACAGCCTATAATCATCCCACTGCAGGGAAAACGCCTCCATCATTGAATTCAAGTTACCACAGCAATGATGGGTGTACTGGCATAATCACCACGCTTGCCAAAATGCGGGTTGGTGATCACAAACCCGAGCAACGTTCGAAAATTCGAAACTTTTTGTTGCCCGACCCGGGATTCGAACCTGGGACCCCGAAATCTTGGCCCGGTATTTAAACTACTAGACCAACGGGGCGTTACTTAACGTCTCCGTAACTTAATTGAAAAAGCACCGCGCCCGGTATGCATGGAGTTGCGAGTTCAAGTCACGTCTGATACAAATTTGTCAAGTCTAAATACTGATATTATAATTGAAATTATGTTGCTCAAATATCAATAAAGAATGTATGTGATGTCGTGTACATTTATCATATTATCAATAAAAAAACCTTCTAGATACTACGTCACACTGAGCTCATCCAGGAAGTGGTGGCAATTAAGTTGCTTTAACTTTTTTTTTTTTTGTCCCGCCTGAGACAAAATTTTTCAAGTTTATATACTGAAATAATGTATGTGTTTGAGTCGTCCACATTTATTTTAATTCATAAAAAATCCTAGGTATTACGTCACACTGAGCTCATCCAGGAAGTGGTGGCAATTAAGTTGCTAAAATATACAAATTATGTATGTGTGTGAGTCGTCCACATTTCTTTTAATTCATAAAAAATCCTAGGTACTACGTCACACTGAGCTCATCCAGGAAGTGGTGGCAATTAAGTTGCTAAAATATATTTATTTATTTATTTATTATTTATTTATTTATTTATTATCAGTAGGTACATTAATTTATATTAGAATTTGTGCCTTGCAAACCACTTTCGTGGTTGTCTGCGAGTGCGAATCTCGTATAATTGACAATATTATATATATTATTAAATTAACATTTAAGTTATTTAAATAAACTAACTTACGTAAAATACTTTATCAACAAACCCATCCAATATATAAAATCTCGACTTATATATTAAGTAAGTTTATTGATAAAGTATTTCTTAAGCTTTATACCGAAATCTTTTTGTTTCGTTAATTTTGCTATTTCGGGCGGCAGGGCGTTGAACAAATATGGTAATCGTTTGTTCAGTGTCCGATCTCCGTAATAGTTGTGAACCCTGGGTACAACGTATCTGCCGCTCGAAGCAGCCCGAGTGAGGTGACCGTGTTGCGGTCAAACTATAGCCTAAAGCCTTCCTCAATAAATGGACTATCTAACACAAAAAGATTTTTTCAATTCGAACCAGTATATCCTGAGATTAGCGCGTTCAAACAAACAAACAAACAAACTCTTCAGCTTTATAATATTAGCATAGATGTATGTGTTTGAGTCGTCCACATTTAGTTTAAATCATAAAAAATCCTAGGTACTACGTCACACTGAGCTCATCCAGGAAGTGGTGGCCCAGGCGCGCGGCTCGTTCGCGCCGTCCGTGGGCATGATCAAGAAGTGCATCGAGGCGCTCATCGACAAGCAGTACCTGGAGCGCGCGCCCGCCGCGCTCGACACCTACTCGTACCTGGCGTGAGCCGCGCGGGCCGGGCTGTGTGGGGCTGAGCGCACGCGGACGGTGTTGCCGGATCGTAGTCCACCACCAAGTTTATGGATAGTTTACGTTATATCTATTGACAGTCTATGGATAGTTGACGTCATATCAATAGTATTGATAGCCTATCGATAGGGCGATGGTATCCAGTGTTGCCAGTATTAGATTTGTAAATTTCCCGCAGCATGTTAAAAACATAACCTCTAAATTTCGTTTGTTTACACGTGTCTTTTTTCCATCTTTCATTACTTTTACAAGTTTATTCAAGAATGTTAATTGTTAGTAAGTAGGCTATTTTATTCACCTTTTTTTGTTGCAATTGTTGTAACACTTCACTTGCACTTCACATTTTGTTTCACTGTTAAACATTCAACGAAAACTTAACCGCACGAGAAAATCTCCATTCGTTTGTATGCCGCTAGAGTGAGAGAGACGGAAGATCGGTCCACTCACTCGAACGCTATGCCAGCCTCCGCTCGTGAGGATTCCGCGTGACAAGTTTCACGGAATGACTGGCAGCGCTCGAGATGAGACGGGAGATCGGTCCGTCTCTCTCGTTATACCTGCGATCGCGCTCGTGAGGTTTTGATGTGACGCAAGTTTTAAACCTTATTCAACCAAGTTTATTTTTTATATAGGTTCGCCTCATTTGCAGGCAGTGGTTGAAATAATGACATCAAACTTTGAACCTTATGTAATTAACATAAAATCGAAAAACAAATTACTAAGCAAAGTTCACGTGCACATTGGCTTAAATTGTATGCAGTCTTTAGCGGCATCGCTTGTTGTCGTGTCAGTTTTATGCTAATTTCTGTTGTAATTCTTAATGTATTCTTGATCTAAACGCTCTTTCACCACATACATTTGAAAACGATAAAACCAAAAAGGCATTTATAAAGCATATGAAAAGTTTTCAATCAAGCAATTGCTGTGTCTCAAAAACTAATTCCCCTCACATTCTCATTACCCTTTTTTGCCCCTCATACATGCGAAATTCCTCCCAAAAAGGGGAATTCTTCCCCTAGAATGGCCTGGTGGAATCGCTATACTATAATACTCTATTGGCTTCCACAAACTACCGAATTTAACCCTTAAACGCATAATATCTGTAATAATAAAGAATTAACTACAATTTTCAAAGTATAAAACCTACAGTATTACAAAAATCGAACTTGTGCGAATTATGTGACTGTCAGCGCCATCTATCGGCAAACGGCAAAATCACGCCAACAATGATGTTAGAAAAAAGCAGATGTTATAAGCGCGCGCGTTTTGAAGACTCAAATACTCCCTAATTAGTACGTTTGCGTGCTATTTCGCATCTTTTGTTCTGCTTATCAGTGAAACTTATAAAAGTGTGCAGTTTTGGATGAACGGAATCGATTTAATACGCGAATTACTAAGGTTACATAACTAACTTAACTTTAAAATATCATTGCTTGCACTATATTAATACTATTGTACAGACGACAGCACGTCAGCCTACCACAAAACGTCAAATTTTCTCAATTGATATTGATCTGTACTTGTTGGACTTAAAGTTGAAAATCAATTAAATGACCTCTATGGGTAGGGTGACCCGCCGTTGTCTATACCAAACATCTATCGATACTATCGATAAGCCTATCGATATATGATTTTAGAAGTCAACTATCCATAGTACGGCAATACTACTGATACAGAAACTGTCCTATTGATCTATTCGATGAATGTCAACCAGAGATGTATAATAAAAACTAGCTGAATACAGAGTCAGATACACGTTTTCAGAGGCCTTACTCCGCAAAACAACGTCCGTATAGTGGAATCTATCTGTCCCTATATCATAGAGTATCTGAAAGAGACAGATATATCCGTAAATACGAACTTCGTGTTGCAGAGTACAGAGTCGTACAAACACATTTAACGTCACTGGCTTGCAGATTTTTAGTGAAAAATTCGAATGTTATCAAGAAAATAATGAAGTTGTCAAATACAAAAAATCCCTATGTCTCAATTTAACAACAACTTTATGACCCGGCCAAACTATGTAGGCATGCAATAGTTTAATTATTTATGTCATGGTGCACCTATTCGATTAATATGGGTAGTACCAAGGGAAAGTAATATACTAGAGTTCCAATCTTCATAGTAGATCGTCCTCCAGAAGAAAGCTAAAATTCTGTATTAAGCATGGATGGCATTACTGAGCGCTCGTGTTAAATAGAAAGAGATAGAAAATCTTACTCTGCTGCGGCTATTTGTAGACTGCTCTTCTATTTCCATAGCGCTAGTGTCGCAAAGCATGCTTTTGCCCGTTAGTTGTTGTAAAAAATAAAGCACGTACATGATTTATGTATGGTATTTTTGAAACTATATAACGAAATAAAAACAAATAATGTAATTTTTTTAGTTTTAAAATAGGAAATAGAAATTCTAATAACTTGCTTTGGATTTTTCTTGGCATTGACATTAAAAGCTAATAAAGCGCCATCTTACGGCACGTTAATGTCATGGTCAAATTATAGCCACACTTGCTTGCAAATGGTTTTCGTAATTGTTGGATAGGTCACAATATTTTAATTGTATTTACCTTGGTCTATGATTTTATTCAAATCGAGACTCCTAGCGCAATCTGTCGTAATATTTTGAAAGGAATTCGGTAGGACATTTCTTGACAAGCGATTGGTACTCTAGTATATTCCTTTCCCTATGGTTGGTCCTTACCAAATTTGCACCCTTATGACAAATGGGTGTACTTTTAGTTGGGACACTTTTCAAAGCTAATTCTGTACTTAGTTTTTTGATATTACATCTATGGTATGGAATCGAAAGGACTTTGTGTTTTGATTTGTCAGTCTTTATAAATTACTAAATGTGTTGATCAATGCTATTGAAGTACAAACTACGGCAGGCAACCTACCCAAAAAGTTAAAGGTAAAATCAATTAAATGATTTTCAACTTTAAGTCCAACAAGTAGAGATCAATATCGATTGAGAAAATTTGACTTTATGTGGTAGGTTACTTGCAGAATGAATGTCATTCTGTATTTTAAAGGAGACCCGGTCTGATGAATTAGAATGGAGTCAATAAAAAATATATTTTGATTTGCCAGTCTCTACAAAGTAATATATTCCTGTATAAATCTGTATTTAATGTCTAGCGTTGGGAAATCTTTCGGTTAAAATGATGATGATAACTTGTATCTTAAAAATACTATCCCTGGCGACTGCTAGAGCTAAGTGCTGCCCCCAGTTGGTTTAATTTTATTACTTCTAAACTAAATCAATTCTCACAAAACTAGAACAGTATCATTTTAGCAACTTACCTATAGTATTTATTGAATCACTGTTAACTGCTTTTCATTCTGGCATTCTTTCGCAGTGTACATTAATGCTAAAAGCGGCCATTTTGGCATTAGCGACAAATTCGAATTTATAAACAACTGAATGCAAAGTTTACTGTGATACAAATAGTAAATACTAGGTAGGTAATTTGCTAAAATGATACAGATCTAGTTTTTTGAGAGTTGATTTTGTTTAGATGTAATTAAATTATATTGATTGGGGGCAGCACTTAGCTCTGGTAGTCCCCTCAACAGTTTTAAAAAAACTTTTATTGTTTTAAAACAGAAGTTTTCTAATAATGTGTTAGGAAGTGTTTTAGCAAGTTTGTTTTACCAATCTAATTCGTGATTGAAATTTGCAAATGTTACATGAAAATGTAAATCTTTTTAATGGAAATAGTATCTTATGGAAATACTCAACAAATTCATGTATTAAATCAGTATCAATTCTACAAATCTCTTGAAACAGATAATGACATGAGGTTACGATACATTTCGCTTGCAGATTCTCATTTCTCTCTTTCAGTCGAATCTTCAGCAGTCTCCTTTTTTCCCATTTCCTTTTAAAAATATCCTTCTTCTACTGTGTCGCCATTAATTTCTCATGATCCTCTCCTACCTGACACTAGCTTTCTATTAAATTTATTCGTATTCATAAGTGAATTAACATTTTGCAACAGGTTTTAAAGTCATCCTGAATCAGCAGTATCCTATTATGAACGCCAACAATGGGGGCTATCGCTAGTGAATTTGCCACTAGGGGCGCTTGTGTCGCGTGAGGTCCAATAACATTCATTTTTCACTGGTTTAAGCGGGCTTCGTTACATAAATTATATATTTTTTTAATTTACCTGCTGGAAACTGATCTCCTTCGTAAAATTGTCGCAAATATGGATTATTTGGCGATTAATGTGAACGCTTTGAAAGCGGAATAAAGAAAAAACGCAAAAATAGGCGGCTTCAAAGAGCAATTATTTCAGAAGTTAGTTTGTTGATATGAAGATATTTATTTATAAATAATAAACTTTAATTAGATTCAAGATTAAAAACTTTATTTCGGCGCCGATCTTATGAAGTTGCCTTTGACAGCTATACCTCTGGACCTCAGTCTACAGTGGCGCCAACTGGTGAGCAAAGAAACGGTAGCCCCATTGGGTCAAATCGCGACAGCGCCATCTATTATAAATTTTTGGTACTAAAATGAAATACATGGTTTTTAAAGAAAATCGACAATATTCTTAAAGTGGTAGTAACCCGAGTCAATCGAATCGAGTAAATTGTAACAGCGACTTGTTTTAAATGTAAATTTGCAAATGCACTTTCAAACGAAAATAGCACGAAATTGAACGTCACTTGAAACAGTAGACGACGCGAGCTGCAAGCGATTTTGCTCTCAAAGGTGGTCAGCCGACGGAGAAGGCGATAGTACCTATCTTAAAATTTACATTAAATTAGTCTCAAAAACAATTATGTTTTAAATATTTTTTATTAGTAAATCCATTCAAATTGTATTAGTTGTCTTCATGTGAAAGTAGAAAAATTGTAAGCACATTGTTTGAATACTATACATACAAAATAATTCCTATTTCAGTTTTAAGTCACATTTGTTGATAACAAAATTGCATTTGGGACAAAAAGGACGCGCCAAAAAGTCTGTTATTTAATTATATTTTTTTTAAATAGTTTTGTTTTAAAAGAAATCTAATTTAAATTAAATCTTTCTAGCTCTTACTGGTGTAATTTTCTTGTAAATATATTTATTTAAAAACAATAGTGACCAATTTCTTCCCTAACATACCTATGCAACAACCTATACTATAGTAGGGGGGGGGGGGGTAGGGAAATCTTGCAATGTTAGTGTTTTGATTCTATACTCTATTGATTTACAAAATAAAAACAAGTAATGTAAAATCCATACTAATTATTTGACGATTGACGTCCTCCGTGGCGGATTGGCGCACACACGGGCGGGTCAATGTAGAAAAAAAAGTATTTTTTTTACATTATCTTGGGTCTTGGTGTTTGTGGTACCTTCGTTGTTTCTGGTTTCCAAAATACGAGTCCTTTAAATTGGGATCAGAACAATGTATGTGATGTTGTCCACATTTATTTAATTAATTCAAGTCAAAAGTAACTCCATCTATAACTTTGTCACACACTGATTAATAAAGTGAGATGTTATTTGGAATCAATATTAATTGGCTTGTTTGAGGTCCCTGCAATTTGGTATCGATTACTTACGTAGGATACATAGTGACATTTGGGACGTGTAAAAGCGCCCCCTGGGGCCTATTTGCAGAAAAAAAAAACTGATTTTATGGAATTACATAGCACAGATTTTATTCTGGAATATTTCTTCATCCCTCAAAGGGTTGAAAGAGGGGGCGAATGTTTGAATCAACAATTTCTCGATTTGGTTTAGGGGTGAGGTAGCTATTGTGAATAGTTTCGCGCATACACAAAGCGAATGGATCTAGTAGTGAATAAATATTTCTAGAATCAATACACAGATATATACAGTGGCGGATTCAGGACCTAAATTTAAGAGCGGCTTTTGACCAGGCCCCCAATTCCGCTAATTTACATATGGCTCAATAGAATCGCAATTGCATCTCAATTGTATATTTTGACGCATTTGTTATGGTAGTATTGAGCCATTTGTAAATTAGCGCAATCGGGGCCCTGGGTGAGGGTACGTTTTATAAAGAGAGTATTTACTCGTTCCATGTTGTGTTAGCACATGAGTAGATAATAGAGTTGCCGCCCGATAGTCCACTATACACCGCGCTAATTGAACCACCTGGAAAACGAATTTTTTTTTATAAAAATATAAAATATTGGTTCAGCTATTTATTTTGAAACACACTGTTACGCGCACAGATGTAGCTGTGTAAGGTTCATTTATTCGGAACCCTGCCGCAGCAAAATATACGTCTGTGCGCGTCGAAGCGTGTTACAAAATTTAAAATATTTGATATTTTTCAAAAAATATTGTTATGGATAAATTAAAAAAACCCTGCCATAATGTTTTAATGAATCGTTTTTCAGGTAGTTGAAAATGCAAGTGTATACTAATGTGTGTGTAGTTACCAGAAATTGATTTGTCATGGGAGGAGTAAGATGCTTTTGAGGAGGCTAGATATTATAGCCCCCATCTCATCTCTGTCCTGGATCCGCTACTGGATATACATTCTTGCCAGATAAATATCTCCCATATTTAGTGGTAAAATCTTTATGATGTCAAAAATATTTTTTATCGATTATGTTTTTACGTATTAGTTAAAACTAAACACTGTTGTATATTATAACGTACGGTAAACTTAGTTTTAGAACCGGGGGCCATACTTAGCAGAACCATGCTTGTTCTATCTCTGTCACACCAACTCAGATTTTTGTATGCGTGAAAGGGACGGCAGATTCTGGCGTTGTTCCGCCGAATATGGCCTCCAAGCAGACTGTACGAGGAATGTGTAATATTATACATAATATAAATGTAATTTAATTATTAATAAACATTGTACGGACGCCGTTTATTGTTGTTTTATTTTAAGCTGGACGAATACAAATCTACACATGTATGAGCGCCCCCACCACCGCGAGCGTCGTGCAGATAGATAGTGAATAACGTGGACGTACGTCAGAGCGGTCCTACGTCGTGCGTGCTTGATCGTGTATAGTCTTGCTGTACAGCAGATTTAGCATTTAGAGCTTCTGTCGCAAGGTGACTGCACGTCAAAATGGACCGTGAAACACTTTCAAGATTTATTGAAAGATATTGAGTATACTCTGCACGTTTATGATAAATTCTTTTCATCCAAAACCTCTTACTATTTTTTTCTTCTCTTCTGCTGCTGCTGACAACATCAGAAGAACTCCCATTTTTTGGCGTTCTGATAAAACAGGTGGCATTTTAAATAAAACACGTCCTCTCATTTAATTCGTTCGATGACAATGACACGCTTGATGCTCGCAAGATGGTCTGTATGCTACATCCAGCACCGCGGCCTTGAGCTGACGTACAGCGGGGATGGATGGTGAATTAAGCGCTTATGGCTACCGTTGACCTTGCCCACCGAATGACGGCGCGTGTCGTGGCACGCCACCACCGCCCCGCACCCCTCTCTCAAGTCGGGAGTCGTCCGCTCACGCTCGGATATGTAACATTGTGCGCGCGCGGCTGCGCTACTATTAATTGACATACATACATACATACACTCACGCCTTTTTCCCGGAGGGGTAGGCAGAGACCACATCTTTCCAATTGCTACGATCCTTACAGACTACTTTCGCTTCATCCACATTCATTAATCTTATCATACACGCTCGCTGGTTTAGGGTACTCTTGACCTGACCTTTCTTTAGAACTTCCCCAATTTGATCAAGATAAGTTCGTCGAGGCCTTCCCCTTCCAACATTTCCATTCATACTCGCCATATATATCTTTTTAGTCAACCTGGTTTCATTCATCCTCTCAACATGTCCAAACCATTTAAGCATTCCTTTTTCAATACTGGTCACTACATCCTCTTTTACAACTAATAATTGAATTCGATCATATTTGTGTAACTACTGTTGTGTACCTGTATATGGACTGTATTAAAATATAATAAACGAGTTAACCATTACACACACAGTATTCTCGATCGATCGTCTAATGATAGCCTATCTATTAGATATACACGGTGCATTTTCAACCACCTGTAAAACGAAACACGTTATGTAACCATTATTATAACATATTGGCAGTGTTATTTTAATTTTTTATGTTATTTTTATTAAAACATGAAATCAATTCATCTAGGACCCGGAAGAAGCAAATTATTTGTTCGTGAGCGTCACAGTACGATTTAAATTCTTAACACTGCCAAGATGTTATATAAAATGGTTAGTACATAACGTGGGCTTTGTTTTTAAGGTGTTAAAAAAGTGCGGTGTATGCTGTTTATGATAATGATGATGACAGGTGTCCCAAAAACAGCATACTAGACTGACACTGAAGGTAGCCAAAGACTTTGCAAGATATTTTGTTCAGGGGTTCCTGGAAAATAATATTAAAATAAATGAAATTAAAATCAGATAACAAAGATCATTTATTCTTAAACCATTAACTTGATTGTAATATAATTAAATGTTCTTTAAAACTACATAACTATATTTTAAAGATTCGAATATGTTGCTTCAAACATGCTTACCTTAAGAAAGTGTTGTTGGACGACATCGTTAGTATGTGCATATGAGCAGATCTCTCTTATAGCCAATTGATTTGATTAAAAGACATTAAAAAATAAATATAAACCATACTGATTGCACATACCATTGTTTGTATAGTAATATAAGTAACCTTAATCTACGCATTACAAAGTTCATAAATTACCATGTAGTGCACATCTTTTAATCAGTTAACTGGCCATAAAGTACTTAATTACATTTATTTTTCAATATTGGTAAAGTATTCTAAAAAAGAATTACACTAAAATCAAACAATTATTAAATAGATGGCTAAACAATTCATAAATATAAAAACAATGATAAAAAATTAAGTTACAATGAAAATAGAAGTAAACAATAGGTAGTTTTAACAATATAGGACCCCTAATTAATATTAACACTAAAAAAAGAAGAGTTTGAAATAAAAATAAATTATAACTTATATTGGTAACATTTTTTCTTACTTTAGACATTAATTTATTTCCTTAAAACTTTATTGCACAAATAGGTAAAAAGGATATACCAAAGGTGGACTTAATGCCATATAGCACTCTCTACCAGTCAACTGTTGGGCCAAGCAGAAATATTTTGTGGGCGGTGCGACATTAAAATAATTACAAAGTAACTAGGTATAAGGTAAGTTTTGTTTATTCAAACGAAACAACCTGCCTAACCATGATTATAATTTTCAATGTTCTAAAGATTACAATGATAAGTAAATCCATATGAAACAATAGCGCAAAATGTACCCATCAAATAAACTTTAAAAATACTTTAATCTAAATATATAAAAATGAAAACTGATTTAATGACTGACTGACTGACTGACTGACTGATAGACATATCAACGCACAGCCCAAACTACTGGGATTTAAAATCTGAAAATTTTCACCGTGCTGCCTTTTATAGTCTAGGTGAGCACTAAGAAGGGAGTTTTGGAAATTCCGCCTCTAAGGGGGTAAAAAGGCCCCATAAGATTGTATGAAACTCCGTCAGTTTTGAAGCTAAGTCGATGAAAATTGGTATCCAGCTACCTGATCAAAAATTAAGAATGACGTCTTTCAGGATTTTTGAAAATTTAATCTTTAAGGGGATAAAAAATGGGGGCAAAGTTTATTCGGTTCCGCGTCATATCCATACTCTTTAGATATTTGTACTCTCTGACTTTTCTTAGTTTGTTATGACATTCAATGTGTCAATCAGAAAATAAATAGGTAATTTCTTACAAACAGAATGGTATTATTTTAGAATTTAATAATTGGCGCCGAAATGGATGAATTAACTGAATTAAAACGTGTAGAACTTTCATTAAAGGCTGCATTACAAAATTCGGCAGCCAGATACAAAACCTACGAGAAATTTCTGATTATGAATTAAAATTAGTGAGTGATCAGCTGGTGAAGTGACAAATGAACAAATTTACCACGAATAATTTGGAAGAGATACGACTACAAATAATATCACTGATGACCCACAGTTGGAAACTGAGATTGAAGAAAAAAATAACCTTCAGGGTATTACAACACAGCTTAAACTAAAACTGCAGAGTTTGAATTCGATAGCACGAAACAATTCCATGTATGCAGAAGGTACTGAGGAGCAAAGGTCGGTCACAAACAAATCTTAGGACATCTAAATTGAACTCAGTACCATTAGACAAGGACGAAACATTCAAAAACATCAATAAACGGTTGGATACGTACTTAAAACTGAACAGATGTGATGATATCGATACAAGGAAATACACGTCAATCATACATCTTTGAGCCCAGAATTACATCAGAAAACGTATTATATTATATTTTTGTGCTCCACGGGATCCTTGTGAGTTAGAATTTGAAGAGTTGGATGAAATTCAGTTAGTAAATTATCAACAACTCAAAATTGGACAGATTACTAGAAGATTTAACAATGGTGTTTGACGGAACTCTTGTTTGAATATCAGACTACAAAGCTCAATCTAGCCGCGACGTATTCCATATAGTTGACGAAGAAATAAGGAGGCTATGTAACGAAAAGACAAAACTTGAAAATTCCTATTGGATGTCTTATCTATATGTATATTGGTACATATTCAGAAAATAAATATCGCTACTTACCATAAGAATGGTGTTATTTAGAACTTAATCATTTTTAGGGTTCCGTACCCAAAGGGTAAAAACGGAACCCTATTACTAAGACTTCGCTGTCTGTCCGTCTGCCTGTCACCAGGCTGTATCTCAAGAGCCGCGATAGCTAGACAGTTGAAACTTTCACAAATTATGTATTTTTGCTACCGCAATAATAACAAATACTAAAAACAAAATAAAACAAATATTGAAGGGACAAAAACAATCGCGTTTGGTGTATGGGAATACAACAAACGCGATTTTTTTGTCCTTTTTTGTTCGATATTAATAATGGCAACAGGTAGGCACTTCAAATATTAACAAAACACTCAGTTATATTTCTAACTTTAATAATCAATAATTAAATTAATATTTAAGGTAGGTTCCCACACAAAAAAATCAATTTTTTGCCTTTTTTTGCTTGATATCAATAAATGGTAACAGGTAGGCACTACATTAACTAAATTAATGTAGGTACCTAATGTTGTTTTCGTAGTCAATGGTACGGACTTGCACTTGGCCGATTTTTGTTTATACGGTAGAGACAAATGTTGGGAAATCGAAAAAAGTGTATAGAATTACACTGTTGTACCATATGACATTATCAACTATATTAAGCAGTACAAAAATAATTCCTAAACTGGGCATAGACCCGTATCTCAGGCAGGAAAAGGTAACAGGTGTGTTGCAACAACACTAAGCAGCTGACTGGTGGATTAAATCAATATAGACTGGTAGACCATTTGACAAGCTTCCATTTAGAAGATAATTTGATGAACTTCCATTTAGTAACGATTTATTTTTTCTAGGACGCACCGCTTTTGGAGGCCTGGCAAAGTTTGTTTAGTGAAACTGCCTTTGTAACGCATCCAAATTATCTTTTTATTTAATATCCTCCATATTTAAAAAAATACACTTTTAAAACATCGATCATCCTCTACCATTCATGCCTCGAACCCACATACCACATGAAAGTTTTGTGAAACTACGTCAGCTTTTTGGTATAAATTTTGTTATGTTGTTTATAAGGATTTTTTTATAATTAAATATTAGAGGGGGTGAAAAACGGTTGAAAATTTTGTGGTTAATTATTTGTGTTTAACATCATATTGAGGTACTTGAAACTTCGTTTATCGATCATGAAGGGAGAATAACATAGGACTGGCTTTTTCAGAGCTCTACACCGATGCTGGTACTACACCGGTCTTCTATCCAAACGTAGTATGCAAGCAAATTGTCTTTGTAAAATCGCCTTTTTAACGCTTATGAATCGAGAAAAATGGTAACCTACTTGGTTGGAAATTAAGAATGTGGTTTTTTACACAGGGCCACTTCTTCCAGGGCTCGACGCCAGTGTTGATCATATTCGAATAAAGCCTTGCAAGCTGCTTTGAATGGTTTGTTGTACTACAGCGTTGACAGTTTTGAAAGTTTGAAATGATATTGTACTTCAGATTTCATGTAAATGCAAACAGATGTGGTGCGAGCTCGCTTGGACCACGGTTCCCTAGGAGAACTAACACCGGATCCCTAAATAGTTTAAATCAACCCCTTTCATCCAACTATTGTATCAACGGGCCCCGGTAAGTCGGCAACGACGTATCGGCTCCCACTAAGTGCCCACCACCACCTCGCCCGAGATGGGCACCTTCGGCACCGTAGGCAAAGGAAGTGGAGGAAAAGAGTGGAGGAGAGGGGGGTGAGTCATGACGAAAACTTTGTAACAGATCAAAACACACGCGTGCGAAGCCGCGGGCATCAGCTAGTAACTTATAAATCAGAGACTAATCTAGTCCAAGATTATTATTGGCGATTAATTAAGATTTGATCACCTTTTCATTCCATACAATACACCTTTATTGCACAAAACACACATAACAAAAACATTTAGCGTCACAACGATTCATAAGATTGGGCGGTCATATCGCTAAGTAGCCGTCTCTACCACGACATCATAAAAACCAATTCTATAATAAAAACAAGCACCCTGGCTTGCTATGAGTAACCAAGATACGCATTACTTGTATCTTTGCCCTTTACCAATTACTAGACTGGTTTAGACTTGCGCAAGTGTTACTTGAGAATAAAAATAGACATCAAATTGAGTTGATAAACGATAAGTAAGTCAATTACAGGAATGTTAGATGCGGTTTTCTGTGGAAAATGGAGTCGCTCGTGTATTAGAATAGTCTTTTGTTGGTGAGAAATGATAACACGCCACTATTACAAAAGTCTACTAGTTAACTATATGGACGATTGATGGGTGTTAGATACATATCGGTTGTAACGGATACTTTGTCGACGCGTTGTAAAGTCCCTACTTATATGATACCATCAAATGTAGACTGGTTTAGATTTGCAAAAGCGTTTGCATTTGAAATTGCATTAACAACAAGCAGGTGATAATTTTTTAACAAATGTAGTCGAGGATTACTTCTGTTAAAAAATTTGGTCGCGCCATCAAAGCATGTAGATAAAAAAAACACTTGAGTGAAAAATTCCATAGTGCGAGCACCTATTATTCAGTCACTACGTATATGAAAAAGAATATCTACACAAAAGATTGTCCTACGGAAGCATCGAGCTAGATTGCATGATGCAAATGAAAATATAACTCTCCCACTTTGCAATCAATTTCTTAGTGGTAGGTGACACGATCACCATTTCACCAGGCTGAGAAAACTAAATGTTCACGATAAAAATTAAAGGCCAGATTCTTCTTTATGTTGAAAATGAGTGTATGTGAATGACATAACAACATAATAACAAGTGGGATGAACTAATAAAGTGAAGGGGCGATGTCGTAGACATCAACTGAATGATGAATATATATTTTCACGGATACAAGATCATTCCAGACTGTGGGATGTAGGCCTGTAACCCGTGCACCCGTATAGGGCCCATTCGGCAATGCTTGATGTTTGCCTGTACCTGAGAGATTCTTTATAACTGTAGGTATTGTACAAATCTATACTTAATATTATAAAGCTGAAGAGTTTGTTTGTTTGTTTGTTTGTTTGTACGCGCTAATCTCAGAAATTACTGGTCCGATTTAAAAAAATCTTTTTGTGTTGGATAGTACATTTATTGAGGAAGGCTTTAGGCTATATAACATCACGCTGCGACCAATAGAAGCAAAGCATAAGTGAAAATGTTGCATAAATAATCTCGATCATAATAACGGAAATTGACGCGGACGAAGTCGCAGGGAACAGCTATACTTCATAATTTGGAGGAGACATATGGAAACTGTTTAGTTTCAGAGAAATATTTCAACCTACATTTGTTAGACATCTTTTTATAATTTCTTGCTTCATAGTTAAAGCAAGTAGCGCCCTCCACTACTTCGAAGTACAGATCTTAGAGCGCCGAAGAAGAATTTACGAACTAGCGTAACTGGCCTAACCACACCCAACACCTCGTCTTGTGCCTAATTAAAAGGACTTTCCACGTTTTTAAGAGTAGGGGATTATTGGGCATTCTAAAACAGTTTTTCACATCATCGATCTCACTATCGTTCGATCAATAATGCAAAAAACTTTTTTAGAATCCCCAATAATCCCTTCGCAAAGTTGAAATCTCACTGCCGATCAATCAACGTTTTAAACTTTTTAACGTAGTTTAGTACATAAAAATTTATACAAATTTGAAACTGGTTGGGTTGGGGAATAGAATACACCCAAAAGATAATATAACTTAAGCTGGATGGGGCTTCTTGGCCTGCCAAGACTGGATCCCCGAATAAGTTACACATCAAAAAGATGAAAATCCGTATCAGTAAAACTCATAAAAACATATTTGACTTTTCAGCGTAGTGAAGTACAAATGTGAATACAAATTTGAAACTGGTTGGGGCTTCCTGGCCTTCCAAGACTGTATCCCCGAATAAAATCTGTATCTAAAACTTGCGCTAACACTTCGTTTCAAAGTAAGGAAACCTAATTCACTCTTATGATAATACAACTTAAGCTGGTTGGGGCTTCCTGGCCTCCCAGGACTGGATCCCCGAATAAGTTGCACATCAAAAACATGTAAATCGGTTTCACTGAAATTCATAAAAACATTTTTAACTTTTTAACGTTGTGCAGTACAAATGTGAATACAAATTTTAAACTGTTTGGGGCTTCCTGGCCTCCCAGGACTGGATCCCCGAATAAAATCTGTACAACTTGTTCTTACACTTCGTTTCAAAGTAAGAAAATAGAATAGGACACCCAAAAGATGATATAACTTAAGCTGGATGGGGCTTCTTGGCCTGCCAAGACTGGATCCCCGAATAAGTTACACATCAAAAAGATGTAAATCCGTATCAGACAAACTCATAAAAACATATTTGACTTTTCGACGTTGTGCAGTACAAATATGAATACAAATTTTAAACTGGTTGGGGCTTCCTGGCCTCCCAGGACTGGATCCCCGAATAAAATCTGTACAACTTGTTCTAACACTTCGTTTCAAAGTAAGAAAACAGAATACACCCAAAAGATAATACAACTTAAACTGGATGGGGCTTCCTGGCCTCCCAGGACTGGATCCCCGAATAAGTTGCACATCAAAAAGATGTAAATCGGTTTCACTGAAACTCATAAAACGTTTTTAACTTTTCGACGTTGTGCAGCACAAATATGAATATAGATTTTAAACTGGTTGGGGCTTCCTGGCCTCCCAGGACTGGATCCCCGAATAAAATCTGTACAACTTGCGCTAACACTTCGTTTCAAAGTAGGGAAACAGAATACGCCTATAGATAATACAACTTAAGCTGGATGGGGCTTCCTGGCCTCCCAGGACTGGATCCCCGAATAAGTTGCACATCATACAGAGGTACACATTGTTCTCCGATTTTAATTGTGAATGTTCAAACATTATATACCCGTTGTCGCTATGCGACAGCTACGTCACGCGCCACACATCAAGTTCGTAAGTAAAAATATTTATTAAAGTTCCATATGTTTTAACGCAACTAAAATTTGTCATAGTTAATTTACACACGGAAATAAAGCTTGTGTGTTGTGTGTGTTGTAAGTGTGTTGTTCTAACTATTATAATAATAAAAAAATACGCCTGTACAATAAATGCCTGCAAAATACCTATATTGTAAAATATATTTACCTTACGTAATGAGGTACATAGACCATATGTCTCAAACGTTCAAATAGGTATCTACTTATAAGTTTCTACAAAAAATTTATTCTTTTTATTAGAAGTTAGTAATAATTTTATTTATTGGTTACTTATGAAACTATCAATCTAACTTTATATAATATTCTAAGTACCTATCATTAATCTCGTTTGTATAACAATAAAATAACAAACCGAATACATTTTAAGCAAATTTAGGAAGCAACAATAGGAAAGTTATAGTTAAGTATTACTTAGTATCAAACGTGAATTATGAAAGTTATTTTTTTTATACTTAAAAAACAACTGACGTTATAGCAGATCATTATGTTTAATTGAATCATAAAATAGTTTCCTCATTCTACTAAAGGTTTTATATAAGCTAAATGTACCCCAAATCAATAATATCAAATTAAATCAAGTCAAAATTAAATAAATACTGCTGAATTTTGTATTTTGTTTGCACAATATATTATTCGCAATACATCTTAATTAGGTTACGAGTTGTCTGACTAGGCATTAATACATGAAGGTTGGTTCATATGGTTATGAAAGAAGTTACAAAATGTTATCGGTATTACCTATCGTTATTGGATAAATAAATGAATTAAATTTTTATTACGCCTTTAAACTACATAATGACAGACTTAATGCCTTAACAAATTCTCTACCCGTTAGCCATGGGGTAATGTAAATATTTTAACCATGTTAATTGTTGTCTTTTCATATTTATATTTTAAACCGACTTCAAAAATGAGGGTTTTCCATTCGTGAGTGTGTTTTTTAAATGTGTATCCTGCGATTGTTCTGACTATTTTGATGATTTTTTTTCGTTGGATAAGACATACTACTTTAGAAGCGGCCCCATATGAACTTTGTTGAAATCGATTCAATACTTTTCGAGAAAATCTAAAATCTTTGAACACATAGTTCGCATTTTAGTATAGTTTAAGTACAAAACAGTTGTGCGTAGATGTAGTCTTGAAGTCAGTTTACGTTTATTTAAAAAAGATTCTATGTGACTAATACCTAGTAGTTGTAAATATAAATGTATGTTTAATGCAATACTTATATATTTTTATTCGGTTGATATTTTAAAATATTTATGGAATAATTTTCATGTTCAGTGTAAACCCAGTTTTTTTCGCGTTGCGTAAGTCAGCGGATACAAATAATGCTTACAATTATTACAAATGGGGTTAGTTTCACAAGTATGAACAACTAAACAAATAATTATGCTGAATTTTGTAAAATTCAGAAGTAGTCAACTTTATGAAATTCTGAAATATTCTATTAATATTATAGATACGAACTGAATCCTAACTTACCTAATTATTAATGTACATAAGTGCTATTCAAATACTTACAATGCCTTAGCAATTAATATGATTTAAACATGATAGTTATATTTGAGAGGTTTTATATAATAATAGCATTTGATTCTTCTACAAAATAATGTTTTTTGAAATAAGTTTACACATACTATTCTGAAAAACGATAAGTAAAAGAAACTAAAACGAAATTTTATTTATTCTATATACATTATGTGGTGAATACCTATTTATTATATACATTTAACTATAAGTTAAATTAACACCATTATTGAACGGCTGATTGAAATTTTACACATTCTACTTAGAATTTTTTTTCAATTACTTTCCTGTAGATGATAATAACATAATTTTAGGTTGACTACTTCTGAAAAATTATTGCTTGTTTTGCGTTTTTCTATAATAAAAACGTGAAAAATGCTTGGCATTGTATCAGTTCTCCGCAGTAAGGTACTGCTCGTAAATCTTCACAAGTAAATCACCAGGAACTTCAACGCTGCCCAAATAATGTTCGTAAGTTTTTTATCATATTAATTATTTTACTAACATACTCTTACCTTATTTTGTCTTTATTATTTGCATTTTATAGTATGTTTTACATATTTATGTATATATTCTTGTGAAAATTATCTTTTGGTACTCTAACAGTACTGGTGTGTCTATCTATTGCAGGGCTGAGAGCAAGCAAATTAAAAGGTCTGCAAAGAGCAGCAGTGAAAATCTTTACTTTGATTCAGATGAGGAAATTATAAGGTAATTTACAATTTACATTGATTATTATTACAAATTAACTTATGTTAAGTTATTACTTATTCTTAATATGTCTGTTAAAGATAGGTTAATTAGGTAAGTTTTTATCTTTTCAGTTCCAAGAAAACGAGTAAGCCTGCAAAATCAAGCAAGCGCCAAAAGACAGTCAAAAATCAACCATCAACGAGTAACGGCTCAGATTGGTTATTTGACTCGGAATCTGACGACGAGTTACCGCCACAACACACGACGGCTAACATCACAACAACCAGTTGCCTGACTCGTAGAGTTCCTGGTGGAGTGACACGTCGGACTGCACAGCTAGACGGAGGTTTGTTGGCGGAACTCCGTCTTTACAACGCGGACGAGGTACGAGCCTTAACAGGTCTGGACAGGTGTGAGAAGGCGATTGTTTGGGTCCGCTTGCAGGGCGAAGAGGACTCACCAGAATTTAATACGCTAAAAAAGTTTGTTAAATTAGCTAAAACAAAATTTAACGAAGACGGGGTTTATTTAGCTCACAAAAAGAAAAAATAAATCATTTTTTAATGATTTCCTTTTTTTTCGTTAAAATATGCTTTAGCTAGTTTAATAAATATCTTTTAATAAGGTAGATCTTACTTAATAATTTTAAGCCGCTTTACTATCTACATTATTATCATGGTTAAGTCTACTTTCTGTTCAGTTTGCGATATATCCGTAAATAACAAAGTTTTCTCTGCCCACTTAAAAAGTATTTTACACAAGAATAATAGTTCGGTTGTTGAGAGCGAAGGCATTGAAAAGATTCATAGCGCTTTTCGCAGTCGTATCGCATCTTATCGTTTTCGAGGCGTGGACGTCGGCCAGGACAACAACTCTGTCACGAACCTACCCTTTCAATTTTTATCGCACTTGCGCACACGCGTACGTCTATTAGTTTCAGCACGAATAGAAACTTATACTAATGTTAAAGTTAACTTTGAGCTATTTTCTGAATTTTTTCAGCATAAGAATAATATGATTTCAATTAAATCTTTTGCAACTGAAAACATTATTTTGTATCAAAATTTTAATTTTGAAGATATGTTTTCAAACGTTATACGTTTGCTTTGTAAAAAAATTGAAGAATTTGAAGAGCGAGATAGCGGTTGGGCTTATTTGCGAAGCTTATATCTAGAAGTAAATATAAATAAATACAATCCCTTGAGAGCCTCGGGCTACGTAGATTTACCTGACACTATTAAATATAAACGCGCGTGTATAAACATACAAAATTCTGATAATTATTGCTTTTTGTGGTGTGTAGTGGCAGCCCTTTTTCCCGCAAAGAAAAACGCTCATCGAACATCAGCTTATCCACATTTTGAAAGTGTGCTTAACGTAAAAAACATGCGCTTCCCAGTGGGTTTCGCGGACATTAAAATTTTTGAGAAAAATAACCCTCGTCTAAGTATCAACGTTTACGGTCTTAAAAAAAACAAAGTTGTTGGCCCTTTATACCGAAGTGAATCGCGAAAAAAACATCACATAAACATGCTTTATCTTGAACATGGAAATCGTACTCATTACTGCCTTATTAAAGATTTATCTAAATTAATACGCAAGCAATTAACTAGGCATCACTCAAAAATATATTTTTGCGAGGATTGTATGATATTTTTCGATAACAATAAAAAATTAGAAGCTCATGTTTGCAGTGGTGTCGCAACCATTTTACCCAATGAAGGGGCTTATATACGTTTTAATCACTACGAACGAATGCAAGATATGCCTTTTGTCTTGTACGCAGACTTTGAGTCATTGTTACAGCCAACTGAATCCAATACTGGAACAACTTGCACAGTATCGTTGCAAAAACACATACCCGCTGCATTTGCTTATTATATTGTATGTTCCTATGATAACTCGCGGAATAAATACGTATCCTATCGAGGTCCTAACTGTGTAGATAAGTTTTTCGAAAGTTTGTTAGTTGATTTAACTGATATTCATAACATTTTGCAGTCAACAGTGCCAATATCTTTAACAGACGAAGATATTGTCAATTTTTCTCAAGCTAAAAATTGTTTTCTGTGTGATAAAATATTATTTGATGATAAAGTAAAAGATCATTGCCATCTCACTGGGCGGTATCGCGGTGCAGCTCATTCTTATTGCAATATAAAATACCGTTTGCCTAAATTCGTACCGATTTTTTTTCATAATTTAGCTGGTTATGACAGTCATCTTTTTATACGTCAGTTAGGAGAATTACCTGGTAGAATACAAGTGATCGCGAAAAATAAGGAAAATTATATATCGTTTACAAAATTTTTTCAAGTTAATGTAAAGGACATAATACCTGTTCGATTTGTCGATTCTTATAAATTTTTAGGTACCAGTTTAGAAAAACTGGTAGCAAACCTTATTAACGATGATTTCAAACATCTACCATATTTTTTTCCTTCTAATGAGCATTTGAATTTATTAAAACGCAAAGGAGTGTATCCTTATGAATACATGACTGCTTGGAGTTCATATGAAGAAGATAAACTTCCTTCCCAAGATTGTTTTTTTAGTAAATTACACAATTGCCAAATATCAGACATGGATTATGAACATGCGAGAAAAGTTTGGCAAACTTTTAAACTATCGAACCTTGGCGAATACACTGATTTGTATCTTAAATCTGACGTACTTTTACTAGCAGACGTTTTTGAAAGTTTCCGTCGAACTTGTAAGGCAAATTATAAATTAGATCCAACTTTTTACGTTACTGCTCCAAGTCTCAGCTTTGACGCGATGTTATTAAAGACGGGTGTTAATTTAGAGTTAATAAATGACTTGGAAATAATAAGAATGATTCAAAAAGGAATACGTGGTGGTATATGTTTGTGTTCCACAAGGTATTCAAAAGCTAATAACAAATACTTAAAGAATCATGACTCTAAAAAAATTAATAACTTTTTAATTTATATTGATTGTAATAATCTATATGGTTATGCAATGTGCGCTTATTTACCTCATTCAAATTTTAAGTTATTAAACAATTTAGAAATCGCTAGAATTGATTTCAAAAATATCTCGATAGACGGGGATACTGGTTACATACTAGAAGTAGACTTAGAGTATCCCGAACATCTGCATAATGTTCATAACGATTTTCCATTTTGTGTGCAAAAATTTACTCCACCAGGTTCTAAAACCTCAAAATTAATTCCAAATTTGTACGATAATTTTTTTTATGTCATTCATATTGCTCACCTGCAAACATGTCTTAAACATGGATTATTGTTAAAGAAAATACATAGAGTGATTCAATTCAAACAAAGTCCTTATTTAAAACAATACATTGACATGAATACTGAATTACGTAAAAAGGCAAAATCTACATTTGAACAAGACTTCTTCAAACTTTTAAATAATAGTATATTTGGTAAAACTCTTGAAGACGTTGAAAAAAGAGTTAGTATTAAATTGGTAAATAAATGGAGTGATGATAAAAATAAAACGAAAAAAAGTTACTGTGCTGAGCAATTAATTGCTCGACCAAATTTCCATAGTGCTTCAATTTTTTCAGAAAATTTTGTAGCTATTCAAATGAAACCTGAAACTATTACTCTAGATAAACCTATATACATTGGTTTTACCGTTTTAGAAATATCTAAAAGTCATATGTTTGATTTTCACTATTCTATTATGAAACCTTTTTATGAGGAAAAGTTAAAACTTTGTTATACGGATACTGACAGTTTTCTTTATTCAATAGAATGTAATGACTTTTACAAAGATTTAAAGTCACATTTCCTTCCCTATTTTGACACTAGTAATTATCCTGATAACAACATCTTTAATATTCCAAGTCTAAATAAAAAGGTACCAGGACTATTCAAAGATGAGCTAGGTGGGAATATAATTTCTGAATTTGTCGGATTAAGGTCGAAATTGTACTGTATCAAAACAACTCAGGATGAGTATAAAAAAGCAAAAGGTATACAGAAACAAGTTTTAAGAAATGTACACTTTAAAGATTATTACAGGATATTAAATGAAAATGTTTACTTAAGAAAGAAAAATGTTATATTTAAATCTCTAAAACATGAAATATTTACACAAGAACAGAACAAGATAGCTTTGTCAGCGAATGATGATAAACGTATTATTTTAAAAAACAAAATTTCCACTATGTCATGGGGTCATTGTGATACTATATACTAATGGTGATGGTATTAATAAAATAAAACATGGGTAGTAATATGATGTACAGTGGTTGAATTAATAGACAACTTTTGTATAACTAACATGTAGGAATCCAATTTTAAATTGTCTATACTCAGTAGATACCTGATCACTTTTTGTAAATACGAAATTATTTAATCAGTGGTTCTAATAACTAATTTCCTGTACATAACAGATATTTCATCATATTTGTGATTGTGAAAATAAATATATTATTAGGCAGCAATATTGTATGAGTGGCTAAAGTAATAATGTACTAGTTTAATTAGGTTAAGAGCCTCAGATTTCATGTACTCGACAGATATTTATACTTATGAAAATAAATTACTTTACTGACTAATAAGCATTTTTATTTAAAAACTTGTAGAAACCTGTGACATGATGAAATCCAAATATTTGTTGCTGTATCAGCATTTAGAACACGTATATATAGCTATTAAAATTTGTTTATTTTATACTAGTTTCAATTTGAGTCAGCGATCTATAGACAACTGTCAACTTCCTGCAACTAGCAAAATGGTAAGTAAAAGTATGATTTTTTTATGATGACAACAACTTCACTTTTCCGGCAAAGTGTAGCAAAATGATTGTTGCTGAGACAAGTTTTGTAATACTTTCGTTGTCTTTTTGTTGTTGTTATCACAAGTGCTTTAAATCCATTTATGTGTTTTCTAAATTAGGAATGTGTTTTTTCTTTTAGAATACACAGCAAGTCAACACTCCTTACTACGGCATTTCCAGTGAAGAGGTACCTTTAAGGTATTTGCAAGATGCGCAAGACCCTCTGGAAGGGTTTGACCAAATGTACTCGTTGCAGCACAAAGTGCGGCGAGCAATCAATAAGAAGAAAACGAGTGAGAAAAAGACGTACATCCATCATCGAATCAACAAAAACACATCGTTTGTGGCTAAGAGCAAACCGGCTACTGGACGACGATTGATTCGAATAGAAATAATTAATTTAGAGTCAACTGGTGTGCAGGAGGAAGATGGAGACCGGCTTCGTGCACAGTACATAGTGACCGATGACATCGATCCAATATTGGATCAAACAGAAAATGTGGTAAATAACATTTCAAAAAAATTATGTGGTTACAGTTACGGATTTTAATAAAATGTCATATTTTATAAATTAAATAATTTTTCTCAGGTATTTAGTCACGCATAACCTACAGAGAAGTCTTTTTTTTTTAATTTAAATAAATAATATTATGCATAATTTTTTATTAAGTAAGAAATCTGCTTTTTGTATTTATGTATTAGATAAGTTTGTTTTCTAAATAAATGTAAACTTTATATGAACACTTTGTTTTACTTCTAAAAGGAATCCTCATAATAAAAGAGTTTTTATTTGGCATGTATTTATTAGGTATCATTATTTATAACATAATAGTTTTCTTAAAAATCAAACAGTTACTTTATTTTCAGCACACCATTTCTTTATACATATTACATTTTTTAATGCACATATTTTCTTATGATTAAAACAGTTATATAATATAGGGTTGCTTAAACAATAAAGTTTACAAAGAGTATTTAAATTGGGAGCGCCTAAAGAAGTTATGTCTGAAATATCATTTTCGTTATCACATAGATCATGCACCCATTTAATTTTTTCATCTCCTTTTACAAAAATCTTTCTACCTTTTAAATAGGATTTAATAATTCTTTGAAATTCTCTATAGTCGACGTATCCTTCGCTCCACCGATAGCCTCTGTTCTTTTCGATCCAGCAAACCTGTTTCTTTTCTTCAGCACTCAATGAAGTAAAAGGGTATGGAGGCTTTATTAAAAATATGTGAGTATGCTCTTGAGTAGCTATAGCAAATTCTTTCACTATAAATTCATTCAGACTATTTTTAAATCCTTGCAGATCTACGATTATTGAATTTTTATTCATGATAGTTTCCTTACAATATTACTCAAAGGCTTGTACTCAAATATACAATCGTTTAAAATCAAGCAATAAGCAGCTGTCTGATCTGGAATTGCTTGATCTGTTTCGATTTCAACTCTAACATCGATCGATCCCTTTAAAGTTTCGTGCTGTCGTGAACAGTCGATAACAAATAAAGGAGCAACGTCTTTGAATTCTTTTAAACTCATCAATGGCTCTGGTCGACGTCCGTGATACGACTGTTGAAATCTTGCATACTGTTCGTATAATAAAGTAAATTTGTCTTCTGAAAAACTGACATTTAGTCCTTCATACGGATAGTATGATGAATTTAAAAAGACTCTTATATCTCGTACGTGACAATGATCAAACTCTGCCATTGACAATGCAGCGTTATGCTTGCGGTTGGTTTGTAAGCCAATGACAACAAATCGTGGTTTTTCTATTTGTGATGACGTTTTTATAGACCAAGTATGTTTACGTGTTTTAGGTAATAAAGGGTATTCGTACAGATCCCAATTACGAAACGCTAATGGAATAGCTCGATCTTTCTCTAAATGTTTTAATAGGTTAATTCTTTCTCTATCTGATACTTTAATGTGTGGGACTCGCCAAATGATTTTATTGATTATAATATCCTCTACGATTTCGCCTGCATTTAACTTGATTGCATTAAGATTTGTATTACTTCTTAATAACACTAGCTCGTGTTTACAGTTGATAATTATTTTTTCATAATCTTCTGCAAATCCCAATATCTTGTTTAACGGAATGGACGCGGAAAATGTTCCACCACTAACATTCTTTGTTCCTGCGGTTGACCAACCCCAAACTCGAGCACATTTGGATTCATTTTCATTTAAGGATAGGTAAGATTTCATTGTTGTAGTAATACCTGCATTCTTAGTTTTATCTATTTCTACTCCATTCAGTTCATATCTAATATCTTGAAAAAGAAATAGTGCTGGATTATTAACGAAATGTACATTGGATATTTTTTCTTTAGTGGTGCTGTTAAACACATTTACTTTGCCTTCGATATATAAACTACTAAGTGAAGGTAGCACGTACAGGTCTTGTTGGTTGATAGGTATTCGTATTTCATCATTCTTGTTAAAACTTGTTACGTATGGTTTGTATGAATGATACTCGAAACTTTCAATGCTGTTATCATGTGATGTTTGTTGAGAAATATTTAAAATATTCATTTTATTAAACCAATTATCTTAAGAAATTCTTTATTGGTCTTAGTTAGCTTCTTTTTAAGCTGAAGCGATCTGTCTTTGTTCAATGTTCTGTTAGAACTGAGCAGAGTACATGATGAAGAAGGGCTTTTATTGAAATTAATCATATTTTTCTGAAATGTAAATACAGTTGTACTTCTTCTCCTCGTAAGTTTATCTCTTTGTTTTCAGCGTCCAACAGCCTTATATTAATAGCGCTTATAGAACTTTGGTTAACAGGAAAATAAATTAAATTTTTAGGTATTTCAATTATTCGATAACCAGGTGGTACATTAGGTACGAATTCATAAATTATATGGCTTGCCTTCCCGTTTACAAATGAACCACTAATTACATCGCATTCGATCCGCACTATGGTTGTAGATAGAATGCTTACAGGATACTGCGATTCGGTACTTATATTTGCATTTATTGTTTCCATTCCAAAACCTAAAATTTTACCAAGTGAGTCACTTTTTTCGAAATGAATGTCTTTGGAACAATAAATATTTGTTTTCAATGTGTTATTATTGCAGTTTAATTTCAATACAGTGTTCTTGATGCTATTTTTTAAAAAGTCACAAATATCCTGAAGCTCATAAGACCCTTCAGGAATTTCGATGATTTCATTTTCACCATAATAGAACTTGTTGTTTCTTTCATCAATGTTAGGAATGGAATTAAAGGTTGAAAAATATAGAAGACCACATTCATAGTCTCCTCGAAGTTCTAACGTTGGTGAATAATTTGTTGTTAGGGAGGCTCCTCTCCCGGTTATAGACACAGTGAAAGACATCATTATACTGACAATTTTATTAATTATTTTCATTTTATAAATGCTTTTTCCAATAATTCCTTAAAAATTTTAGACACAAATGACCACAGTTTACAGTACCAAAGGCTTGATGTCGTACATAATTATAGTATATAGGTATTTTACGCAAATACTTGACTAATTCCAGCGGTGGTTTTAAATTACCGAAACTGTCATAATATTCCACGTAATTATTTTGCTTTACAAAGGCTACCCAATGCGTACCAGGATTTTTGTTACTGTCCAAATTCATGATTGCACATTCCATCTTTTTAGGTTTCGAAGGTAATGTATCTCTCATGAATACACCACGAAAGAATGGAATGTTACTGGCATGTTCTAATATATCCAAATTAGTGAGCGCACGTCTAGGTAGCCGCTGAATTAGTTTTTTGAGGGATTCAGATATAAACCTGTCCCTTTTTTATGAGGTTTAATATATAACCCTTTTCCAAGAGCCACCGCTTCCATCATTCTGTTGTGTCTTTCAGATTCCTGAAGACTCTTTTGTGCGGCTTTAGAATCATTAACAGCTTTTGCTATACCTGCCGCTCCTCCAGCAAGAGAACCTAAAGCTGATAACCCCGCAAAAATGGGAATAAGTGGTAAAAGTCCTCCACATTTTGGAAGAGGAATAAATCGAGGTATACGTATTCCCTTTTTATCACCAAAAAGTTTCTTTGCAGCTGCATAGGCATATTTTATAGCAGAGTGGTTATCTTTGGATTTAATTTTTTTTAGTCCTGATTTTATTTTCTTTATTGCTTTCTTAAATGTTGTTATGCCATGACCTGCTCTGATTTTCGCTTTCATCGCATTTTTAACTATCCATGAAGCAATTTTTTCCCCTTTCCCAACATCTTTTGATTTAAGCCTTCTCTTAGCCATATTTAACAGTTCTAAGTCAGCCTTATGTCGAGCACCAGAATCTTTATTCAAGTAAGCAATATCGTGATGCATACAAGCTTCATCCAATTTGTTTATCCCTCGTTCACCTTGAAGTAATCGTTTCTGAAGTTTTGTACCAGGACCACAAAATTGGTACCCAGGTAAATGTAACTCAAACGGTAAATGATCTATCAAGCTATTAATTATACCACTGCCTTCCTTCATCGATAATCATAAAGTGAGTTTTAGAGGTTAATAATGTGCTACTTATATACCTACACCACTAATTTGCTTTTGTCAACCCAACTATTTTCCTTATCACTTAAACCCAACCATTTTACAAAAAGTTTGTTTCCTTTTCTCTTTATAACTTTCTCAATAAGATAAAGGTCTGGCAATTTCGTTTTTTGTAATTCATATCCGTAAAAAGAACCAAGAATAATTTGATTGTGTTTATCTTCAATTTGGTACGTTTCAGGAATTGTTTGATTGACTTTTATGATACGGAAAATTTCGGTAGACCAATTGGGTGTATAACCCTTATAAAAATCTCCTTTGTATTTACTTATACGAACAAAATCGTCAACTTGAAATGTTGTTCGTTGACGCGTTTTTTGCTTTTGGCTTTTAATAATATTAGATTTGACAACAGTCTCATTAGAACTATTAACATTTATTGGTTTGAATTTTGTAATACGATGCAAAGTGTTGTTATACTGCTGTACAACGGTATCTAAATTATTTCTAAACCATTGATATCGACCGCATAAACTAAATAATTTGTAGAGCAGAGATTTTATCGTTCTTATTACTCGTTCCACAATAGCTGCTTTTTTAACCGAGTACGTTGAATAATGATTTATGTTATAATTGTTTGTTAACTGTTTAAAAGAATCGTTATAAAACTCTGTACCCAAATCAGTTTGCAAATGTTTAGGCTTTCGTGCTGATTCTATTAATATATTGTGCATTGCATTTGTGACACTCTGTTTGGATTTTGACTTCAATGGTCTAACCCATAAGTATTTTGATAAAGCATCAATTACAACTAAAACATATTTATATCCTTTATTAAATGATGAGTATTTTTGAAAATCCATTAGGTCCGCTTGCCATAAATCATCTATTCCTTTTATAATAGTATGCCTACGAGAGAAATTTCTTCTCGCTGCTTTGTGAAGCTCGTTTACGATGTCTTGTTTACTCATTTTTGAAAGGTTTCGCTGCAATCATGAGATCGATGTCCTTTTTAGTGTAATACAATGTACTCAGATTGATAGTAGTTAATTTTTCTAAATTGTTGAGGTATTTTTTGATATTACTTTGAATTGTTTTCATTTCATTCTTTAGTTCTTGAACACATTTATCTACGTATTCTTTATTCACAGCCTCATCGTCTTTCTCTGGAGATTGTAATCCTTTTAATCTTGATGATTTTAAATCAAAATCGCCTGCATCTGTTCTTACTAATGTATTTGTAAGAATATCTGTGAATTCAGACAATCGTAAACGCTTATGAACGTGATGCCCAAATTTATCTATATTCATTGCCGTCTTCTCTGTTTCTGTAGTGAAATGATACTGCCTAATCCTCCTGATGGAAGCTTTATATATTTTTTGTCTTTTATAATACCAGCTTCTTGCATTTCTTCGATTATTGCATAAATTTCATTGTGTACCCCGGTGTTACCAGCTGCCCAGGATCCAAGTAGTAGTTTTAATCGTTCCACTAACTCGTTTGGATCGTTCCAGTAGACTAAATCAGTGTCTTTCTTAACTTCTTTTAAAACATCGATACCTTCTCCTCTTGGAAGACTTTCTAAGCTACTTGTATGATGTCTTGTAAACTTAAACAAAGGTTTAATAATATTCATATATTTAAATCCTTTGTTACTGTTTATTGGTTTGGATGGATCATAACTACGTTTATGTGCATTAGTATCCGTAAGTAACAATTTAAAATTTTGTAAGTCTTCTTCTGTAATAATATCTAAATTAGGTACCTTTTTATACAATAATTCTTTTAAGCCTAGAGTTTTTTTCAAACTACGATTTCCAATTTTCAGGATGTGGTCATCATCATGAACACGGGTTTTGCCGAGCCAAAGTTTCCCTCGTTCATTTCTAACACCATAAGGTACATCTTTCATCACTTCAGATGAGACCGACCATGTTAAAGAGTCGTTGTTTATACTTGGTGAAGATTGAAGAGATTTAAATGAGTTTTCATGGACATCGTGATCCACCGAGGGCGACGTGGTCAGGGTTTTGTTAGATGTTTTGTAAACATTAGTATCCGAGTTGATTTCATCATCACCAGATTCTTCAAAATCTTCAGTAGAAGTACTTAATGCTTCGCTTTCGTCGTATTTAGTTCTTTTAGGTTCAGTTTTAGGGTTTTGTTCCGATTCTTTATTTGTAACACGTTTATTATCAGTTTGGTTTGTCAACAATGTCAGTGGGTTAACGATAGGTTTAAATATTGTATCCAAAGTCATTTCATTTGTATTTTTTACGTCTTTAATCATTTCTACCTTTCTTTTTACAGCTGCAGCAGATTTTACAATTTGTTCTTTGAGGTTCCGTTCCATTGTTGAGAATTCCACTCTGTTTGACTTGTCTAATAAAACTGAATGGTTAGTAACTTATCAGCTTTATAAAGGGTTTAGTTAGTCCATTACTATGAATGTATCAAAGTTCATTCGATAACAGCCTTTGTTACGTTCACAATCCTTATTGATAACCACATAACTGTAAGGTTTACTCCATACAGTTGAACACATTTCACGAAACTGTGGCCATGTCATATCAGACCCAACATGTTCATCGTAAGCATGTCTTAGATTTATATCGTCTTGCTTAAACAATATAATAAGATTAGCATTATCTCTTACTAGTTGCTTGGGTATTTTAGTATAAGTTTGATTCATATAAAAACAATCAATATTTTTATGTCGACCCATGGCGAAATAACTACGTATATTGTTTTGGTTTTCACAAGCAACATCGTCAAATATGATAATTGAGTCAGGCAACGCTTCATGTGGAGATAAAATATCAGTATTATGATTATACTTGTTATAAGATGTGCCTGCAACCTTCTCCAATACTTTTTCTAAGAATACGTACTTAGGTTGGTATAAAGACTTAGAGTAAACATAAAGGTTACGAAAACGTGGTCCATCCTTATGTAACAAAAGACTGATAACCAAATTGGTCTTTCCACAGTTTGATGGACCACACACAATACTGCGTATAGTGTTTGGCAATAAATTCCCATGACGCTTAGCCTCGTTCAATGTCGTAGGACAGATGCATTCTAATTTAAGTGAATCTTTTTGTTTTAGAAATTTCATAACAGATTTTTTAACTTGACCGTCGTGAATAGTGGGTTTTAACGAACTGATTACAGTATTCTCGCGTCGATGATTAAAAAGTGTAGCTCAAAACATGATCAAATGCATTTACCTACTGCAAGCGCGATGTACTTTCATTTGTTTTATTGAGCAATCTATCGCACAGAGTGAGGTCTTGATCGGCAGTGAGATTTACGTATTTATCGCCATAGTAAGCGTATGCTTATGCGTAGGGATTATTGGGGATTCTAAAAAAGTTTTTTTAACATTATTGATCGAACGATAGTGAGATCGATGATGTGAAAAAACTGTTTTAGAATGCCCAATAATCCCCTACTTTTAAGTAGGACTTTTATGGACGGTTGACTGATTAAAAGATGACCACTAGACTCACTAGACTATCTAGTAAGATAATTATTCAAACCTTTTGAAGAAGGTACGCAGGAGTTCTAAAATTCTCCTAGAGTCAACCAACTCGCTAGCGTAGTGAGTCACCTCACCCTACATTCGTATGTAAGTTGATAACGCTTAAAGTGAAAGACAAAAATCGCGACTATATTCAAAGTTAAGGGGATATTAATTTTCTAACGAAGGTAAGACATTTTGAAGATGTAACGTCCTACAGGATACATCTTTTGCCTCTACTATAGACTGGTTTAGATATGCAAAAGTTATATATAAAATTGAAAGCTCCCGCAGAATATCAGCGTCGTGGCACGCCTTAAGCTTCTACGATATATCGCACCTTAGGTGTAACAAAGCCACAACAAGTAAATTTGCAATTTTACAGAAGACTTTAATTTTTTTTCTTATTGTTTTCCTCGTTACTCGGTGACTATCTGCCGTATCCGAAAAATCTTCATTAAATCATTTTATTTCTATAATTAAGATTTATGATTAAGTTATAATAATTAAAATCGAAAAGTATTTAGGACTTATTTTGTTCATTTAGTTTTACTAGAACATTCATAGGTAAGTTGATAACGCTTAAAGTGAAAGACAAAAATCACGACGATATTCAAAGTTAAGGGGATATTAATTTTCTAACGAAGGTAAGACATTTTGAAGATGTAACGTCCTACAGGATACATCTTTTGCCTCTACTATAGACTGGTAGATATGCAAAAGTATATTTTGAAATTTCAAAATGGGTGGCCACTTTATTATTAGATCACAATCAATCTACTGCCTGCCTAGAAATTTCAAGGTTGCAGATGATTCAAACAAAAATATGAAACATGGTGGGTAAGCTATAACGAAAGTCACAAGGTCCCACAGCCGCCTCTCATTTGGACGGTAAATATAGTTTGAATTAGCTATTTTAAAGGAAAAAGACAAGGTAATCTTTAACCTTTACTATAAACTGGTTTAGATTTGAAAAAGTGTGCACTGTTTGGAAAGACAGTAACCTTCGGGTATCTAGGCGCACTGCAGGTATTCATCCCTTGTGATTCACTTTGCAAAGCGAGTGGAATGGCAATATGATTTCAAATGATAACCCTGATCGAATCCGGCTGAAGTTAATACACATACTAAATGTAGGTATACAAGGCACTATTACACAATATGAACCTAAATGGAAAAGCTGATCTAATCTAGCTGAAGACTTTACATATACTTACATACCATAAGTATAACAGTGTTAAGTCTTGCTCTACTAGTTAAGTTAGTTATAAGGCTTCTAATTTTGAAGTATATAAAGTAATATCAGCAGTGACAGCAGAATGTTTAACATTCCAAATTGTCAGTCTTATTCCATTGACAAATCGTTTTTCAAAGATGGGAGACTGGTTTAGGTAGTTATGCAAAAGTGTCTTGTGAAGTTAAATTATAGTCTGTTTTATGTATTATTATCATTGTTTTTATATAATTTTTGCTTAAATAATTAAAATTCTAAGCTCCCGAAGAATATCAGCGTCGTGGCACTCCTTAAGCTGCCACGATATATCGCACCTTAGGTGTAACAAAGCCACAACAAGTCAATTTGCAATTTTACAGGAGAAGACTTTAATTTTTTTTCTTATTCTTTTCCTCGTTACTCGGTGACTATCTGACGTATCCGAAAAATCTGCATAAAATCCTTTTTTTTATTCATATAGCTACGGTTTTAAGTAAAATTTATTTTTAATTACCTACACAAAAAAAATATGATAATCGGTCAAAACGAAAAAGACTTGTGACTTTGTTGTACCAGGAAAAAATATAAATTAATTATTTGTGCTAATCTATAATTATGATTTATGATAAAGTTATAATTAAAATCGAAAAGTTTTCAGGACTTATTTTGTTCATTTAGTTCTAGTAAAACTATTTTAGTAATTTTCAGAAACAAATTGTCTTTTAGTAACTAATATCGTGACTGACTTGTGCCGTGTGTGCCGGCACATAAAAAGAATAGCAATAGCAGAGGGGGTCCTCTCTTCCCGTGGGTGTCGTAAGAGCCGGCAGAGGGAAAACTGCCAGCAGGAGATGAGCAGCAGCGTCTTCCGCTCTCAGCGTTCGCACAGGTCGGACGCTCGCTCCGCTGTCGATCCATCTCGCTGTTCGCAGCATTCTATCCTATTTCTTACTACGTGGTTTCGCCCGCGGCTCTCCAAAGGTTAACCTAACGGTGTCAACTGACCTTTGTTGAGTTAAACGCTTTTTTCAAAGCGGTTCTGTTCGATAGGGAGTGACAGACAGTGCTTTTTTCAAGGCGCTGAAATTTCCCTCCGCCGCCGGTATATCTAGCTGTAAATCTAGGCCTCCTGGAAGGCACGTTAGAGAGGGTGAGGCGTTCCTCCTCGCCCTAGAGACACTAGATACTTGCAGTCCTTTCCCTGCCGGGCGTGCCCCACCCTACCCATCCTTATATTCCATCCCTTAGGGAGCGTATCCCGGGCCATTTCGGTGGCTCGGTCCCTCCCGAAGGACTGCTAGGCACTCACCCCGCGGCGACATCACATCGTCGTGGGACCACCCAGTGTTAGAGACCTCACATCCTTATTAGGCACACCCGACTCAACCAACCTTCCTGTGGCAGGTTGGACCATACAGACACCCATCAACTCACCGTCACCGAGTTTCTTGCCGATTCTTCTCGGTGAAGGCGCGTTCCGAATCGGTGGTAAATAAAAATTACTTCCTAAAGGTCCTCCCTCCACGATGGAGGTACTATTTTTTCGATCGTTAGGAGGCGACGCGTTGAAAGGCTTTAATGCCTTTCGTCGCGCTTGCGAAGCCTTCGATTACTCGCCCACCTCCCCAGACCCAGAACCCGTCCCCATGGAGGAAGAGGAAAGCCCTTCGGGCTCCTCTTCTCCTCCCACACCCTCCAGCTCCTCATCAGAGGATAGCAATGAGTCCCCCGATAGCGACGGGTTCTCCTCTTCAGAGGAAACGTCCCAAACCGAAGAGTCCGATTCCGAAGGGTTCACTCCAATGACCCACGGAAAGAGAGCTCGTAAACCCGCGCGTTCTGAACCCCCGGCGAAAACCGCCAAAGTCTCGCACGGGCAACCTAGACCGGCCAAGGCATCCGCCGCCAGCTCCGCCACAGCCCCAGCCCCAACCTCGCAGTCTGCTTCACAGACTAAAAAGGCCCCCCTTCCCCCGCCCATCGTAGTCCAGGACAAGTCTGCCTGGACCAATATTTCGGCTGCTCTCAAAGAGCGCCACATTGCGTTTTCACATGCAAAGTCGGCTTCAGACGGAATCCACGTTCAAACGCCGGACAACGCCTCCTACAGGCAGCTCCAACAATACTTAAACTTAAGGAAGATCTACTTCCATACTTACACCCCCGTTGAGGAGAAAAAGCTCCTCGTGTTTGTACGCGGCATTCCTAAAGAAGTCGACACAGACTTCATCCTCACTGACCTTCAGTCAAAACAGCTCCCAGCTCTGGAAGTCCACAGCTTATTCAAAGCGCGTGGCAAAGCCCCTAACGATCTAGTACAGATCGTACTAGAAAATACCCCTAAAGGCAAAAAGATTTTTAACCCTTTGATGATCGGATATTCCAGACACAATTAAAATCAATTGTTATCGAGACAACCGGTTGTCTCTTGGGGCTTGAAGCTATAATATACCATATCTCCGGCCTCCGCATCGAGACCCCCATAAAAAACCCACCCCTGGCCAGTGTCATCGCTGCCAGTTATACGGGCACTCTGCCCGTAATTGTCACGCACGCCCGCGCTGCGTGAAATGCCTGGGCGACCACGGTACCGCCGATTGTTCTCGTTGTAAGGACACGGCGACGAACCCGCCCGCGTGTGTTCTCTGCGGAGAGCAGGGACACACCGCGAATTATCGCGGTTGCCCCCGCGCTCCGCGGGTAAACTCACGGGCGCAGGCACCTAAGGCCGCACACTTCACAGCCCCTTCGTTTCGCCAGTTTCAGGCTCAACCCGCAGCCTTCCCAGAGTTGCGTCCTTACGGACACAACACGTGGTCTCGACCACTATCCTGGGCAAGGAATGCCTACGCCCCTGTCCCGGCCTTAAGCCAAACTACAGCAGTCCCGACGGCCCCTAAGGCCCCGAATATGGCCCCTATGGCCCAATCTGTGGCCCCTAAGGCCCCCACTATAGCCCCTAAGGCCCCCAATATGGCCCCTAAGGCCACCACTACTGCCCCTCAGGCACCGCCAGTAGTCCCAAAGGCCCCTCAGGCACTGCAGGCTACAAATGCCCCGGGCACCCTCCGTAACCCGCGTACCAATGCCCCTAAGGCTTCGCCAATTGACCCGTACGAGCAGGATGCCATGCTCATATACAATCTCAGTCAAATCAACCCGGCTGAAATTAAATATGTAGCAGCCCAAATCCGTGCGAATCAAAAAGACCCATGAGCAATGCTTTATCTTTTAGATAAGCACGCCGACCGAAGTTAGAAACATTTCCTCGCCATGAATAATACACCCTCTAGAACGAAACCCCGGTCCCTTGCCATCGCATTTTTTAATGCCTTTGGTCTTCAAAAGCAAAAGGTAGAGATATCACTCTTCCTTATGAAGTACCAAGTCAACATCTTTTTGGTACAAGAAACCTTATTAAAACCCTCCATCCTCTCTCGTAGTGCTATGATTGCTAACTATAACGTAGTTCGCAACGATAGGCCCACTAGAGGTGGCGGCACTCTAATTTATTACAAACGCTCCATGCATTGCGTTCCCCTCGATCCTCCCACGCTCACAAATATTGAGGCCTCTGTCTATCGGCTAGCCATGACCGGCCACCAACCAGTCATAATAGCTTCCATTTACCAACCTGGCGACAAGACTCCCTTAAGGAGCGACTATGAGGCTCTTTTTGCTATGGGACCCTCCGTCATTCTTGGCGGAGATTTCAATAGCAAAAATACTCAGTGGAACTGTTTAACAACCACCAGCAATGGTAGAGAGTTAGCAGATCTCGCTGAAAGCCTCAATTTTGACATCATCGCCCCCCTCTCTCCGACCCACTATCCTTTTAACGTAGACCACAGACCCGATATCTTAGACATTGCGGTTCTAAAGAATGTAGGCCTGCGCCTTCGTTCAATAGAAGTCTACCATGACCTAGACTCTGACCATCGCCCAGTTGTCCTCCAATTAGGTCCCTCTGACCAACCAATATCCATGAAAACAATACTGGACTGGCACAGGCTCGAGAACAATCTCGGACCTAGTCCCGATTCAGTATTGAACTCAATCCCCGACAGGTTAGAATCGCCTCACGAGACTAACCAAGCGATCGATGCCCTCACAAGTCACATCACGACTGCTATTAGCGATTCGTCTAGGCAGGTTCCAGATATGCCTAGGCATAGATTGAACCTGCCGGATGACGTGAGAGAACTATTGAGGGCAAAGAGAGCTGCGACCAGAGCTTATGCCTCCTATCCTACCGAATATAACCGAACCCTTCTACACACTTTACGGACATCCGTAAAAGGAACGTATTAAGGCTCTTCGGGAAAGTCAGTCACCAAGCCTATTGGAAATTGGCGAGATCCTTCAAGTCAGATGTAGTCACATCTATGCCTCCCCTCTCTAGACCCAACAACTCCGTCGTATTCGACGACGAAGAGAAAGCCGAATGTCTGGCCGATAGCCTAGAGGCCCAGTGCTCTCCTAGCACGCTTCCCATAGACGCTGCCCACCTTAGAATGGTGAACAGCGAAGTCGAACGTCTCTCGGCCCTCCCTCCAACCTGCCCCCTTGCACCCACCACCGCTGACGAGGTGCAAACCATTATCAAAGGTTTTCGTCCGAACAAGGCTCCCGGCCCGGACCGGATCTCCAACAGAGTCTAACGAGTCCTCCCCGCCCAACTGATTTGCCTATGGTTGCTATCTTCAATAGTGCCATGGCAAACTGCATCTTTCCAACCGCGTGGAAAGAAGCAGACGTCATAGGTATCCCCAAGCCCGGCAAGGACCGCTCCAAGCCCGCTAACTACAGGCCCATCAGTCTCCTCAAGACTATGGGCAAATTATACGAGCGTGTTCTCGTCTCCCGCCTAAGAGATTACATTTTCTCGAACAATCTCTTAATCAACGAACAGTTTGGCTTCAGAGCCTCCCACTCTTGTGTCGAATAGGTGTACCGCCTAACGGAGCACATTATCGACGGCCTCAACAGACCCAAACCGATGGTAACCGGTGCACTCTTCTTCGATGTAGCGAAAGCATTTGACAAAGTCTGGCACAACGGCTTGATCTACAAGCTGTACCAACTCAAAGTGCCCGACAGTCTCGTGCTCATCCTGCGAGACTTTCTGTCAAATCGTAGCTTTCGCTACCGCGTAGAGGGGTCATATTCATCCCCCCAACCCATCAGGGCTGGAGTCCCTCAGGGCTCCGTGCTATCTCCGCTCCTCTTTTCAATCTTCATTAACGACATTCTCAGGTCACCGCAAGTAGAGCTAGCCCGTGGTACGTGCGTAACGACAATTTGCATCGCGACCTTAACATTCCGTTTATTGCCAGCTTTATGAAGGAAGCGTCTCAACACTTCTTTGATAAAGCCGTCAATCATACGAATCCTCTTATAGCCAAAGCCGCCTCCTACTCGTGCCAAAAAGATGTCGAAGCCCGTTTCCGCCGACCGAGGAACGTTCTCGAAGATCCCGACGACAAAATCACATCGTTCATTAAACAATTCACCACTCACAACAGTACACACCCGACAAGCACTAGGTCGAATCAGCGCACTCGCCGGCGAGTGCGAGGACCCTTGCATCATTTCGACAGGTACAGACATGTACCTGGCTGCTCTCACCAGTCCGCCCTTCGGACGACGGCCCAAGCCGAGGTCCGAGCATACAGAGGCGCCATTGAGGCCTAGTCTGCCCCCCTCGATCGGGCCCACTAGAACGGGGCTCGCGTAGATCGGTCTGTATGCACAGACCAGTCTGTGTTGCAGCGCCGAGCTATGCGATGCAACTACTAGTCGGGTTGACCTCTTGGCCGGGTGCCCTCAACACCCGGCACGGTCCGATCGTGCCGCTAGTACGGGGCCCTTGCGCGGGCGGCCCCTTTTTTAGCTCCGGCTTCACCTCTTCTTTGCTCAAGGCATTGTAGAGGGCGCCGAGACCTTTCTCTCGACACCCTTTTTGCCGGTCTCCGACGAAGGGAAATTGAAAAATGTATACTATTGTGTTTGTGAGATAACAGAAAATGCCAAAAAAAATATACAATTGGGAATATGGACATAAATGGAAAAGCTGATCCAATCTGGCTAAAAACTATATTTTTAGTTTAGATTAAAGGCATTTTTTCAAAATTTTATAATTATGAAGTTTTTAGCCTTCACAATAGACTGGTTTAGATTCACAATAGTCAATACATCCTTACTAATATTAATAATAAGAAAGTAAATATGTAGAAGATGTTGAGAATGTAGCTTCGCCTACTTATAATCTGTTTTCTTTTCTGTGCCTAATTAAAAGGACTTTCCACGTTTTTAAGTAGGACTTTTATGGACGGTTGACTGATTAAAAGATGACCACTAGACTCACTAGACTATCTAGTAAGATAATTATTCAAACCTTTTGAAGCAGGTACGCAGGAGTTCTAAAATTCTCCTAGAGTCAACCAACTCGCTAGCGTAGTGAGTCACCTCACCCTACATTCGTATGTAAGTTGATAACGCTTAAAGTGAAAGACAAAAATCACGACGATATTCAAAGTTAAGGGGATAATTTTCTAACGAAGGTAAGACATTTTGAAGATGTAACGTCCTACAGGATACATCTTTTGCCTCTACTATAGACTGGTTTAGATATGCAAAAGTATATTTTGAAATTTCAAAATGGGTGGCCACTTTATTATTAGATCACAATCAATCTACTGCCTGCCCAGAAATTTCAAGGTTGCAGATGATTGAAACGAAAATATGAAGCATGGTGGGTAAGTTATAACGAAGTCAAAAGGTCCCACAGCCGCCTCTCATTTGGACGGTAAATATAGTTTTAATTAGCTATTTTAAAGGAAAAAGACAAGGTAATCTTTAACCTTTACTATAAACTGGTTTAGATTTGAAAAAGTGTGCACTGTTTGGAAAGACAGTAACCTTCGGGAATCTAGGCGCACTGCAGGTAATCATCCCTTGTGATGCACTTCGCAAAGCGAGTGGAATGACAATATGATTTCAAATGATAACCCTGATCGAATCCGGCTGAAGTTAATACACATACTAAATGTATAGGTATACAAGGTACTATTACACAATATGAACCTAAAAGGAAAAGCTGATCTAATCGAGCTGAAGACTTTACATATACTTACATACCATAAGTATAACAGTGTTAAGTCTTGCTCTACTAGTTAAGTTAGTTATAAGGCTTCTAATTTTGAAGTATATAAAGTAATATCAGCAGTGACAGCAGAATGTTTAATATTCCAAATTGTCAGTCTTATTCCATTGACAAATCGTTTTTCGAAGATGGGAGACTGGTTTAGGTAGTTATGCAAAAGTGTCTTGTGAAGTTAAATTATAGTCTGTTTTATGTACGAGTATTATTATCATTATTTTTATATATTTTTTGCTTAAATAATTAAAATTATAAGCTCCCGCAGAATATCAGCGTCGTGGCACTCCTTAAGCTGCCACGATATATCGCACCTTAAGTGTAACAAAGCCACAACAAGTCAATTGCAATTTAACAGGAGAAGATTTTAAATTCTTTTTTCTTATTGTTTTTCCTCGTTACTCGGTGACTATCTGCCGTATCCGAAAAATCTGCATAAAATCCTTTTTTTATTAATATAGCTACGGTTTTAAGTAAAATTTATTTTCAATTACCTACACAAAAAAAATATGATAATCGGTCAAAACGAAAAAGACTTGTGACTTTGTTGTACCAGGAAAAAATATAAATTAATTATTTGTGCTAATCTATAATTAAGATTTATAATTAAGTTATAGTCAAAACAAAAAGTATTTTATTTTTTTAATATTATGGTTTTCCTCATTACTCGGTGACTATCTGCCGTATCCGAAAAATTTTTATGAAATCATTTTATTTATTCATATAGCTACGGTTTCAAAAAAATATTATTTTTATTTACTCAAAAAAATTGTTGATAATCGGTTGAAACGAAAAAGACTTGTGACTTTGTTGTACCAGGAAAAAATATAAATTAATTATTTGTGCTAATCTATAATTAAGATTTTTGATTAAGTTATAATAATTAAAATCGAAAAGTATTTAGGTCTTATTTTATACATTTAGTTTTACTAGAACATTAAGTTGATAACGCTTAAAGTGAAAGACAAAAATCACGACGATATTCAAAGTTAAGGGGATATTAATTTTCTAACGAAGGTAAGACATTTTGAAGATGTAACGTCCTACAGGATACATCTTTTGCCTCTACTATAGACTGGTTTAGATATGCAAAAGTATATTTTGAAATTTCAAAATGGGTGGCCACTTTATTATTAGATCACAATCAATCTACTGCCTGCCTAGAAATTTCAAGGTTGTAGATGATTCAAACAAAAATGTGAAACATGGTGGGTAAGCTATAACGAAAGTCACAAGGTCCCACAGCCGCCTCTCATTTGGACGGTAAATATAGTTTGAATTAGCTATTTTAAAGGAAAAAGACAAGGTAATCTTTAACCTTTACTATAAACTGGTTTAGATTTGAAAAAGTGTGCACTGTTTGGAAAAACAGTAACCTTCGGGAATCTAGGCGCACTGCAGGTAATCATCCCTTGTGATGCACTTCGCAAAGCGAGTGGAATGGCAATATGATTTCAAATGATAACCCTGATCGAATCCGGCTGAAGTTAATACACATACTAAATGTATAGGTATACAAGGTACTATTACACAATATGAACCTAAAAGGAAAAGCTGATCTAATCGAGCTGAAGACTTTACATATACTTGCATACCATAAGTATAACAGTGTTAAGTCTTGCTCTACTAGGTAGTTAAGTTAGTTATAAGGCTTCTAATTTTGAAGTATATAAAGTAATATCAGCAGTGACAGCAGAATGTTTAATATTCCAAATTGTCAGTCTTATTCCATTGACAAATCGTTTTTCAAATATGGGAGACTGGTTTAGGTAGTTATGCAAAAGTGTCTTGTGAAGTTAAATTATAGTCTGTTTTATGTATTCATTGTTTTTATATAATTTTTGCTTAAATAATTAAAATTCTAAGCTCCCGAAGAATATCAGCGTCGTGGCACTCCTTAAGCTGCCACGATATATCGCACCTTAGGTGTAACAAAACCACAACAAGTCAATTTGCAATTTTACAGGAGAAGACTTTAATTTTTTTTCTTATTCTTTTCCTCGTTACTCGGCGACTATCTGCGCTATCCGAAAAATCTTCATTAAATCATTTTGTTTTTTCATATAGCTACGGTTTCAAGTAAAATTTATTTTCATTTACCTACACAAAAAAAAATATGATAATTGGTCAAAACGAAAAAGACTTGTGACTTTGTTGTACCAGGAAAAAATATAAATTAATTATTTGTGCTAATCTATAATTAAGATTTATAATTAAGTTATAGTCAAAACAAAAAGTTTTTTTTTTAATATTATGGTTTTCCTCATTACTCGGTGACTATCTGCCGTATCCGAAAAATTTTCATGAAATCATTTTATTTATTCATATAGCTACGGTTTCAAAAAAATATTATTTTTATTTACTCAAAAAAATTGTTGATAATCGGTTGAAACGAAAAAGACTTGTGACTTTGTTGTACCAGGAAAAAATATAAATTAATTATTTGTGCTAATCTATAATTAAGATTTTTGATTAAGTTATAATAATTAAAATCGAAAAGTATTTAGGTCTTATTTTATACATTTAGTTTTACTAGAACATTAAGTTGATAACGCTTAAAGTGAAAGACAAAAATCACGACGATATTCAAAGTTAAGGGGATATTAATTTTCTAACGAAGGTAAGACATTTTGAAGATGTAACGTCCTACAGGATACATCTTTTGCCTCTACTATAGACTGGTTTAGATATGCAAAAGTATATTTTGAAATTTCAAAATGGGTGGCCACTTTATTATTAGATCACAATCAATCTACTGCCTGCCTAGAAATTTCAAGGTTGTAGATGATTCAAACAAAAATGTGAAACATGGTGGGTAAGCTATAACGAAAGTCACAAGGTCCCACAGCCGCCTCTCATTTGGACGGTAAATATAGTTTGAATTAGCTATTTTAAAGGAAAAAGACAAGGTAATCTTTAACCTTTACTATAAACTGGTTTAGATTTGAAAAAGTGTGCACTGTTTGGAAAAACAGTAACCTTCGGGAATCTAGGCGCACTGCAGGTAATCATCCCTTGTGATGCACTTCGCAAAGCGAGTGGAATGGCAATATGATTTCAAATGATAACCCTGATCGAATCCGGCTGAAGTTAATACACATACTAAATGTATAGGTATACAAGGTACTATTACACAATATGAACCTAAAAGGAAAAGCTGATCTAATCGAGCTGAAGACTTTACATATACTTGCATACCATAAGTATAACAGTGTTAAGTCTTGCTCTACTAGTTAAGTTAGTTATAAGGCTTCTAATTTTGAAGTATATAAAGTAATATCAGCAGTGACAGCAGAATGTTTAATATTCCAAATTGTCAGTCTTATTCCATTGACAAATCGTTTTTCAAATATGGGAGACTGGTTTAGGTAGTTATGCAAAAGTGTCTTGTGAAGTTAAATTATAGTCTGTTTTATGTATTCATTGTTTTTATATAATTTTTGCTTAAATAATTAAAATTCTAAGCTCCCGAAGAATATCAGCGTCGTGGCACTCCTTAAGCTGCCACGATATATCGCACCTTAGGTGTAACAAAACCACAACAAGTCAATTTGCAATTTTACAGGAGAAGACTTTAATTTTTTTTCTTATTCTTTTCCTCGTTACTCGGCGACTATCTGCCGTATCCGAAAAATCTTCATTAAATCATTTTGTTTTTTCATATAGCTACGGTTTCAAGTAAAATTTATTTTCATTTACCTACACAAAAAAAAATATGATAATTGGTCAAAACGAAAAAGACTTGTGACTTTGTTGTACCAGGAAAAAATATAAATTAATTATTTGTGCTAATCTATAATTAAGATTTATAATTAAGTTATAGTCAAAACAAAAAGTTTTTTTTTTTAATATTATGGTTTTCCTCATTACTCGGTGACTATCTGCCGTATCCGAAAAATTTTCATGAAATCATTTTATTTATTCATATAGCTACGGTTTCAAAAAAATATTATTTTTATTTACTCAAAAAAATTGTTGATAATCGGTTGAAACGAAAAAGACTTGTGACTTTGTTGTACCAGGAAAAAATATAAATTAATTATTTGTGCTAATCTATAATTAAGATTTTTGATTAAGTTATAATAATTAAAATCGAAAAGTATTTAGGTCTTATTTTATACATTTAGTTTTACTAGAACATTAAGTTGATAACGCTTAAAGTGAAAGACAAAAATCACGACGATATTCAAAGTTAAGGGGATATTAATTTTCTAACGAAGGTAAGACATTTTGAAGATGTAACGTCCTACAGGATACATCTTTTGCCTCTACTATAGACTGGTTTAGATATGCAAAAGTATATTTTGAAATTTCAAAATGGGTGGCCACTTTATTATTAGATCACAATCAATCTACTGCCTGCCTAGAAATTTCAAGGTTGTAGATGATTCAAACAAAAATGTGAAACATGGTGGGTAAGCTATAACGAAAGTCACAAGGTCCCACAGCCGCCTCTCATTTGGACGGTAAATATAGTTTGAATTAGCTATTTTAAAGGAAAAAGACAAGGTAATCTTTAACCTTTACTATAAACTGGTTTAGATTTGAAAAAGTGTGCACTGTTTGGAAAAACAGTAACCTTCGGGAATCTAGGCGCACTGCAGGTAATCATCCCTTGTGATGCACTTCGCAAAGCGAGTGGAATGGCAATATGATTTCAAATGATAACCCTGATCGAATCCGGCTGAAGTTAATACACATACTAAATGTATAGGTATACAAGGTACTATTACACAATATGAACCTAAAAGGAAAAGCTGATCTAATCGAGCTGAAGACTTTACATATACTTGCATACCATAAGTATAACAGTGTTAAGTCTTGCTCTACTAGTTAAGTTAGTTATAAGGCTTCTAATTTTGAAGTATATAAAGTAATATCAGCAGTGACAGCAGAATGTTTAATATTCCAAATTGTCAGTCTTATTCCATTGACAAATCGTTTTTCAAATATGGGAGACTGGTTTAGGTAGTTATGCAAAAGTGTCTTGTGAAGTTAAATTATAGTCTGTTTTATGTATTCATTGTTTTTATATAATTTTTGCTTAAATAATTAAAATTCTAAGCTCCCGAAGAATATCAGCGTCGTGGCACTCCTTAAGCTGCCACGATATATCGCACCTTAGGTGTAACAAAACCACAACAAGTCAATTTGCAATTTTACAGGAGAAGACTTTAATTTTTTTTCTTATTCTTTTCCTCGTTACTCGGCGACTATCTGCGCTATCCGAAAAATCTTCATTAAATCATTTTGTTTTTTCATATAGCTACGGTTTCAAGTAAAATTTATTTTCATTTACCTACACAAAAAAAAATATGATAATTGGTCAAAACGAAAAAGACTTGTGACTTTGTTGTACCAGGAAAAAATATAAATTAATTATTTGTGCTAATCTATAATTAAGATTTTTGATTAAGTTATAATAATTAAAATCGAAAAGTATTTAGGTCTTATTTTATTCATTTAGTTTTACTAGAACAATTAAGTTGATAACGCTTAAAGTGAAAGACAAAAATCACGACGATATTCAAAGTTAAGGGGATATTAATTTTCTAACGAAGGTAAGACATTTTGAAGATGTAACGTCCTACAGGATACATCTTTTGCCTCTACTATAGACTGGTTTAGATATGCAAAAGTATATTTTGAAATTTCAAAATGGGTGGCCACTTTATTATTAGATCACAATCAATCTACTGCCTGCCTAGAAATTTCAAGGTTGCAGATGATTCAAACAAAAATGTGAAACATGGTGGGTAAGCTATAACGAAAGTCACAAGGTCCCACAGCCGCCTCTCATTTGGACGGTAAATATAGTTTGAATTAGCTATTTTAAAGGAAAAAGACAAGGTAATCTTTAACCTTTACTATAAACTGGTTTAGATTTGAAAAAGTGTGCACTGTTTGGAAAAACAGTAACCTTCGGGTATCTAGGCGCACTGCAGGTAATCATCCCTTGTGATGCACTTCGCAAAGCGAGTGGAATGGCAATATGATTTCAAATGATAACCCTGATCGAATCCGGCTGAAGTTAATACACATACTAAATGTAGGTATACAAGGCACTATTACACAATATGAACCTAAATGGATAAGCTGATCCAATTTAGCTGGGGCCTAATTCGCGTAACCGAATTGCAGTTCGATCGTAATTGAATTGGATGATTTTGACATTTAGCCCATACTAGAACTGTCAAAAACTTGTCGTTTAATTACGATTGAGATAAGATTCGGTTACGCGAATTAGGGGGCTGAAGACTTTACATATACTTACATACCATAAGTATAACAGTGTTAAGTCTTGCTATACTAGTTAAGTTAGTTATAAGGCTTCTAATTTTGAAGTATATAAAGTGATATCAGCAGTGACAGCAGAATGTTTAACATTCCAAAATGTCAGTCTTATTCCATTGACAAATCGTTTTTCGAAGATGGGAGACTGGTTTAGGTAGTTATGCAAAAGTGTCTTGTGAAGTTAAATTATAGTCTGTTTTATGTATTATTATCATTGTTTTTATATAACTTTTGCTTAAATAATTAAAATTCTAAGCTCCCGAAGAATATCAGCGTCGTGGCACTCCTTAAGCTGCCACGATATATCGCACCTTATGTGTAACAAAGCCACAACAAGTCAATTTGCAATTTTACAGGAGAAGACTAATTTTTTTTTCTTATTGTTTTCCTCGTTACTCGGTGACTATCTGCCGTATCCGAAAAATCTTCATGAAATCATTTTATTTATTCATATAGCTACGGTATAAAAAAAATATTAATTTTATTTGTTTAAAAAAAAATGTTGATAATCGGTTAAAATTAAAACGAAAAAGACTTGTGACTTTGTTGTACCAGGAAAAGATATAAATTAATTATTTGTGCTAATTAATAATTAAGATTTATGATAATTAAAATCGATAAGTATTTAGGACTTATTTTGTTCATTTAGTTCTAGTAAAACTATTTTAGTAATTTTCAGGAACAAATTGTCATTTAGTAACTAATATCGTGACTGACTTGTGCCGTGTAGTGCCGGCACATAAAAAGAATAGCACTACCCCCTCTCTTCCCGCGGGCGTGGTAAGAGCCGACAGAGGGAAAACTGCCATCAGGAGATGGGCAGCAGCGTCTCCTAACAACAGCAGGCTATACTGCGATTGCCAACCCGTCTGCCAAGCGTGGCGATAGTGGCAAACTCCCCCCAACATGAGTACCTACCCCACAAAAAAATCTGCCCCCAGTCCTCGGCGGCCCCGCTATGGCAGCGGCTATGGTAACGGCGGGGCAGGGGGTCCTAAGAATACCCGGGTAAGATCCGGCTGCCAACAACGACTCGACCTGGCAACATATAAGTAACACGCGCACACTGAGGCTCGACGCGAAGCTCGTAGAGTTGAAAGAGGCAATTGTTAAGTTACATTGGGATATCATTGGGCTATCTAAAGTCCGAAGAGAGGAGGAGGACTCGATAACCCTGCAATCCGGTAACTTACTATACTACCGGGAGGGCGACCAACAGTCCCTAGGTGGTGTCGGGTTTATCGTCCACAAGTCCCTTGTCAACAACGTGATCACTATCGCAAGTGTTTCGAGCAGGGTAGCGTACCTGATACTCAGAATATCGAAAAGATATTCGCTGAATGTCATTCAGCTTCATGCTCCGACCTCGTAACACGACGATGTCGAAGTGGAGACTATGTATGAGGAGATCTCTAAAGCCATGCATAGCTGTAAAACCCACTACACGGTTGTGATGGGGGATTTCAATGCGAAGTTGGGGCAACGTTGCGTTATAATAAGACATGATATAATATTGTGTTTATGAGATATGAGCAACGAAAAGAAAAAAAAACATATGTATACTGGCTCATACCATTGTTACAATATGGACTTAAATGGAAAAGCTGATCCAATCTGGCTGGAGACTATAATTATACTTATGTACCATAAGTATAACAGTGTTAAGTCTTGCTCTGCTAGTTAGGTTAGTTAGAAGGCTTCTAATTCGGAAGTTTATAAAGTAATATCAGCAGTGACAGCAGAATGTCAAAAATTTCAAAATGGCCGTCTTATTCCATTGACAAATCGTTTACACAGAAAAGGCCGACCAAATCTGGCTAAAGACTATGTACCTAATACAGTGCCTTAGCATTTCGAAGGTAAAAACAACAATAATTATTTAGAATTCGAAATATTTTTGTTCTTGAAACAAACGGTTGCAAATATGCAACTTTTTAAAAAGATGTGTTCTTCTGTAGCCGGACCACAGTTTAGTACTCAGATGCTATAGTTCGAAATAAGACCTACCTAACTAAACTCTACTTTCATCGGAATATATTTTTAGCACCTCAACAGACAAATTTTTAATTTAACAATTACGTGATTCTGCCGCGAAGCAGTGCTCTCTGGCTGCGCCAACACAAATTTAATAAAGTATAATGAACTATTAAGAATTCAATATCCGGAAAAAATCTACCTTAAAGTGCATACGACAACGACGACTATGGTCTAATAAACATACATACACTCACACCTTTTCCCTTCGTCTAATAAAACCCTTTAGTTAAGGAGTTATTGGTCGTAGGGTGTGATCCTGCTGAAGGGTACCTATAGTCTGCAGCAACTTAATTTTGAAATATTTAATATTAACAGATCCTTAAATTAGATAGGTAATAATAACTTTTCTGTTCTCTTCGTTGATAGTTTTTTCTCTCAAGAAACTATTCCTTTGAATTAATTAACCTTTAAAGTATGTGGCGCGGCTAAGGAAGATTACTTTCAGCAAATATAACGAAATACTTATAGTTTTTTTATGAAAACCATAATTGCATAAAAAGTACTTTATAAAAAGACTTGGACTTCATCTATGACTTTGAAAAAGTTGCACTTACTGGTTTTTGCTTACTTAATTAACAACCTATTCTTAGGTAGGTACCTAAGAATAGGTGAGTAAGTGAAAATTTAAAATAGCCAATAAACAAATAACTGTTGCCGCTATTATTATAAATACTAAAGACAAGGGTAAAATAAATATCTACAGGTGCTTTATACAACAAAAGTGAATAGGTTTCTTTAGGTTGTCAAAACGGCAACATGTAGACGATTGAAATATTAACATAGGTAACATAATAGTACTTAAAAATGTATACTAATATTATAAAGCTGAAGAGTTTATTTGTTTGTTTGTTTGAACGCGCTAATCTCAGGAAGTACTGGTTCGAATTGAAAAAATATTTTGTGTTGGATAGTCCATTTATCGAGGAAGGCTTTAGGCTATATAACATCACCCTGCGACCGATAGGAGCGACGCATCAGTGAAAAATGTTACAAAAATAATCGCGATCATAAAAACTGAAATTGACGCGTACGAAGTCGCAGGGAACAGCTAGTAAATAAATAAAATTAAGGTACAGAACCCTTCGTGAGCAAATCAGACTCGCATTTGGTAAATGCCTAGAGCACAATAATCAGGGTTTTTTATTGTTAAGGTACAAGTCTAATCTTCGCAATGGAGCTACTAACTTAGAAGAAGAAGAAGAATAATTCTTTATTTGACATTGAATAAGGTACACTGAAGATCACAGGTTTGTTAATTTGTCTCACTTATCCAGCTAAACACAATAGCATGCAAATATACATTAACCTTTAATAAATTTATCATGTTAAATCACATATTTCTATATAAATTAATTATAATTATAATTTAGGAACATCTGGACAGAGTAGAATAAACGTTCTAAAAGCCATTTATGCAGTGCAATTCCGAATCTTTTTAAAGACATGTCCTTTATCGCCTGAGGTATATTATTAAATATTTTGATGCACATAATATAATAAGTTTTTTTTAAAACGTGCACTTTTAGGTACCTTATATCCACAGAACACGGAAAAAAGGCTACAAATGCGATGTAGGCGGGGCAGTCGCGCCACAGAGGCTGTTAGCAAATGCTCACACTTCTGCCCAAACATGAATGTAAGTGAGCGTTGATTGGTTTCTTTTGACGTCGCGCGACGTTCAAATTCGCTTGATTGGCGTTCTTTGAACTCGTGTATGTGCAGTAGTGCGCAAGCGGTGACATCGCTTCCCATACAAATGGCGCATGACAGCCTTACTAACCTTTTCCCATGTTCTGTGGATCTAACGCACCTACCATTATAACTGTACTATTCTAAATGGTATTACCTCATTAATACCGAACCACGTACATATAGTTCCACAGAACTGCGTGAGGGTACCAAAAGCTTTGCCGACTGAAGCCAGCATCAGCGCAGCGAAGTGTATGGAGTGTTGCGCGGCGTTGTACAAAAGTCTCGGGTTCAGCAGCTGGTAGAGCAGGAGGATCGGGACTAGTATCGTGATGGTGCGGTGGATGAGGTAGATTCTGAAATAAATAAATGTAATAAATAGATAAATTGTTAACAAAAAACAATGCCTTCAAAAAACGGGAAACTAAAAAGTAAAAGTGTATTTACTTACTCGTAGCACAAAGATAGATAAGATAAAGCAAAGATAAGCTTTATTTCTCACCATAACCGTTACAATAGTGATAGGGTTGTACCGAATAGTCGCCGACTGGTCGGTAAAGCCGACTAGTCGGCCCGTTTTTTGCTCGTATTAATATACCTAAGAATTGATGAAATTGAAATCTTTACTGTTATTATTTTTTATTAGAAATACAAAATCAATTTTAAAATGTACTTTTTGTGCAATTTAGAACAGGGTTAGGAAGTTAGGATCCATTCGTTCGATAATTAGTTGGGCTTAGATCCAGGCATTAAACAAGTAAAAAAAAATGTTGCCTATAATTTTATTAAGCTTACAACTTACATAATATTAGAACAATTCTCTTGACCTAATAATAATGAATAAGAACTTAGTACCAGATATAAAAAACTTCTTTATCTGACAACAGAAAGTTAAAATAAATAAAAATTCTACTACACTACAAACGAAGAATTAAGATGACAATCAGATAAAAGAAGGCACTTATCATAAAAAAATGGCAATAGAGTGTGATTAGAGCATGTTACTCTAATTATTATAACCTAAAGCAATAAACGTCTTGGCCGACTAGTCGGTCATTTAGTAGCCGACTAGTCGGCTAGTCGGCCAAAGTGATAGTCGGCCCATCTCTAATAGTGATACCTACAGTTGTAAATTATAACTATAACTTAACTTAATTATCAATCAATCAATCAATCAATCAAATATTTTTATTTGCATAAATACATATTACAAAGATGTTACAAAATATTTTCTTAGTCATTGTATTTAACCTGCTGGCAGGCGTGCAAGTGTTCGTCATTGGAAGCTATTAAATAACAAATTAAAATATTTTATGTCAAATGGAATAAACTTTGCACAATTTCTAATCATTAAGGTATACTTTTTAATGCACACCAAACAAATAACAAATAACACTTGAGAAAGATATACAATTACACAATTTAGGCGGACTTATCGCTTGGATCGATCTCAATCAGACAACCTTCTAGAGAGGATAGTTGAAACAGAGTTGAAATGGAAAGGCGTAATAAATATACATTCAAATGGGTTCATAGTATTCTTCGTTCGTATTCGTACTGTTATAACCCTGTATGATACGGCATGATCGCGAGCGTCAGCGCTTTACTTAATTCAGTACTTTTCCATATTATAATTGCAAGCTGTCATTTTTATACTTATTACAATTTGCTTTCAACTTAGTTAGTTAGCTTTTGGAACTCGCGGATAGCGGTCAATTCTCGATCCGGGCAAATCGAGAGGTCAGTAGTGTGTCAAAATTGTAATTGTGACTTTTGGTCGAATAAATTCAGTCGTGTGAAATTACGTAGTTTTATTTAAAAAGACTTTCGGGCCCGGTCTCCTATCAGTAGGTACCTACCCACCATTGCTGTGGTAATTTGATTCAATTATGGAGGCCTTTATATTGCAGCTGGATGATTATAGGCTGATACTTTAGTCGTTATTCGTATTTTGACTTAGTTATTCAGAAAGTATAAATAATTACTCGTACCTACATAGTGTACAATTTTGTAGTCGGTGCCAAGTAAATTGTTGTGGTATTAAAACCAAAGAAAGCTGTTGGTAATGACAATATTTTATCATTCGTAGCCTGGAATCATCTTCTAGCATACTCCTGTAAATACGGGACAAAGAAAGCATACCTTTGAAGCCGTTTTCTAGATTCAGGCAAATTCTCTTCCTTGTCCTTCGAGAGGTACACGCGGCAGCCCCTCACAAAGTCCTTGTAGTATTGTTTCCAGCTGAAACAATAAATATACATAAAATATAGATTAAATACTCATAAACTTGAAAAATTATGTCTCAGGCGGGACTCGAACCCGCATCTCCTCGCATGCCGGGCGCGGCGCTTTAACCATGCATGCAGCGATAAGAATATGCTTGAAAAATTGACGCCTATGACGTTGTGTCTCGGTGGCTATACGCCGCGCTCGGTGTGCATGGAGATGCGGGTTCAAGTTTCGCCTGAGACATAATTTTTCAAGTTAAAATACAAACAGTAACGACTTGATAGGTAATGGAGTCAATGTTAAAATTCGCAGATGCTTGTACAAAACCGTGAAGAGACCCCCTACTCATCGTTGCCAAGCCAAAGTTACTCTATAGTGTAAGGGTCAAGTTTGAAATTCACTCGGGTTGTCAAATGTCAAGTAACAAACTTAAGTATTCACTCTAAACTGGTCAAAACTCACTGAAGCTGTACAGTAGTGCCAAGAGACCCCCCCCCCTACCCATCCCTGCCAAGCCAAACTCACTCTATAGTGTTAGGTGTGTTAAACTCACAGAGGCTGCCAGGTGTTTGATAGGTGTGCCAAGGGAAATTCACTAAGTATAATGTATTATGTGTTAAAGTATGAAATTGCCGTTTTGTATGGACGAAATCGAGAAAAGTCATTTTTCCATAAGTACTAACAATTTTTTAGTTTTTTTAAAAACGCCTGAACCGATTTCGATGTAATTAAAGGTGAAAGTTAGATGGTTATAAAGCTACGCATTATAGTATTTAAATTTCTGAACTAGTATTGCATTTTTTTACATTTTTTGATACAATACAAAAAGAATTACGCAATAATATGACTATACTTAAGAGCTATAAACAAAATAAAAAGTGGGAAAATAATCGGCAATTTCATACTTTAACCCCTATTATTAACGTACAGAGCTGTCAAGAGAGCCATCCCATACTCATCAGTGCGAAGGCAAACTAACTCTTAGTGTTAGGGTCAAGATTAAACGTCACAGTGGTTTTCAGATGTCAAGACACAGCAACAACTTAAGGTACTAATGAATGCCACGTCCGGCACGCGGGGAGATGCGGGTTCGAGTCCCGCCTGAGTCATAATTTTTCAAGTTTAAATAATGATATTATAATTGCAATTTAATTGCTTTGATATCATATAAAGTTACTGAATGAAGTCAATGATAAAAGTCGCACTGATTAAGATTTATCAGTCTGCATCTACATCATGACTGCTACATAGCCGGAGAGAGGTCCACACACCACTCGTGCCTGCCAAGCCAAACTCACTCTGTAGTGTTTGGGGTCAAGGTTGAAAGTATCTGTAGCTTTCAAAGTCATGGCAGCTGTCAAATCTTGTACAGAGCCGGCAGAAAATCCACCCCCTACTTATCAGTGCCAAGGAAAACTCACTCTATAGTGACAGGGGCAATATTTATAGTCACAGCGGCTGTCAGGTGTCAACAAACGTCAGCGACTTAATTCGGATTAAAAACTCCACTACTTCATGGTGATGGAATCAAGGTTAAGAGTCGCAGTAAAAGACAATCTAATAACGTGCAGAGCTAGCGAAAGAGATGCCCCTACTCACCAGTGCCAAGGCAAAGTCACTCTATAGTATTGTGGTCAAGTTTGAAAATTAGTCAGGTTTTCAAGTGTCAAGAAACAGCAACATAAGATAAATTCACTCTGTACTGGTCAAAACTCACAGAAACTGTACAGAAGTAAGCTTTGGGGTGGTGCGATCTACCTCCTAGTGGTCCACCCTGGGCAGAGGCATCTTTGGTTTTCTAAACCAATGACGACGGCTATCAGATCCCTCTGCGGTGGTAGGCTTCGTAAGAGCCCGCCTGGATGCTACCACCCTCCTGCCGGAGGCTAGCGACAAACTGTGCCTCTGTGTTCCGCTGGTGTGTGGGAGAACCAGTGCCTCTGGGTAAGCTCGCTCCATCTTAGGCTTCTTCTTAACCGTACAGTTAAGTATGTCAAGAGCAAGCCCATCGATTATAAAAAAACCTGCCAAGCCAAACTCACTCTATAGTGTTGGGGTCAAGGTTGAATATCTCGTTGTCGGCGGGCGCGAGGCGCGCGCGCAGGCGGCGCACGCGCGCGCAGCTGAAGGCCCACTCGCGCGTCGCGAAGTACTCCAGCACGTCGTTCATGCTGCTCAGCCGGCCGTGGACCTTGATCAGGTTCATTCTGGAAGAACCGGACATCATCACTTATACAGGGTAAATGTTGTGATATTATTTATTTATTCGCATCGATGAGCTCTAAATCAAATCTTGGTCATCTTTGTCCTTAAAATAGAATGATTCGCCGATATAAGTAAAACAAAATCTAAGAATGCTGAAGTCGATATATTTATATGTTGCAATTCTCTGGCGAAATTTAAGAAGTCTTCCTAAGATCGTGTATTGGTAGCGTATGAAAATATATTATTACTTACAGTCAAACACTTTTATTTCATGATGTAATAGATTAAGGTTACTGATTTCTTATTTTCTTCAATACTATTGTAAGGTACTGATGTCAATTTTGCATGCCGTTATTACCTATAAGTAGGATTTTGTTTAGAATAATTTTCTACTGTCAAGTGTTACTGTATCTTGTACTGGTGTAAATCTTGTTGGTGATCTAATAAATAAAATAAAACAAAATGACGAGGGTTTGTTGGTGGTGTTGGTGATGAAAACGTGATTATTTATTGAAGTCCCTTTAAGGCTGTCCAAGTTACGCTGATTTTAGAGTCACTCTGATCGTACGCTGACCATCAGCGCCGAGCGCCGAAATGTATGGAAATCGCTGTCAGCGCTGACCGCCGTCGGCGCTCAAGTTCATACATTTTGACGGTCAGCTCCGATGATCACCGTGACTCTAAAATCAGCCTTAACATATTATGCATATAAATACTATGGTAGCTATCTGATTTCATCAATTTTGAAAAAAATATTTTTATTCAAATCGGAATCTAAAAACTTTAGGTTTGTAGGTATATAAAAAAAAGATGATATCAAATTTCTAATTTCACCATAGTATTTAATATTGTCGCGGTCATGCTAGAAGGTTCGAGATATCGCTAGAGGAATGTACATAACTACCTAAGTTGAACCACAAAGTAATAACAAGACCTTAGTGCAAGCGACATTGAACTTTAAGTTTACAGATTAAGGCACAAAATGGCATAACTTACTAGAGTTGTTTACGTTTAACGTCCTTGTAATTTCTTCTAGAAAACGAACATTCTAGTATGTACAACCGGCGTCGATGTTGAGATATATAAATAAAAGGACTTGAGACGCCGAGTCAGTTCATTCTGAGCTTTCGGTGCGATACCTGCGAAAGTGATCTAGTGCGAAGTAACGACGACTTTAGCGATACCAACGGATCTAAGGACTACTCTACGGATTGGCTAATAGTGATTTGGAACCAACGACCTCAGCGACCCACCGGACTACGATTCTTGTGATTTGGCTTTCGTGTTAGTGTTTGCGACCTGTTCATCGCCTAATAAATTCTTCTAATAAGTCAAAGGTGTTTTATCCAAATCCCGAACTCCACGTTCGTAACAATATGCTTAAGTTAACATAGGTTTTAGACTATATTCTTTAAAAAAGTTCTTAATCGCGATCATAATAACATAAATTGACGCGGACAAAGTCGCGGGCAATAGCTAGTTTCTAGATAATGTAACAGCTTACCTTGTCTTCTGATGACTAAATATCCTCATCGAATATTCGATGATGTGAAAAGGCGCAGTCTGCACCAGGAACTTCATTGTTTGGTACACAAATCTGGAAATACACGTAAGCTAAAAGACTAGTAAAGGTAAAAAGATCAAAGGGAAGAAGAAAACATTTTCGTCGGTCTCAGGTAGGACCAACGCCCCGTTGGTCTAGTGGTTTAAATACCGGGCCAAGATCTCGGGGTCCCAGGTTCGATCCCCGGGTCGGGCAACAAAAAGTTTCGAATTTTCGAACGTTGCTCGGGTTTGTGATCACCAACCCGTTGGCAAGCGTGGTTATTATGCCAGTTCCCATCATTGCTGTGGTAACTTGAATTCAACGATGGAGGCCTTTTCCCTGCAGTGGGATGATTATAGGCTGTTACTTTACTTTACTTTACAGGTAGGACTTGATTGAACCCACAACCACTACCGGGCGACTGTTCTATCCACAGAACATGGAAGAAGGTTAGAAAGGCTGTAAAGCGCCATTTGAGAACCGACGCCGCGTGCGCCCCACTACTACTTGTGCGCATAATAAACACAAGCTTTCGCACACATAATCGAGTTCAAAGAACTCCAATCAAGCGAATTCTCTTGACATCTTTGTTGTTGAAAAGAAACCAATCACAGCGCTCACTCACATTCATGTTTGGGCACAAGTATGTGCGTTTGTTCATAACCTCTGTGGCGCGCCTGCCCCGCCTACAACCTTTTTTCCATGTACTGTGCTTCTAACCAATCGACCTACTAAGACACTGTTTTTGTCGACGAATACATTCAAGGCTTGATGCCAGTTGTAAGCCAGCGGAGATTTGATCAATACTTTTGAATATGTCCTTCCACACTCAAGAGAAATATTTTTTTAAATATTTTGCAATCGGATAAGATGTAACAATATTATGAATGTTTTGAAATTAAACATATAAATTGTTAAAGAAAACTGAAAATAAAGTTCTTAGAAAAAAAAAATATTCCTCGACTAACAATGAGGCTCAGTTGGTAAGATAAAGGTAGGGTCAAGTCCTATCTAAGATAGTGGAAACATTTTTATTTAAAGTAATTTTGAATTTTGACGACCTCCGTGGCGGAGTGGCGTAAACACCGGTTTTTAAGGTGTCGCGTGCTCCGAGGCCCCGGGTTCGATTCCCGGACGGATCAATGTATAAAAAAGTATTTTTATTTTTATTTTTTCGGGTCTGGGTGTTTGTGGTTCCTTCGTTATTTCTGGTCTCCAAAATACGAGTGTTTTAAGTAGTTATTCAAATTGGGATCAGAACAATGTATGACGTGATGTTGTCCAAATATTTTATTAATATTATTTTCTGGGTGTCTAGAACTAGTGCTTTTTCGACATCTTTCAAATGATTCATAGCTGAAGCCCATTTAAGATAGCCAAAACATTACATGGACAATACAAAGGTACAAGTCCGTATTTGATATGAGACTACACTATCTCCGTCCCTCACCTGTTGCTAGTGAACAAGCAGGACGGGTACCACGCGACGTCCGCTTGCGGCTCGCGCCGACTCCCGCGCACCACGGCCGCGCGCATCGCCTCCCACGTCGTCGGGTTCTCGGAGGTGCTGCAGTTGTATACGCGGACTGTGGGGGGGCTGGAAGAGGACACAGCAATAAGGAAGATTAATGCCTCCTAGGGGTTGAGGGATTAAATTCCATAATAATATTATAAAGCTGAAGAGTTTGTTTGTTTGTTTGAACGTGTTAATCTCAAGAATAACTGGTTCGAATTAAAAAAATATTTTTGTGTTGGATAGTCCATTTATCGAGGAAGGCTTTAGGCTATATAATATCACGCTGCGACCGATAGGAGCGAAGCATCAGTGAAAAATGTTTCAAAAAAAAAACACGATCATAATATAACAGAAAGTTTGAATAAACAATTAATATTTTTCAAAATATATTTTCATTGATAGGTTTTACGTACGAACGTAATGTAGGACGCCCTCAGGCCAGGTGGAGTGATGATTTGCGCAAGGTGGCTGGCAGGAGCTGGATGCGAGAAGCCGAGGATCGACCTAAGTGGCGTGCAATGGGGACTACCGTTTCTTTGCTCACCAGTTGGCGCCACTGTAGACTGAGGTCCGGAGGTATAGCTGTCAAAGGCGATCGGCGTCGAAACAAAGTGTTATATCTTCAATCTATTAAGGTTTATTATTTATAAAAAACTATCTTGATATCAACAAACTAACTTCTGAAATACTTAGTTGCTCTTGAGGCCGCCTATTTTTGCGCTTTTTCTTAATTCCGCTTTCAAAGCGTTTCACATTAATCGCCAAATAATCCACATATGCGAAATTTTACGAAGGAGATCACTTTCCAGCAGGTAAATTAAAGAAATTATAATTTATGCAACAAAGCCCGCTAAAACCAGTGAAAAGTGATTGATATTGGACCTCACGCGACACAAGCGCCTCTAGTGGCAAATTTACTAGCGATAGCCCCCATTACAGTGGACTGCAAAAGGCTGATGATGATGATGATGATAGATTTTATAACATTGCCACGATATTATACAGAGTGCTTACACGTGGGCTTCATGTTCCAGGTGGTTTAAAATGAACGGTGTAAACAACAAGATGCAATAAAGGACTTTGAATATAAAGTCTCACTTGTCGACGGCCGTCTCCCAGGCGACGGCGATGAGCGTGTCGATGGCGACGTCGACGGGGAGCAGGTCCGCGCGCCGCGACCCGTCGCAGCGGAACACGTGCAGGAGCCCTGGAACCATATTGATCATACTAATAAACCCCGCAGGGCAGCTTGTGGCGAGCTGTTGGGCAGCAGCGACCCCACGGACCTGAGTGCTCCCGGGAGTATCCCTGTTCCGGTTGGCCGGAGTGAACACTGACGAGGAACATATCTCCCACCTCTTGCTTGCCTTCATTCCACTCCTCAAGCACCTCAAGCTATGTTGCCCCCTGTCGCTACGTCACTATGTGCTAGCGGCCGTTTTCGGGGGCCCATTAATTGAGTATGCATTTTATCCGTGTGAGTAACATAGATCAGGCAGGGGCCATAGTCCTTCCATAGTCCCAGTTAACCAGTCCACTAACACCCAAACCCATAGCCCAGTATCCTTTGTATCCACTTACTGCAATAGTCCTGCAACCGGGGGTTATCTTTAGGTGTACTTGTATAGTGCGCACAGGGATAGTCGTCAGTTGGTGTCACATTACATCATTTAGATAATTGTTGTCTAACGGACCTCTGCGAGTCGGCTTCGGCCTCTCGTACGCCTTCCAAAGGTCCGGACCTCCATAGTCCCGTGATTGGAAAATGACTAACATAATAATAATATTCATCTTCATCACCTCAGGCAGACGATGCCCACTGCTGGACATAGGCTTCCCCTAAGGATCTCCACAACGATCAGTCCCACGTGTAACAGCTTCCAGCGACCTTCTCCAGACCGTCATCCGGTGCGCGGCCGCCATTCCAGAAACTTACCACCTCAAAGCCATCGGTTCTTTTCACTATGTGTCCCGCCCCCTGCCACTTCAGCTCCGCATTTCATCGAGCGATGTCGGTTATTTTGATTCTATCACGCAGGGAAATACCAGCATGGCTCGTTCCATTGCCCGCTGTGCAGCCTTAGCTTTCTTATGAGCCCCATAGTTAAGCGACCGCGTTTCAGTTCCAAAAGTCATTACTGGCATCACGCACTGGTCAAAGACTTCAGTCTTGAGACATTAAGTCATTTGGACACGAAGTTTTTTTCGTATCTTCTTGAACACAATCAATTCGAGTTGGATTCAACGAGAGATCTGTTTCTTCAAATTGTAACCTTTGAATACCTGAACACAATACTCGCAGATCTTAGTAGTACTTCCCAAAGAGTGGGACTTACGATGAACATGGAAATGTTGTACCCACATGTAGTACCCGCTACAGTTTATATTAGGAAGTTGGGTGGTGCTGAAGGAAGTTGAGGTTGAACTCAAAGTTTTTGACTATACGTTTGCCTGGGACAGGGATGTGTTGCCCGAGTGCGTGTTGCCAGTGGCCAAGGGACTGAAACGTAAAGTAAGTAAAAGTAACAGCCTATAATCATCCCACTGCAGGGAAAAGGCCTCCATTATTGAATTCAAGTTACCACAGCAATGATGGGTGTACTGACATAATCACCACGCTTGCCAAATGCGGGTTGGTGATCACAAACCCGAGCAACGTTCGTTGCCCGACCCGGGATTCGAACCACTAGACCAACGGGGCGTTACTGCAACTGCAACTGAAACGTGGTCATTATGGATTTAGAAAATTATTTTGCTAATGATTTCCGCTTGTTAATATACCGGCCTAGATACCTTCACCACACTACCCGCACTAACACTGATTTGAGGAAGCACCTGCACCACACTAACACTGATTGAGCAAGCACTATTTCATGCAGGAAAACCGCCCGCCCTCCCTCAAAAATGCATGCAGTACAGTTAATGCAATTATTAGTACCCGCAACACCAATATAATAAACTCTGTTCCCAACAAAAAAGAAAATAGATATAGTTCTAGTATGGTTTACTTAGGTCAGTTATCAGAACGTATTTCTAAAACACTAAAAAATCACGACATATACGCGGCCTTTAACACAAATAATTCATTAAGAAAACTCTGTAACGGTAAAGATAGGTTAGATAAACTTAAGAAATCTGGTGTTTATAAGATAGATTGTAGGGAGTGTAACTCGTCTTATATAGGACAGACCGGCCGTAGTTTCAACACACGTTATAAAGAACACATATCCGCCTATCGAAATAATCACCCAGAAAAGTCTCATTTTGCAAAACATCTTATAGATTCGGGACATAGTATCCCAGACGATCATACTTTTTCAATTTTACACACATGTAAAAAAAGTTTAAAACTGTCAGTGTTAGAACAATTAGAAATAGTAAAACATAAAAAAGACAACACGCTTACATTGTTGAATGAACAGGTCAGTTTCGTCACTTCCCCACTACTCAATATTTTTTCAAATTCAAATCACAATTAAAATTTAAATTCAAATCACAATAATTATAATTTAAATTCAAATTTATTTAATTTAAAATCATAATTATCATTTAAATTAAAACTCAAACCACTTTCAATCAAATCAAACCAATTTCAATAACAACGCAGATTGAACGTCACAACCTGTTGTCGTAGTGGGGAGTTTCTATAAAAGGCCTGTTCGCCAGTTTTCACAGCTTAGAGGTGTGTCATTCCGCTCTCAGCGCTCGCACAGGTCGGACGCTCGCTCCGCTGTCGATCCGCTGTCGATCCGTCTCGCTGTTCGCAGCATTTCTATCTTATTTCTTTCTACGTGGTTTCGCCCGCGGCTCTCCAAAGGTTAACCTAACGGTGTCAACTGACCTTTGTTGAGTTAAACGCTTTTTTCAAAGCGGTTCTGTTCGATAGGGAGCGACAGACAGTGCCTTTTTCAAGGCGCTGAAATTTCCCTCCGCCGCCGGTATATCGGGCTGTAAGTCTAGGCCTCCTGGAAGGCACGTTTGAGAGGGTGAGGCGTTCCTCCTCGCCCTAGAGACACTAGAAACTGCAGTCCTTTCCCTGCCGGGCGTGACCCACCCTACCCATCCTTATATTCCATCCCTTAGGGAGCGTATCCCGGGCCATTTCGGTGGCTCGGTCCCTCCCGAAGGACTGCTAGGCGTAGGCCACTCACCCCGCGGCGACATCACATCGTCGTGGGACCACCCAGTGTTAGGGACCTCACATCCTTTTTAGGCACACCCGACTCAACCAACCTTCCTGTGGCAGGTTGGACCACACAGACACCCATCACTCACCGTCACCGAGTTTCTTGCCGATTCTTCTCGGTGAAGGCGCGTTCCGAATCGGTGGTAAATAAAAATTACTACCTAAGGTCCTCCCTCCACGATGGAGGTACTCTTTTTAGAGTACCTCCGATCGTTAGGAGGCGACGCGTTGAAAGGCTTTAATGACTTTCGTCGCGCTCGTGAAGCCTCCGAAGACTCGCCCGCCTCCCCAGACCCAGAGCCCGTTCCCATGGAGGAAGAGGAAAGCCCTTCGGGCTCCTCCTCTCCTCCCACACCCTCCAGCTCCTCATCAGAGGATAGTCACGAGTCCCCCGTTAGTGACGGCTCCTCCTCTTCGGAGGAAACGTCTCAAACCGAGGAGTCCGATTCCGAAGGGTTCACTCCAGTGACCCACGGAAAGCGGGCGCGTAAGCCCGCGCGTTCCGAACCCCCGGCGAAAACCGCCAAAATCTCCCACGGGCAACCCAGACCGGCCAAGGCATCCGCCGCCAGCTCCGCCCCTGCCCCAGCCCCAACCTCGCAGTCTGCTTCACAGACAAAAAAGGCCCCCCTTCCCCCGCCCATCGTAGTCCAGGACAAGTCGGCCTGGACAAATATTTCGGCTGCTCTCAATGAGCGCCACATTGCGTTTTCACACGCAAAGTCGGCTTCCGACGGAATCCGCGTGCAAACGCCGGACATTGCCTCCTACAGGCAGCTCCAACATTACCTCAACGTAAGGAAGATCTACTTCCATACGTACACTCCCGTCGAGGAGAAGAAGCTCCGCGTGGTTGTACGCGGAATTCCGAAAGAAGTCGACACAGACTTCATACTCACCGACCTTCAGTCGAAACAGCTTCCAGCTCTGGAAGTCCACCGCTTATTTAAAGCGCGTGGCAAAGCCCCTTACGATTTAGTACAAATCGTACTAGAAAATACCCCTGAAGGCAAAAAGATTTTTAATATAAAATCTATATGCCATATCTCCGGCCTCCGTATCGAGACCCCTCATAAAAAACTCACCCCTGGCCAGTGTCATCGCTGCCAGTTGTACGGGCACTCTGCCCGTAATTGTCACGCACGCCCGCGCTGCGTGAAATGCCTGGGCGACCATGGTACCGCCGACTGTCCTCGTTGTAAGGACACGGCGACTACCCCGCCCGCGTGTGTACTCTGCGGAGAGCAGGGACACACCGCGAATTATCGCGGTTGCCCCCGTGCTCCGCGAGTAAACTCACGGGTGCAGGCACCTAAGGCCGCGCACTTCCCAGCCCCTTCTTTTCGCCAGTTTCAGGCTCAACCCGCAGCCTTCCCAGAGTTGCGTCCTTACGGTCACAACGCGTGGTCTCGACCACTACCCTGGGCAAGGAATGCCTACACCCCGGTCCCGGCCTTAAGCCAAACTGCAGCAATCCCGACGGCCCCTAAGGCCCCAAATATGGCCCCTATGGCCGCTACTGTGGCCCCTAAGGCCCCCATTGTGGCCCCTAAGGCCACCATTACTGCCCCTCAGGCACCACCAGTAGTCCCTAAGGCCCCTCAGGCACAGCAGGCCCCGGTCACCCTCCGTGACCCGCGATCAAATGCCCCTAAGGCTTCGCCAATTGTCCCGTACGAGCAGGATGCCATGCTCATATATAATCTCAGCCAAATCAACCCGGCTGAAATTAGATATGTAGCAGCCCAAATCCGTGCGCATCAAAAAGACCCATGCGCAATGCTTTGTCTTTTAGATAAGCACGCCGACCTCCTCCAAAAAGTTAGAAACATTTCCTCACCATGAATAATACACCCTCTAGAACGAAACCCCGGTCCCTTACCATCGCATTTTTTAATGCCTTTGGTCTTCAAAAACAAAAGGTAGAGATATCACTCTTCCTTATGAAGCACCAAGTCGACATCTTTTTGGTACAAGAAACCTTATTAAAACCCTCCATCCTCCCTCGTAGTGCTATGATTGCCAACTATAACGTAGTTCGCAACGATAGGCCCACTAGAGGTGGCGGCACTCTAATTTATTACAAACGCTCCTTGCATTGCGTTCCCCTCGACCCTCCCACGCTCACAAACGTTGAAGCGTCTGTCTGTCGGCTAGCCATGACCGGCCATCAACCAGTCATAATAGCTTCCATTTATCAACCTGGCGACAAGACTCCCTTAAGGAGCGATTATGAGGCTCTTTTTGCTATGGGACCCTCCGTCATTCTCGGCGGAGATTTCAATAGCAAGAATACTCAGTGGAACTGTTTAACAACCTCCAGCAATGGTAGAGAGTTAGCAGATCTCGCTGAAGTCCTCAATTTTGACATCATCGCCCCCCTTTCTCCGACCCACTATCCTTTTAACGTAAACCACAGACCCGATATCTTGGACATGGCGGTTCTAAAGAATGTAGGCCTGCGCCTTCGTTCAATAGAAGTCCACCATGACCTAGATTCTGACCATCGCCCAGTTGTCCTCCAATTAGGTCCCTCTGACCAACAGATATCCATGAAAACAATACTGGACTGGCACAGGCTCGAGAGCAATCTTGGACCTAGTCCCGATTCAGTATTTAACTCAATCCCAGACAGGTTAGGATCGCCTCACGAGACTAACCAAGCGATCGATGCCCTCACTAGCCACATCACGACCGCTATTAGCGATTCGTCTAGGCAAGTTCCAGATATGCCTAGGCATAGATTGAACTTGCCGGATGACGTGAGAGAGCTGTTGAGGGCAAAGAGAGCTGCGACCAGAGCTTATGACTCCTATCCCACCGAATATAACCGAACCCTTCTACGCACTTTACGGACATCTGTAAAGGAACGTATTAAGGCTCTTCGGGAAAGTCAGTGGGATAGCCTACTTGAAACGATCTCACCATCTCACCAAGCCTATTGGAAGTTGGCGAGATCCTTCAAGTCAGATATAGTCACATCTATGCCTCCTCTCTCTAGACCCGACAACTCCGTCGTATTCGACGACGAAGAGAAAGCCGAATGTCTGGCCGACAGCCTAGAGGCCCAGTGCTCTCCTAGCACGCTTCCTATAGACGCTGCCCACCTTAGTATGGTGGACAGCGAAGTCGAACGTCTCTCGGCCCTCCCTCCAACCTGCCCCCTTGCACCCACCACCGCCGATGAGGTGCAAACCATCATCAAAGGTTTCCGTCCAAACAAGGCTCCCGGTCCGGACCGGATCTCCAACAGAGTCTTACGAGTCCTCCCCGCCCAACTGATTTGCCTATTGGTTGCTATCTTCAATAGTGCCATGGCAAACTGCATCTTTCCAACCGCGTGGAAAGAAGCAGACGTCATAGGTATCCCTAAGCCCGGCAAGGACCGCTCCAAGCCCGCCAACTACAGGCCCATCAGTCTCCTCAAGACTATGGGCAAATTATACGAGCGTGTTCTCGTCTCCCGCCTAAGAGATTACATTTTCTCGAACAATCTCTTAATCAACGAACAGTTTGGCTTCAGAGCCTCCCACTCTTGTGTCGAACAGGTGCACCGCCTAACGGAGCACATTCTCGACGGCCTTAACAGATCCAAACCGATGGTAACCGGTGCACTCTTCTTCGATGTAGCGAAAGCATTTGACAAAGTCTGGCACAACGGCTTGATCTACAAGCTGTACCAACTCAAAGTGCCCGACAGTCTCGTGCTCATCCTTCGAGACTTTCTGTCAAATCGTACCTTTCGCTACCGCGTAGAGGGGTCCTATTCATCTCCCCGCCCCATCAGGGCTGGAGTCCCTCAGGGCTCCGTGCTATCCCCTCTTCTCTTTTCAATTTTCATTAACGACATTCCCAGGTCACCGCAAGTAGAGCTAGCTCTATTTGCGGACGACACAGCCCTCTATCACTCTGGCTACCATGCCGGTTACATCATTAAGGCACTACAACGTGCAGCCCAATCCCTAGGTGACTGGTTTAGGATGTGGCGAATAGAGGTAAACCCCGAGAAAAGTGCAGCAGTGTACTTTACTCGAGGTTTCTTCGCTTCAAAACATCCTAAACGATGTCTCACACCTATCACCCTATACGACCGTCCGATCCCTTGGGAGAAGACAGTCAAATACCTAGGTGTCACCTTAGACCGTAGAATGAGCTTTAAACCTCACATAAAACGCGTCCGTCAGACTGCAGCCTTTTACTTTTCAAGGCTCTACTACTATATCGGCAGGAAGAGTAAAATGTCACTTAGAAATAAGTTGACAATTTACAAAGCCTGTATTCGACCCGTGATGACTTACGCTAGTCCAGTGTTCGCTCACGCCAGCCCCTCAGAACTAGAAAGACTCCAAATCCTCCAAAACAAATTCTTACGCTCTGCCTCGGACGCCCCGTGGTATGTGCGTAACGATAATTTGCATCGCGACCTTAACATTCCGTCGATTGCCAGCTTTATGAAAGAAGCGTCTCAACACTTCTTTGATAAAGCCGTCAATCATACGAATCCTCTCATAGTCAAAGCCGCCACCTACTTGTGCCAAAAAGATGTCGAAGCCCGTTTCCGCCGACCGAGGAACGTTCTCGAAGATCCCGACGACGAAATCACATCGTTCGTAAAACAATTCACCACTCACAACAGTACACACCCGACAAGCACTAGATCGAATCAGCGCACTCGCCGGCGAGTGCGAGGACCCTTGCATCATTTTGGCAGGTACAGACATGTACCTGGCCGCTTCTCACCAGTCCGCCCTTCGGACGACGGCCCAAGCCGAGGTCCGAGCCTACAGAGGCGCCCTTGAGGCCTAGTCTGCCCCCCTCGATCGGGCCCACTAGAACGGGGCTCGCGTAGATCGGTCTGTATGCACAGACCAGTCTGTGTTGCAGCGCCGAGCTACGCGATGCAACCACTAGTCGGGTTGACCTCTTGGCCGGGTGCCTTCAGCATCCGGCACGGTCCGATCGCGCCGCTAGTACGGGGCCCCTGCGCGGGCGAGCCCTAGGCTTCGCTACGCGAAGCCTAGGACTCGCCTCGCGCTCGAGGTACCCGCTAGCAGGCCGCTTTTGGGCTGAGTACCTTCCGCACTCGCCTAAAACCCGCCCGGTGAAGCTGTAACGGCCTTCTGCCACAGCATAGGTCCATTCTAAAAAAAAAAAAAAAAAAAAAAAAAAAAAAAAAAAAAAAAAAAATTCACAGCTTAGTCGTCGGAGCGCAGCGAAGGCGACAACATCTCCTGAGGATGCCACGTGAAGTGGCGAAACGCATCAAGGTTTTTATTATATTGGTGTTGCCGGTACTAATAATTGCATTAACTGTACTGCATGCATTTTTGAGGGAGGGCGGACGGTTTTCCTGCATGAAATAGTGCTTGCTCAATCAGTGTTAGTGTGGTGCAGGTGCTTCCTCAAATCAGTGTTAGTGCGGGTAGTGTGGTGAAGGTATCTAGGCCGGTATATTAACAAGCGGAAATCATTAGCAAAATAATTTTCTAAATCCATAATTAGTTATGGATTTCCGCAAAGTAACGCCTGAGTCTATTAATTTTATGAAACGTGGTCGTTTAATATGGCTCTTACAAGAAGGCTCAAGGTCACACAGTGGGCAAAGCAAACAGCAATGCTCAGTATTTCCCTGCGTGATAGAATCAGAAATGAGGATATCCGTAGGTGAACTAAGATCACCGACATCGCTCCAAGAATTGCGATCGATGGCCATTTGGGCGGGAAGGTTCTGGAATAGACGACCTTGCAACGGATGGCAAATTTTTATCAGACATTGACCTATCGAGAATCAACACTAATAGTTACCGCTGCCAATAGCCACGATGACCCCGGCCGGCCCGTTGTACCCGGCCATCCAGCCGGGCCGCGGGCTGCGCAGCGCGCCCGTCACTATCGTGGGCCGCAGCAGCGCGCGTGCGTACGCGCAGCTCCTCTGTGCGAGCGCCGCCTCGCCGAGCGCTTTGGTGTACGTGTAGGTGTTCGGCTTGGGGGATATTAACCTGCGAGAGGACAGTGTGTTAGTGACACTGTGGCAGAGTGGCGTATCGTCAATCGACATACAGGTGAAACCAAAAGAGCTTGTAAAAACGTGACACAAAAAATAATTATCTAATTTGGTGCAGTCGATCGGAAGTTGTGTAAATACATTTCAGCGATTTATTTGTATTTATAGGTCAAAGAAGATGATCTAGGAATTGAGAATAAGGTTTGAATACCGGGCCAAGAACTCGGGGTCCCGGGTTCGATCCCGGGTTGGGCAACAAAAGTTTCGAATTTTCGAACATTGCTCGGGTTTGTGGTCACCAACGCGCATTTGTCAAGCTTTATTTCAGTGATGAAAGTCTTTGCCCTACAGTGGGGTGATTGAGCTTCAGACTGCGAAAAGTTGGAAATTCTCTCATGGGAAATTGTATTCGTACTATATTCAACTTATTACGATAGGGTATTGCTGAACTTCCTGCACATAATCTTAAATCATATCTATGTCAAAGTAATTTTAATGAAAAAGGGCTATTACACTTTTAATGATTACTTAAATGATAGATATGTATGGCATTAAATTGTCCTTGCTCGTATTTGCTTAAACTATTTGTAAACAATCATTTAAAAAGAGGCTGATAGTAGTGACCAAGTTTGTTGCGCTGCTTCTTCTCGGCATTAACCTAGACTTGTCTCAGACTTGTCCCGAAGCAGTTGTAGGTTTAAATATTGGGACGTGTAAAAGCGCCTCATTGCAGAAATAAAACTGATTCTATTATAGACCGTCACTAATTAAAGAAACAATTTAACGTTATTAAACGTTTCAGTTGATATTGATACGTCAACCTATCAATATCGATGTATACTCGTATGTGTGTAGATACGCTATCGCTTTGGGTACTCAACCTGTAATGATAGTTTTAAGAATGTTTGTACGAAAAAATAGAATTTCAAATTATTAACCTCTTGACTTCCTCGCCGGGTGTGTCGTTGGGCAGTGCGAGCGCGCTCGCGAGCATGCTCGGCAGCGCGCTCGGCAGCGGGTACACGCGCTCCTCTACAGACGACAGCTCCGCGTTGCTGTAGCCCGTGGATACGTGGACGAAGGACTGGGAACGAATTAATGAATCAATCGTTTATTTGCTCTAAATAGGTAAATTTTTACATTTGGTTGTGTTGATACATTCTTGGAAAGCACTTAAAAATATCTAACTATTCTTGCAAAATATGCATAACAATTTATTTAAAACTTATCCATAAGATATTCATTAACATCATAACATTTATCTGCTAAAATTTGGTTAAAATATTTTTAAATTAATACATAGGTATTACTTTTATAGCGTATAAAATATATCATAATTTAATTAAAATTTATCTATAAATGAATGAATGAACTATATTATTATTACAGATTAAACAAAAAAAAGATTCTCGATAAGTTACATTAAATGAATGTATGGATTGATGAGGTATTTATTCACACCGAACAGAGAAACTATGTTTTATTAGATCTACTCTTTAAGGGACGTCCTATATAATCAACTTACTGTAAACTTGTAGTCACAACAGTACAGTAAAAAAAAAATATATTAAATTATTCTTACCATTATTTTATGTTTAGTAAATTGTTGACAAGTTATTATGTATTAGGCTTTTATTTAGGATATTATTAATCTATACTAATATTATAAAGCTGAAGAGTTTGTTTGTTAGTTTGTTTGTTAGTTTGTTTGTTAGCGCGTTCAAACATCTCCGGAAATACTGGTTCGATATGAAAAAATTTTTTGTGTTGGATAGTCCATTTATCGAGGAAGGCTTTAGGCTAATTATAACATCACGCTGCGACCAATAGGACCGACGCATCAGTGAAAAATGTTGCAAAAATAATTGCGTTCTTATTAACAGAAATTGACGCGGACGAAGTCGCGGGGAACAGTTAGTTATGGATAAATATTTTGCTTGTGATAGATATGACGACCTCCGCGGCGGAGTGGCGGACACACCGGTTTTCAAGGTGTCGCCTGCTCCGAGGTCCCGGGTTCGATTCCCGGACGGCTCAATGTAGAAAAAATAAGTTTTTCTACATTTTCTTGGGTCTGGGTGCTTGTGGTACCTTCGTTTTCTCTGGTTTCCAAAATACGAATGCTTTAAAAAGTTATTCAAATTGGGGTCAGTACAATGTATGTGATGTTGTCCGCATTTATTATTTATTTTTATTTATAGATAAAATTAATTATGTAAGACTTTTTCGCCTGAAATTCAGGTAATGCTAGTTCAGATACAATTGTATTTTGCGTGTTTATAATATATCCAATAAGTTTTCAATAAGAATTCTATTAATTTTTTTATTTAAATAATTTGTCAAATCCTTAATTAAAACTGTGTTAAATAAAAACTACAGCGGCCCTCGGGTCGTGACAGCACACGCTGAGGCTGGGACCTAATTGACCACTTTTAAATGTTGTTCAATCTTAATCTTGTGTCTTTGGATCTAATGTTTTGTTCTGTGATTTTCGTTTGTTTGCTTGTGGTCAATTAAACGTTTTCTTTTTTTTATTATTATTGTACCTTGATGTGTGGCAAGCGGTCGCAAACGTCCATAAGATGGTAGACAGACAGCACGTTCTGCTCGGCGGCGGCGCGCAGCGGCTCGTCGAAGCGCACCGTGGCCGCACAGTTGAATACTACTGACACCTGAAAACATTAGAATTATGTAAGATACATACATACATACTATCACTCCTCCTTCCCAACGGAGTAGGCAGAGACCAAGGCCTTCCACTTACTACGATCCTGGCATACATCTTTCGCTTCTTCCACATTCATCAATCTTTTCATGCATGCTCGTCGGTTTAGAGTACTCTTGACCAGACCTTTCTTCAGAACATCCCCGATTTGATCGTGATAAGTTCGTCTAGGCCTTCCTTTTTCAACGTTCCTTTTCACACGATCTGTCTAGTCATTCTTCTCTCATTCATCCTCTCTACATGCCCATACCATCTAAGCATCCCTTTCTCAATCCGTGTAACAATATCTTCTTTCACACCACAACTTTCTCTTATCACACTATTTCTTATCCTGTCACTCAATTTCAGTCCTAACATACTTCTTAGCGCTCTCTTTTCTACTGCATTTATTCTACTTTCATGCTTTTTCTGCTATACCCAACTTTCACTTCCGTACATGAGTGTTGGAACCAACACCCCTCTATGCACAGCCAGACGAGCTTTCGTAGAAATCTTCTGGCTATTCACAAAGGCGTGCAGCGCACCATTCACTCTGTTACCAGCATTTACTCTCTTTTCAATATCACTTTCATACTTTCCGTCCCTAGTAAACAACGACCCCAAGTATACAAACTCATTCACTTGCTCCAGTTCATCACCACCAATCCGAATACATACTTCTGTCATGCTTGTCATACATTCTACAGACAACGGCAGGTCAACCTACCCAAAAGGTTAACCGTCATTGAATTGATTTTCAACTTTAAGTCCAACCAGTAGAGATGACAGATAGCATGACAGAGTGTAACATTTTGATAGGAGATGAAAAAGTGGAGCAATTGAAGGAGTTAGTTTATTTGGGATCAATGTTTACAGCGGATGGAAGGTGTAATAGTGATATTGAAAGGAGAGTAAATGCCGGCAACATGGTGAATGGAGCGTTGCAAGCTTTTATGAGCAGTCAGAAGGTGTCCGAAAAGGCCCGCCTGGCTGTGCATGGAGGGGTGTTGGTTCTAACACTGATGTATGGGAGTGAAAGTTGGGTGTGGCAGAGAAAACATGAAAGCAGAATAAATGCAGTAGAAATGAGAGCGTTAAGAAGTATGATTAGAGTCAATCTAAGTGACAGGATTAAAAATAGTGTGATAAGGAATCGATGTGGTGTAAAAGAGGATGTAGTGACCAGTATTGAAAAAGGAATGCTTAAATGGTTTGGACATGTTGAGAGGATGAATGAAAGCAGGTTGACTAAAAAGATATATATGGCGAGTATGAATGGAAATGTTGGAAGGGGAAGGCCTCGACGAACTTATCTTGATCAAATCGGGGAAGTTCTAAAGAAAGGTCAGGTCAAGAGTACCCTTAACCGGCGAGCGTGTATGAAAAGATTAATGAATGTGGATGAAGCGAAAGTAGTCTGTAAGGATCGTAGCAAGTGGAGAGATGTGGTCTCTGCCTACCCCTCCGGGAAAAAGGCGTGAGTGTATGTATGTATGTATGTATGCAGTAGAGATCAATATCAATTGAGAAAATTTGACGTTATGTGGTAGGTTGATGTGCTGTTGTCTGTACATGCTTTGAAGTACCAAAGCAAAGAATTATTGTAAAGAAAATAAACTATACAACGATTTTTGTGATATAAAATTCTTCAAAAAAATATAAAAATTGTTACAGCGTTTCCTCTTCAGTAAATTTTTTCAATTTACCTCTGGTATTTATTGAATCACTGTTACTGCTTTGCATTCTGGCATTCTTTCGTATTGTACATTATTGCTAAAAGCGGCCGCTTTTGGCGTTAGCGACAAATTCTACTTTATAAACAATCTAATGAAAAGTTTACTATGATTACTAAACAATTTTTTTATAAAATAATACTGTTTTAGTTTTTTTAGAATTGTTTTTGTTTAGAAGTATTAAAATTAAATCGATTGGGGGCAGCACTTGGCTCTAGTAGTCGCCTTAAGTTACCTCTTCCAAGTCTCGCATGGAGTCAGGTGATATGCCCAGCCCAGGCCTGGTGATGTCTCCGGACACAACGCGCAGCTTGTCCAGCTGGGCCGGGTCGCTCTCGCGGAGGACGTCGAACACCTGGGAATATAACAAGACAGTGGTGGAAATAATAGGGGTTAAAGTATGAAATTGCCGATTATTTTCCCAATTTTTATTTTGTTTATAGCTCTTATGTATAGTCATATTATTGCGTAATTCTTTTTGTATTGTATCAAAAACTAAATAAAGTAACTTTTGACTCAAAAAAAAAATGCAATACTAGTGCCTATTACTTCAAAGGAAGTGGTTGAAAAGACCCCTTACAATGTGTCAGCTGACCTTCTTGCTTCAATTAAGTATATTTGTATTATATACTTTGATTTTCAGAAATTTAAATACTATAATGCGTAGCTTTATAACCATCTATCTTTCACCTTTAATTGCTTCGAAAACGGTTCAGGCGTTTTTAAAAAATCTAAAAAATTGTTAGTATGGAAAAATGACTTTTCTCGATTTCGTCCATACAAAACGGCAATTTCATACTTTAACCCCTAATATCTCTAATGATTTGGATTTTTTTTGTATTTAAACTATATGTATAGCGGATCCGGCTGACGTTGTCCTGCTCGAAAAAAGCGTCCTTAGACATTTTTGGTCACCAGACGCTGAATATTCAGCTGAGATGGGATGTGCTAAAGCAGGTCGAAAAATTTCGTTATCTGGGGAGCACGATAACGTCCAAGGGCTACCTTGACGCTGAAATTAATAGCCGGATCGGTGCGGTTGCCGCAGTTTTTGGGAAATTGGAGACAAAGGTCTTCAGCTCACATGACTGGCTACCAAAATATCTATTTACTTGGCCATAGTATTGCCAAGTATCCTTTACTCAGCTGAATCATGGACTGTGTACCGACGACACATTTTTATGCTAGATCGTTTTGACCTAAAATGCTTAAGGAAAATATTAAAAATCAAATGGTCCGACCGTGTGCGGAACACTGAAGTGCTACGAAGGGCTAATGTTGATGGTATAGAAGCCTACCTTATGCGAAGACAGCTTCGGTGGTGCGGGCATGTTTCACGAATGGCGGAAGAGCGAGTGGCTAAGCGCATCTTTTATTCCGAGCTTAAGGAGGGCAAGCGTAAGCAAGGTGGGCAGTTTCTCCGATACAAAGATGTGCTGAATGAAACGCCACATGTAACGGTGTGCCATTGACTCCACGCATTGGGAGAAGCTCGCATCCAAATGCCAAGAGTAGAGATCCTTTATCAGAGACAAAGTATTTGACTTTATCAATTGTGCTCGCAACCAGCAAAAACCGCTTTATTGAAGAAGAGTGTAGTATGCATGGCTCCCAAAATATATAATAAAATTCCTCAAAGTTATAAGTTGATGTCTAACAGCCTATTTAAAATTTATTTGAAAAAGAAACTAATTGACAAATGCTATTACAGTATAAATGACTTTCTTAACGATACATTTTGACATTACTATCTCTAACAAATGTTTAATTTTTTTTTTTGTTTGAAAAATTTATTACATAATTAAGTATAAGTTGACATTGTTAATATTTATTGAAATAAGAGAAGCTTTTGTAAAAATTTGCATGCCGAATATCGGCCAGACATGTTGATGCTAACACCAACATAACATCAAAAAATCTCACACATGTTTCTGCAAATAAATATATCTTTATCTTTATCTTTATCTTTGAGGAACTTCGGCGTATGGAGCTTGATGCAAAGCGCGATGAATTGAAGGCCCGACCAGTCCGACCACCAGCGGCCATCAATTACAATTATGAGAAAGGAATTTTAAGGTGCACTCATTGCTGACGTACCTCTAAAAAAATAGGCTATATAAGCCATATAAGGGCACACAAGCGCCAACAACGGTGGAATCGAAGACAATCGCCGTAGCCAAAACCGGCTTGGAGGACATCATCATTATTATATTTTATCCCTTTCTTAAAATTTGCACCTACCATTAAATGCCAAATACCTAAATATGCTTTGCTTTTTTCAATCAATCAATCAATCATTTACTTCTGATAATATGGTTACAATAGTTCTTAATTAAATTAAAGATACAGCATATACTGCCATTCTGGCATAGAAGTACATTCGTGATATATTAAAAAATAATTAATTCTAATTACATTAAAAATAATAGGTTACAGAAAATTGAACTTTAAATATGAGTTAAAGTTCAATTTTCTGTAACCTACCTATTATTTTTAATGTAATTAGAATTAATTATATTTACTTATGCAAACATTTAGCTATTAATAGCAAAGTCAAGATACTCTTTTAGAGTGGTAGAAGCACTGATTCAGAAGCCAATTAGTTATTCTCACTCTAAATTTATTTATTTCTAACGCCCTGACTCCAGAAGGAAGTTTGTTATTAAATAGGTATATATTTTAAGACATGGTACATTACAGTATTATCTTAGCTATGATTCGAGCACAATTCCAGTCGCCGAGATGGAATAAATAATTTATGGGGGTCTCTCGTAGTTTTACCAAGTAGTCTTTTAAAAGGCTTTCCTTTTAAAAGACTACTATTATATTATTATAATATTGTATATTGAGGATATTTTCTTATAAATAGACACAAATATTTCTTTCTTACCTGCGACCGCTTGAGCGCCATCAGCCGCTCCGACGGCCTGACGCCCGCCTTGTCGCGCAGCAGCAGGAACAGGTGCCCTACGTCAGGGCACGTCGCCAGGAGACGCTCTACCAGCACCTGGGAGTACCAATAACACATTGGCTTTAAGGTAGTTGACATCTCAAATAGCACAGTAAATGTATCTGAAGTATTTCACTAAAGAAACAAATTTATCTCGCGCAGCAGCAGGAACAGGTGCCCTACGTCAGGGCACGTCGCCAGGAGACGCTCCACCAGCACCTGGGAGCACCGATACGACATTGTCTATAGGGTAGTTGACATCTCAAATTTAGCACAATAAATGTTTGGCTTCTGTAGTATTTCAATAAAGACCCAAATGTAAAATCATTTTTATTTCGGCAAATAGACTCCAGGAGGCGCTTTCACACGTCCCAATATTTAACCCTATCACTGCTTCGGGACAAGTGTGGGCTAATGCCGAGAAGAAGCAGCGCAAGAAACTCTGTCACTATTGTCAGCCTTTTTATAAATAAATGTTTACAAGAGTTATAAGCAAGTACAAGCTGGTGCTATACAATTCTATCATTTTAATAATCATTAACAGTGTAGGTAATAGCCCTATTTCATTAAATGTATGTTGCGCAGCAGCAGAAACCGATGTCCAAAGTCGGAACACGTCTCCGGGAGACGCTCCACTAGAATAAATAATCATCCCACTGCAGGTTGAAAAACAGTATAAGCTATTTCATCTTAATCTGTTTAATAACATTTGTAAAATATTTCTCTAGAATGTTAGAGGTATATTAAAAAACCACTGATAAAACGCTGCTGGAGTACGAAAATACTTGAGCAATCGTCGAACAATGTCTTGGCTCAAATGACTGAAAGTGAACGGTAGTGGGTTCAATTCCTACCTAAGAAAGCCGAAAAAAATGTCTTCAAATAACACTCTTATTGTTCTGACTCAAAATAGGTAACTATTTAAAGCACTAAATGGAGATCAGAAACAACGAAGGTACCACAACACCCAGACCCAAGAAAATATAAATATTTTTTCTACATCGAAACCGGATCCTCTGAGTAGATGACATCTATGAAAGGTATACAGGATGAAATTTTAACCACTTCCCAAAATTTTTATAGGCGTTCAGTATCGTATTTAGAGCCTATTTAAGAAGTTAAAAATGTAAATCAAGTTGTCACATGAAAATATTTTTCGCGATATAGTTTTCAATTTTTACGGTCCCAGACCTGTTAAGGTATAAAGGGAAAATCAAAAACTTATAAGTAGTATCGTATTCAATTAATGAGAGTCGCAACGCGTAAAAAAAAGTGTTGCTAGGCGGCCGTATCAAAAATTTTAGATTTTTGGCGGACATTTTGCTTTATCTTGACATTTTTGTGCTGGGCAATATCAAAAGAAAAAAATACGTCATTTGTTTTTTGTCTCGTAGATTGATATATTAAAATTTGGAAAGTGGTTAAAATTTCACCCTGTATAATTTATTACAATAAAAATGTAATCTTTTCGAATCGTGCAAAAATAGTAAATAAATTAGTCAACATAGTATCAAGGAAAGATCGTGACTTTCTGAAACAACGATCATCAACATTATAAGCAGACTACAGAGCAGGTATACCTACTAAAAAAAAATGCTTTTTTCAGTTATAAACTGTAGGTGGCACATAACTCGACTCGCGCACGGAGGGTTCCGTACTTTAATTATATAACCCTCCTTCGGACGCAGTCGGGTAGGTATATATTTATTAATTCTGTGAATATTTTAATCGTACTTGTTACTGTTATCATTATAGCTCCAAAAACGGCAAAAAATACACGTTTGTTGTATGGGAGCCTCACTTAAATATTTAGTTTAATAATTATGTTTTTAGTTATTTGTTATTATTGTGGCTACAGAATACACGTTTGTTGTATGGGCCTCACTTAAATATTTCTTCTATTTTGTTTTAGTTATTTGTTATAATTGCGGCTGCAGAAATACAATAATATATTATTATCATCTATGAATATTCAAACTGCCTAGCTGTCACGGCTCATGAGTAGTCATGAGACACAGCCTGATGACAGACAGACAGTGGGTGGTCTTAATAAAAGGCAAAAGGGTCCATTTTACCGTTTGGGTACGAAACCCCAGAAAGTTGGCATAAAAACATTCTTTATTTTTAAAGGACTGGTCTACTCGTAACAAAGCATTTAGTTCGTGATTTATGGATCCATATCCATCGATCGCCTGTTACGGAGCGCCTATGCGCACCATAAATGCCGTAAACACCGTAAACGTATAATTATTTAGTACCTTTAAACATTTTTTTATTTAAAATGTTCGTAGTTTAGTCGTGAAATTGAAAAAAACATTTCGAAGAGATTTAGATTTGTGTTTTTTTTTCTATCGAGCCAAGTTAATCAAATCGTGTAACGGATAGCGACTGTGACTAGACTAGATTCTCAACTAATACATCTTTTTTCAGACTAAAATGCCGTTTTCTAGTTCTCAGATGGGTTTCAAAAACTCAAAAACGCTGCCTCTTAGAACTACGTCGCCTTAAGCAGGACCATGTGAAGAGGGAGAAAGGCCTTTGCCTAGCAGTGGGTTAGGATCTCACAGCTGAGAAAAGGTTTCTCATCTCCTGTGTCTTAAGAGGCGACTAAATGAGCCCTAAAAGAAAATGGATAGCAGCGTCTCCTCTTTTAATCATTGTCCAAAAATGCGCTCGTCGACCAGCATACTCGTACCAAGCGTAGCGTAGCGATTTATTTTATTTTATTTGTTTGTTGTTTTATACAAATTTACAACAATACACACAATGAATACACGATATAAATATAAAACAAAAAAGATTAGAAATATTTGAAGACAAATTGTAACTCCACTGATTTGTGCTAGCGACATGCTTAGCATTTATCAAATACTAGCTATTGCCCGCGACTTCGTCCGCGTCAATTTCTGTTTTTATGATCGCGACTATTTTTGCATCATTTTTCACTGATGCTTCGCTCCTATTGGTCGCAGGTAATGTTATATAGCCTAAAGCCTGCCTCGATAAATGGACTATCCAACACAAAAATATTTTTTCAAATCGAACCAGTATTTCCTGAGATTAGCGCGTTCAAACAAACAAACAAACTCTTCAGCTTTATAATATTAGTATAGATATTTTCTAAATTATTAAAAGAATACAATAAAATAAAATTAGCAAAAATTATTACCAATTGTGGCATAATTCTCTATTCGAAGAGCCCCTTGTTCTGCTTTGGGCTAATATAATCAAGTGATCATAATGTTAAAGAAGTAAAAACCCCGAAACAACTAATTCTCATAATACTGACGACTGTAGTTCAAACCATTTCTGGAAAACTGAGTCGAGTACCGAAATTAGTCATCAATTTAAAAACCCACGTGATAGAGGACAAATCCCTTTTCTTAGATTAATATTACAACACACACTTAGCCGAATAATTCACATGTTGCTAAGAGTTCGTGGTACTGTATACTCACAGTATTTAATAGACTTATGCGTGATGAGTCATTGTGACAACTTGTTTAGCTAACAAAACTATTTGCCTATGATTTGGAAGGTAATTCCCTGTTGGAGAACTTGACGTTTGTTATTTGCTTTGGTCAATGCGTGCGTAGGGGAGAGAGGGGATAGTTTGTCATTCTTTGAAAACTCTTGTGTTAAAGTTACTTGGCATGATTCATTAAGAGTTTAAAAAGAAACTTTTAGAAAAGAAAGTAAAGGTGCGGACTTTATAATTAAAGCAGCTTCTTTATTTTATACTGGGGCATGTTAGCGTGTTTGAAATAGGCCACTGTACACCAGAACATAGAACACACTTTTATAAGTTTTAAAAAGTTTATGTACACGTAAAATATGCAACGTGTGGTAACGCTTTGTTTTTAAAGACAAAAAAGTTTTTTTTTTAAGTTTGAAAAGCAGAACACAATGTTTTACCATCTCAGACTTAGTTTATAAGTTATTTCAAACGGCTTGACCGATTGGGTTGAAATTTTGTATGTGTATTTCCATGGTTTCACAGACACGAATGTATTGAGCCTACCTAATCTATCTTTCTATATGCCACCGCTAGGCACTGGTTTCCGACCGCGCGATTGACGTGGAGTTCACGCGAGCAGAGCCGCGGGCGAAGAGCTAGTATCATATTTTTCGGATTACCTTCACATTGATAAAGTTGAACTTTTCTACCCCTAAACTTTGAAACCTGACAACAGTTCGTCATGGGTTTCATTCGTTTATTTTAGTTTATTTCTAGAACATCGATTGTGCGTCATATGTTAAGTTGTGTGCACATTTACCGGATAAGTCTGCTTTGCAGAGACAATACATAAGTTTGAGTGCGCGGAAAAAACGCGCGAGTGAGGACGCACCGTATCCGGCGCGGGCGCACTTGACCTTAGCTGTTAATGTTCTCGAAGAACATACAGGATGTTAGGTTAATGGTATATCAAGCAGACTAGCCTATGTTAACATATATGCGTTTAAATAGAATATTGAAGACAATTTTTTTTTAATTAAAATTTTGAGATTCAGTTAAATTCAGTTAAAATCACCATAGTATTTATATGCATATGTTAGCATACGCTTGTTTTGGCTTTTTACCTAACTGTAGTACCTACTTATCTATTCATTCAAAACTATATTAAAACTTTCATACACAAAATTAATAAACGTACATTTTATAAAAGAAATATGGACAAATTTAAAGAAAAATTAGTGCAAATAAATAGGGTTGATATAATTACTTCAAAAAATGACGCAACACAAAATTATGACATATTTGTAAATACGATTCAGGACTTATTAGATTCATATACCCCACGAAAATCATTTTAATTAATAATATAAGGCAAACTAAATGGATAACAAAAGGTTCAAAGAAATGCTGTTATCATAAACTTATATTGCGCTTACTAACACACACGTATAAAAATGAAAAATTTAAAAACTTACACTAAAATGTATAGTATGATACTAAAGAAAGTAATTGCAAAAGAAAAAAGAAAATTTTATATAAATAGGCTACAAAAAGCACAAAATAAATACAAAGAAATGTGGAGTACGATTAATGAAATAATTAAACCAAATTATACATACACACATTCATACACTCCGCCTTTTTCCCGGAGGGGTAGGCAGAGACCACATCTTTCCACTTGCTACGATCCTTACAGACTACTTTCGCTTCATCCACATTCATTAATCTTTTCATACACGCTCGCCGGTTTAGGGTACTCTTGACCAGACCTTTCTTGAGAACTTCCCCGATTTGCTCAAGATAAGTTCGTCGAGGCCTTCCCCTTCCAACATTTCCATTTATTCTCGCCATATATATCTTTTTAGTCAACCTGCTTTCATTCATCCTCTCAACATGTCCAAACCATTTAAGCATTCCTTTTTCAATACTGGTCACTGCATCCTCTTCTACACCACATCGATCCCTTATCACACTATTTTTAATCCTGTCACTCAGATTGACTCCAATCATACTTCTTAACGCTCTCATTTCTACTGCATTTACTCTGCTTTCATGTTTTCTCTGCCACACCCAACTTTCACTCCCATACATCAGTGTTGGAACCAACACCCCTCCATGCACAGCCAGGCGGGCCTTTTCGGACACCTTCTGACTGCTCATAAAAGCGTGCTACGCTCCATTCACCATGTTGCCGGCATTTACTCTCCTTTCAATATCACTATTACACCTTCCATCCGCTGTAAACATTGATCCCAAACAAACTCCTTCACTTGCTCCACTTTTTCATCTCCTATCAAAATGTTACACTCTGTCATGCTATCCTCCTTTTCAAAAACCATTGCTTTTGTCTTACTTACATTTACTTTCATTCCTTTCTTGTTCAAATCTTCATGCACAATATTTACCATCTCCTGCAACTCCTCTGCCGACGATGCGAGTAAGACTTGATCATCAGCATAGAGCAGATATTTGACGATCAAATCGTTCATTTGAAATCCCCGTTCACTTTCTTTAAAATTTTTAAGCAACTATCCATGTATAAGTTAAACAGCCGTGGTGACGCTTCACATCTTTGTCTAACACCTTTTTCGATGCTAAACAATTCAGTGTACGCCCCGTTGATCCTGACACAAGCACTAGAATCCTTGTATAGGGATTTCAGTGCTTGTATCAAAATACTGTTCACCCCATACATGGATAGTGCTGACCATAATTCATTTCTCACCACTCTATCATAGGCCTTTTCCAAATCCACGAATGCGCAATAGACTTTCTGGTTTTTAGCCAAAGATTTTTCAGCTATGCATCGCAAGGAAAAGACCTGATCCATACATCCCATTCCCTTTCGAAATCCTGCCTGAGCATCCCATACTTTCTCATCAGTTTCTTTCGTCACTCTCTCAATCAATACCTTTGCATACAGTTTGCCAACGACACTAAGCAGGCTTATACCGCGATAATTTTTGCAGTCTAGCTGTGACCCTTTTCCCTTATACAGCGGAACTATAACAGCCTTGCACCAATCACTTGGTACTCGGCCGCTTCTCCAACACAAGTTGAAAAGGCAGTACAGCTGATTAGCTACTGCACCAGCCTTTAGCATCTCGACTGATACTCTATCATACCCTGCAGCCTTACCCGACTTCATACGTTACAACGCTTTTAGAATCTTATCCATTTCTATCTCACTGTCATTCTCAATTTCATCTACTTCTGGTATATTCAACTCTTGCACTGCTTCTTCTTTTTCAAACAAACTTTCAAAATATTCCTTCCATCTTTTCAACACGCATTATACCTAATACCAAACATGAAAATATAAACATAAAGCATAATAATAAAAACGAAACGTCACTAACAAAAGTTGCTGAAATATTTAATAGTTACTATATAAATATAAGTTCCCATAGAACTAACACTGCCACATACCAAAAAGAATTGTCACCTATAACAAACTCAATTTATTTAACGGAGGTAACGGAGTCTGATGTAAAAAAAGCAATTTTGAGCCTTAAACGTAATAAATTCATGTGGTTATGACGAAATTCCAGGTACGCTAATAGTACACTGTGTTGAACAATTAGTAGAACTATTAACATTTTTAATAAATCAATCCTATAATGAAGGCATATTCCCAGATGCTTTAAAATTAGCAAGCTTTAAAATTAACAAGCTTAGTGTTACAAACTATCGTCCTATTGCCTTATTACCAGTCATATCTAAGATATATGAAAAAATGCCTTAGAATTTATACATTTCTTGAAAAGTATAATGTCTTACATAATAATCAACATGGCTTTAAAAAAATTATTCAACAGTATCAGGTGTATTTGAATGCAATCTCGAAATATTAAACGCACTTAATAAAAACCAGTGCGCTATAGCTGTTTTTATGGATATGACTAAAGCCTATGACAGTGTCTTAAATGATATTTTGATACAAAAATTAGAAACACTTGGTATACGTGGGAAGGCGAAAAATTGTCTCTCTTCCTACCTATCAAATAGAAGGCAATTTGTTCAGCTAACTTATTTAAATGACACAACCAGAAAACTGACACAAATTAGATCATCTACTCAAAATATAACTGGGTCTATACCCCAAGGCAGTGTGTTAGGTTGTTTGTTATTTCTAGCCTACATTAATGAATAGCCTTCAGTAGTCTCCCAAAAAATAGTTTTTTTTGCAGATGACGCTACACTTATAGTCACTTGTGCACTTGATTGTATAAGCCAATTACAAGGTATTATTAGTGATTGTTTCAAAAAATTAAAACACATCTAAAAGATATTGGCCTCACACTTAATTTTGAAAAAACGAAAATGATGCAATTTAGACTATATCAGAGAAAATATATTCGATTTCATACCAGGGACAAAAACTTGAACAAGTGAATACATTCTCACTATTGGGTATCACGGTAGACTCGACACTTTCGTGGAAACCACATGTGGAAATAGTGGTGAGTAGGCTAAGTAGTTTTTCGTATGCACTGCGGGAACTCAGAAAAAGTACAAATGAGGAGTGTGCTCTCACTGCGTATCACAGCCACGCCGCGCGCCACCGCCTGGATACGTTACGGAATCATATTCTGGGGTAACTCGACCGATATATCCGCGGTATCTGTTTTACAAAAGCGATGTCTCAGAATAATAACGTTTACAGCACAACGAGAGTCATGTAGAATCATATTTACACAATACAAACTACTTACGGTCACTTGCATTTATATATTTTTATTGTGTCGTTTTATAAGAAAACATAGTAATTATTTCCAGCACTTTGATGACACGACGAGCCGTTATGCCTCGCGCCGAGCAAATGATTGTGTTCTACCCGCTGCCCGACTTGCGCTTTTTAAAAACGGTCCGTTCTATATGGCTGTCAAACTGACCAAAGTATACAATCACTTGCCCAACTTGCTCAAAGCCATCCAAGGTACTAAATTTGATAAATAATTAAAGAAATTACCTATTACTTGCCAAGGCATATTATGATTTGAATGAATATTTCAGGGACAAATTTTAAATATCATAATTCTTGACATCTTTGACATTATTATTTTGTTTTTTTTCCCTACATTATAATGATAAACTGACTATGTATAAATTTGAATTTTATTTTGACAAATGTAATTAAAATTTAAGGCGTAAATTTTGTCATCTTGGAATCTTAGCATGACTTAATTATTTATGAATCTAATATTGTATGAATGTAATTAATGATGACATGTAAATGTAATTATAAATTTAATTTGTTTAAATAATTTGAATTCACGAATGCCTTATGAAGGTTGTAATGTTACTATTGACCATCTATAATGTACATTATGAAGTGATTAAATGAATACGAATATGAATATTGACGTTTCTTGACGTTGATGACAAAGTTCTCTGGTACCTACAGTGGTAGTGAACGATGCTTCTGCGCCGTGGGTCGTAGGTTCGTTTCAGCTCATAATGCCAACCGGAAAAATGTTACTTTCCTAAAACGTCAACTTGTGAGTGTCAACTTCGCAAAAAGACGACAATGTTCAATTTATATCCTGAGACAATACAAATTCTATTGCGTCTGGGACTGATCCTAAACATACATACGAAGGTATAAAAACTTGAAAAATTAATTTAAAAATTATGTCTCAGGCGGGACTCGAACCCGCGAGGAGATGCGGGTTCGAGTCCCGCCTGAGACATAATTTGTCAAGTTTATATACTGATATTATAATTGCAATTAAGTTGCTAAAATATCAAATAAAGTATATACATACGAAGGTCTAAACTCAAACTAAAATAAATAATAAAAACAGCAAATAACATCACATAATTTGTTCTGATCACAAAGTGAGTAAACACTTGTATTGAGGAAAACAAAATCAACCCTATCCCAAACACCCAACCCGTGAAAATGTAAAAAAACACATTCTACATTGACTAGCATGGGAATAGAACCTAGGACCTGGGAGCAGGCGACACCTTGAAAACCGGTGTGTACGCCACTCCGCCATGGAGGTCGTCAAATGACAAATGTCCAAAATGTTATGAAGGTGTTGGGACTCCACGAAAGATATGTTTAAGGGAGAAGCGAATGGTGTCGCATGATTGGGAAAGCCGACCCCGCGTCTATAGCGGGATAAGGCGAGGCTGAAGACGAAGAAGGCGAGATTCACTCATGGACCATGAAATAAATTGAATTAATTCAAACTTTTAAGGGGCCAGGACACTGATTTATGTATGTAGTTATATTTATAGTAGCTCACCTGCCCCATGAAGCCTGTAGCTCCAGTGATGAAGACCGCCCTCCCTGCGAAGAACTCTGGTATGCGGGGTGGGGGAGACTCCTCGCGTTGCACCACCATATTGAATACCTGATGAAAGGAAAGTACCTTTCTTTAATAAGTCTTTAATCTATATTTAAACTTGAAAAAATTGTCTAGGGCGAGAATCGAACCTGCATCCCCATGCATACCGGGCGCCGTGGTTTGTTCATTAAGCTACCAAGGTATTACGTATCGGTAATGTCTCGGTAGCGTATGCATGAGGATGCGGGTTCGATTGCCGCCTCAGACCAATTTTTCATGTTTAAATATTGATAATATATTAGGGGTTAAAGTATGAAATTGCCTTTTTGTATGGACGAAATCGAGAAAAGTCATTTTTACATACTAACAATTTTTTAGTTTTTTAAAAACGCCTAAACCGTTTTCGATGCAATTAAAGGTGAAAGTTAGATGGTTATAAAGCTACGCATTATAGTATTTAAATTTCTGAAAATCAAAGTATATAATACAAATATACTTAATTGAAGCAAGAAGGTCAGCTGACACATTGTAAGGGGTCTTTTCAACGACTTCCTTTGAAGTAATAGGCACTAGTATTGCATTTTTTTTTAGTCAAAAGTTACTTTATTTAGTTTTTGATACAATACAAAAAGAATTACGCAATAATACGACTATACTTAAGAGCTATAAATAAAATAAAAAGTGGGAAAATAATCGGCAATTTCATACTTTAAACCCTATTAATAAATGCATTTACCTATTATGTTGTTTAAATACCATTTATAGGTCTTAAATCATCCCAATGCTAGGCATCATTGAATTCAAGCAAATACCACAGCAATGATGGGTACAGGCATAATCACCACGCCTGCCGGATGCGGGTTGTGACTCATCACAAACCCGAGCCATGTTCGAAAATTTTAGTTATTCTGATCCCCTGCATCTGGTCCACCGTCAATTTCAATTCCCAACCGATCCCCTAACATTTTTATGGTGCTAACGGATCCCCTAATTGTATACACTACTGTTTAGTTTTTTATGCCATGATCCCACGGCATTATTTGTGCGATGACGTTAGTTATAAGCAAACCAAGTATCAACAAAAGTTTCGTCTTCCAGCCACTGTGATACCATTATTCACCATTATCATCATCGTCATCAGCCTATCACAGTCCACAGCTGGACATAGGCCTCTCCAATTGCACGCCACTTAGGTCGATCCTCGGCTTCTCGCATCCAGCTCCTGCCGCCACCTTGCGCAAATCATCACTCCACCTGGCCTGAGGGCGTCCTACACTACACTACATTTGCCGAGACGCGGTCTCCACTCAAGAACTCGTTTATCCCAGCGGTTGTCGGTTCTGCGGCTAATATAGCCCGCCCACTGCCACTTCAGCTTGCTAATCCGGTGGGCTACGACGGTAATTTTAGTTCTCTGCCGGATCACCTCATTCCTGATTTTGTCCATAAGAGAAACTCCGAGCATAGCTCATACCAACCCGCTGAGCGACTTTGAACTTGTGGACTAGCCGTACCGTCAGTGTCCACGTTTCAGCTCCGTATGTCATGAAGGGTAGGACGCACTGATTGAAGACTTTCGTCTTGAGGCATTGTGGGATTGACGATGAGGAGAAGACTCGACGTAGTTTCCCAAATGTTGTCCAACCCAACTGAATTCTTCCGTTTACCTCATCCTCAAAGTTGTTTCTACCTAACTGCAATGTCTGCCCAAGGGTACACGTATTTCTGAACAACTTTGAGAACGGCACCGTGGATCGCAATCGGTTGCGGTAGTACGTGTTCTTTGAACATAACCTTGGTTTTATCCAGGTTCATCCGCATGCCGATGCGTACAGAAGAGTCAGCCAGGTCATTTAGCATCTGTTGTAGGTCATGCAGCGTTTCTGCCATAATGACGATGTCGTCTGCAAATCGCAAGTGAGAGATGTATTCGCCATTGAAGTTGATGCCTCATCCTTTCCAGTGCAGCGTCTTTAACATATCCTCCATTGCATTTGTGAACAATTTCGGGGAAATGACGTCCCCTTGTCGCACTCCTCGATGCAACGGTACAGGTTTTGTGTGCTGATTCTGTACTTGGACGGACATGGTGACGGCTTCGTAGAGACATCTCATCACTTGGGCGTACCGCTAATCTACTTGGCAACGCTGTAGGGACTCCAAAACGGACCAGATCTCTATCGAGTCGAAAGCTTTCTCATAGTCCACGAATGCTAGACACAAGGGCTGATTAAACTCTTCGGTCTTCTGTATAATCTGCCGCACTGTGTGGATGTGGTCTATGGTGCCGTATCTGCTCCGAAATCCAGCCTGTTCCGGTGGTTGGAATTCGGCGAGTCTTCGCGCAAGGCGGTTTGTGATGACTCTTGAAAACAGCTTATAGACGTGGCTTAGAAGGGAAATGGGGCTATAGTTCTTCAGCAGGGTCTTATCTCCTTTATTGAAGAACAGGACGACAACACTCCTACTCCACGCCTCCGGAGTTCTCCCTTCAAACAGGACAGCGTTAAAGAGCTTTTGAAGCTCCCTTAGTACGGGTTTACCTCCAGCCTTTAGCAACTCTGTTGTAACGCCATCCTCTCCAGGGGCTTTTCCATTTTTCATCTGTTTAAGAGCCATCTTGATTTCGTCAATGCTGACTTCTGAGTGTAGTGGCGTGTTAACGAGGCTCTAGGGTCCTCATTTTCGGGACCAGGTCGAGATGCATGCGAAGTGTATAACCGGCCATAGAAGCGTTCCACTTCGGAAAGGACTGCTGGCTTCAAAGCAACGACTTCTTCACTTGCTGTGGTAAGTTTCGTCAGGTGGCTTCTTCCAAGAGATTGTACGAACACTTTTGACCCCCGATTTTGCTCGATCGCTCGGAGGTCGTGTCGTACGAGCTTACTGATCTCTCGCTTTCCTGAAGAAGTGACGGGTGGGTTTTCACGTCTTTCCTTCATCAGCCCTGAAGTCCCTTCCGAAAGCTTTGACTTCCGACAAAATCTCGTACCTTCTTCCCTAAGGATCCGAATCACATTTTCGAGGTTCTGGTTTACGTCTGTTGTGGTTTCCACGGCAGTGAGTCGGTTTTCCAGGTTTGACTGGAACGTTTGAGATCCTATCATGGTTTGGAGCAATGTAGGTCGGAGCCTTGTCAGAGAGCCACGAACGAGTCGGTGATCGCTTCCAGTATTAAACCGGTTGATACCATCATTGCATTGTTTAATTTCTTTAGCCTCAGAACTTTCTGACATTAAATAGTATTTAAATGTTATCTATTGTCATTTAACTGTTATTTTTTTTGGGTATAACAATGGGCTGCACGTGTTGTTTTTCTGCTAAGTTACAAAAGTAGAATAATATAACCATGACCGTTAATGTGTGCTTAAAATTGGTTATATCTAATCTATACTAATATTATAAAGCTGAAGAGTTTGTTTGTTTGTTTGTTTGAACGCGCTAATCTCAGGAAGTACTGGTCCGAATTGAAAAATTATTTTTGTGTTGGATAGTCCATTCATTGAGGAAGGCTTTAGGCTACATAACATCACGCTGTGACCAACAGGAGAGAAGCATCAGTGAAAAATGTTGCAAAAATAATAGCGTTCACAATAACAGAAATTTACGCGGACGGAGTCGCGGGGAACAGCTAGTAAAGTAAATGTACGACATTACAAACCAAAAGCAGTTTAAGAAGTATTATGGGATCAGATGGGAATAAAATGTTAATATTTATTAGCTATTACAATCTGATCCCCTAGAGCCCTAGAGGATCAGATGGGAATAGAAAATAATAAAAAATAGATCCACCAGGGTATCGGTTGCGGGATATAACTCGATAATTCGAAACTTTTTGCCCGATCCGGGGGTCGACCCCAGGAACCCGAGACCTTGGCCCTTGACTCCATCTAACCACTAGACCAACGAAGCGTTACGGGATGTTAGTTAATCAATACTTTATTTTAAAATGGTAAACTTAAGTTAACTCTGCTAATTAAGATTTCCTTTTTCGAGAAACGTCGGACACATTTGTCTTGAGAATCCTTCACTTTTACAATTCCTATTATTATTTATATTTTATATTACATTAATTCAACAATGTAATGGTTTTTGTGTTTATTACGTTCGAGAATGTAGAAAAAAGCTTTTTTTATACTAATTCAAGTGATTTTTGTGTTTATAATAATAATAATTATTATAATAATAATGATGAGGAACATATCTCCCACCTCTTGCTTGCCTTCATTGGTCGGCTTGAGTGGAAAGTCGCTAGAGCAGAAATGCTCGGAGGAAGTATTGAGTGGAGGAGTGGATCTTGAACGGATTACCAGGATTGTCCTGAGAGCCGTGTAATACCTCTCCACTCCTCAAGCACCTCAGGCTATGTTGCCCCCTTGTCGCTACGTCACTATGTGCTAGCGGCTGTTTTCGGGGGACCATTGAAAGAGTGTGCGAGTCACCCCCTGCCATTTTATCCGTGTGAGTAACATAGGTCAGGCAGGGGCCATAGTCCTTCCATAGTCCCAGTTACCCAGTCCACTAGCACTCAAAACCATAGCCCAGTATCCTTTGTATCCACTTTCTGCAATAGTCCTGCACTAAACGGGGGTTGTCCTTGGGTGTACTTGTATAGTGCGCACGGGATAATCGTCGGCTGGTGTCACATTACATCATTTAGATCAATGTTGTCTAACGGGCCTCTGCGAGTTGGCTTCGGCCCCTCGTATGCCTTCCAAAGGTTTGGGACTCCATAGTCCCGTGATAGGAAATGACAAACATAATAACAATAATAATTTTATAATAATAATTTATTTATTTCATCAAAGTATGTTTACATTTAAAATATGATGATCGAAATCGCCATTTAAGCAAAAAAAAAAAAATTGCCTGAATTAGGTGACAACGCTCTTACATACTCGTAGCTGAAATTATTTAACTTAATTTATTAAGCTTAAGTTTTAAAATGTGCATATGTGTGTGTTTACTTTTAGCATTCGCATAGCGAATTCTAGATACTTAGTTGGGAAATCTTAATATACAGGGTGGGCAAGAATAAAGTTCACTTTTCTTTAGCAAATAAATCGATGACCGCGGCGAGTAGCGGGATGCGCGGGGTGTCATCGGGTCACGCGTCTCTCACACTTTTAGTCGCTATGAGTCTTTTTACAGGAGAGCATCGCGCGTTCGCTATTCGGGCGTTTTACGAAAATGGTAATTCTCGTTATTGTGCGGCGTATGTTTAGAGTTCAATTCAAATTACGGAGTATCAAACTCAATTACTCAAACAATGGCTAAAGAGGTTCTAAGAAACTGCTTCGACGATACCAATGAGACGTCAAGGTCGCCCATCGCCCTCGTACGTCAAGTACGAAGTACCTATATCTCTCAACCTCTCACAAACTAGCCTGTTCCAAGAAGGTTTAAGCACCATAGGCCACACACATGCGCTGGGACAGGCTATACAGAAGGCCAAAGAGTGCATCCAGCCACTTTGCTTGGCGTTTGTGGACTATTAGAAAACTTTTGATTCGATTGAGATCTTGGCGGTGCTGCAGTCGCTTCAAAGGTGCTAAATATACTACAGGTATATCAAGGTGTTAGGATACCTATATGAAAACACTACCATGTCAGACGGATTACCAACTCGGGTACTCGGGACTCTAATTCTATACAACTGCAGAAAGGCGTGTGGCAGGAAATGTCATATTACCAAAACTGTTCACTGCTGCGTTGGAGGATATTTTCAAGCTTTTGCATTGTTAGGATTTGACGTAAACATTAATGGCGAGTACCTGACACGCCTTCGATTTGCAAATTTTAATGGTAAAGTTTAAATGGCAGAGACATTGAAAGACCTGAACTCAGTGCCCGCTGATCTTAGTAGTACTTCCCAAAGAGCGCGTATACCTGGGACAGATAGACAAGCTAGGTAGGTCCAATTTCGAGAAAGAGTATCTAATTAGGATGGCTAGCGTTCGGGAAGCTACGAAAAATATTTGCGTCAAAACGAAAGACATTGACTAGTGCGCTAGTGATGACTTATGGAACTGAAACGTTGTCGCTTAATATTGAGAGGACGGTCTCATAATGAGGCTCCAGGTCGCACAGCGTATTTTTTTGATCATTCAAATACATTATTCCTATATTAGGTTACCTACATCAATTCTTAATTCACTAAGCGATTTTCAAATTCGGTGATCCCTTTTCTCAATTCGGTGCTGTCTCAATTCGGTGCCGTCTCAATTAGGTGCTTAACTTTCCTCATAAACCACTAAACAATATTTAGACCCATTGTTATCTTTAGATTCAGGATGGAATAAACTTCATTTTTTGTTATTTCAACTACTTAAAAAATCAAATTTCAAATCAACCGTCGAATTGTGAAAAAACAGACCCTTTTGTAGAAATACTCTTATACTGAATTTGATTCTGAATATTAACACCTACGTACGTAATAAGTACGCAATAGTCTATAAAAACAACTGTCACTCAGTAACACAATAACAATTAGAAACTATAATTAGAAATGCAAACGTTTTTATTCAGAAGAACGCATTGTTTACGAATAGTTGGAGTGTAAATAAGCTATTTACAATCAAAACAACTAGCAGGATTGTCGGTTTAACGAAATGCTATACAGGCTGTAATAGTGATTAGTATGCAGCAGCTAAGGCTAATAATGCCTACAATTTAAAGAAAATTTATTTATTTATTTATCTTTCAAATCATTTAATCTTTTATTATTTTTTTTAATTTTTAATTTTTTATTCGGTAATATCAATATTGCTGTTGTTCCGGATTGCTGTGATTGTCCACGCCTACCTCCAAACATGGCAAAAGCTGAAAACCAGTGTTCTGCTCTTTGAGCAGTGCAAACACTGAGCTTACTGCCTTTTTGCATCGCTGCGGCACACATAACTTAGAATAGTAATTGTTATTTTTGTATTTTTTTTATTTTTATTTGATGAGTGTTGTTATTATTTGTAATTTACTGCATGTGTGCTTTTTATTTTCTTGATGTGTGCCTTATTGCCATGCAAATAAAGATTTTATCTATCTATCTATCTAAGGCTTTGGGAGAAATTACACGCCCATAATGATACTATGTGATCAATTGTAATATTATTAAAAATTAAATCTGACATGTTTTTCTTTAATACTAGCGAAACCCGCAAACTTCGTATCACCTCAGCCATAGAGTTTGATTTTTACTTATTAAATGTCAATCGTCATCAATTAAGGCGTGGTTGGAAAAAATCTATACTAATATTATAAAGCTGAAGAGTTTGTTTGTTTGAACGCGCTAATCTCCGGAAATACTGGTTCGATTTGAAAAATTATTTTTGTGTTAGTTAGTCCATTTATCAAGGAAAGCTTTAGGCTATATAACATCACGCTGCGACCAATAGGAGCGAAGCATCAGTGAAAAATGTTGCAAAAATAATCGCGTTCATAATAAGTATCAGAAATTGACGCGGACAAAGTCGCGGGCAACAGCTAGTTGTAAAGAAATACATTTTCGTAGTTTATTCAATGTTAACTTTTTAATGATTTTAATACTTATTATGCTATTCCTGACAAAGAAAAATCTAAAAACAGCAATATTATAAAAATCTGTCCAGCCGTTCTCGACTTAGAAGTGGTGTAACTAGCATGACTTTCTTTTATATAAGAAAAGATAAAATATAAGATTTACATCGTTTTTGGCTTAGAGTAATAACGCTTATTCTAAGGTTTTTGGTATTTCACTGGACATTTGATCTACAACGTGTTCCTTTTGATATCCCATAACTCTAAGGTTATGTTCTATAGGTAAAAATAATATAAAACGCCCTAGAACATGTGGTTCAAAAATCAATAGTTTCGAATATAACATCTTTTTGTTAATTTGTTAAGAAAATCTAACCAGTATGGCGATGGCGAATCCTTAGTTTTGCGAGACGTTGGCAGACTTACACTAAAGTGTAGAGTAAAGTAGCAGGAGAGCGTAACTTGTTAAAAACATTGACGCGTATGGGTGTGTTATTGATAAGTAGGTACGAGTAAATCGTTCTCATTCAAAAGTTCATTTATTGACAGTCAGGAGAATAGCCCAACATTGGTCAACCATAGTCATTGTACCCGGTCAGTGTCTGCGGGCAAATTTGAAGTAGTACCTACTTCTACTAGAGTAAATAACTACTTTGGTGATAGAACATTAAAGAAACGGTTACCATACCTATTGAATAGTTTGCCCGGGGACATACGCCGGGAACAAGATAAAAATGTTTTTAAAGAAAACTTAAAAAGTATTTTTTAGCTAACTTAGCTTAGTATTTAAGTAAGTTTTCATTTGGTATGTTAGAGACTCGTGATCCCACAGACAAACTATGCAAATAGTTTTGTTTGACAACTGTATATTTAACTGTAAAACGCTGTTTGTCTAATAAACAAATAAATAAATAAATAAATAAATAAATAAATAACAAGGTAAGGGTGTTTTACATAAACAGTCGTGACTTTTTAGAATTATTTTGTATGAAAAAATTAAACAAAAAAAATATTTGAAAAATAATTTAAATGCACTTTATTTGATATTTTAGCAACTTAATTGCACTTATAATATCAGTACCTATATAAACTTGAAAAATTTTTTGTCTAAGGCGGGACTCGAACCCGCTTCTCCTCGCAACAACGCTGGCTTACAGCGTAAGAATATGCTTGAAAAATTCGCGCCGTGTCGCAGTGTCTCGGTGGCCTAATGATATGGCACCCGCCCGGCATGCGAGGAGATGCGGGTTCGAGTCCCGCCTGAGACAAAAAAATTTTCAAGTTTATATACTGATAATTCAAATGCAGTTTGATTCTTTACCATGGTCTGTTTAATACCCTAGAGTTATGGGATATCAAAAGGAACGCGTTGTTTAATTTAATTTATTTCGACATTTTATTGTTTTTTGAGTTTTAATTATGACGATTTGCATTTGCATGCTACGTATATACTTTATAATAGGGGTTAAAGTATGAAATTGCCGATTATTTTCCCACTTTTAATTTTGTTTATAGCTCTTAAGTATAGTCATATTATTGCGTAAGTCTTTTTGTATTGTATCAAAAACTAAATAAAGTAACTTTTGACAAAAAAAAAATGCAATACTAGTGCCTATTACTTCAAAGGACGTCGTTGAAAAGAACCCTTACAATGTGTCAGCTGACCTTCTTGCTTCAATTAAGTATATTTGTATTATATACTTTGATTTTCAGAAATTTAAATACTATAATGCGTAGCTTTATAACCATCTAACTTTCACCTTTAATTGCATCGAAAACGGTTCAGGTGTTTTTAAAAAAACTATTAAATTGTTAGTATTGAAAAATGACTTTACTCGATTTCGTCCATATAAAACGGCAAATTCATACTTTAACCCCTATTATTATATTTAAGTAATTTAATTGCAATTATAATATCAGTATTTCAACTTGAAAAATTTCGCTGTCTTACAGCGATAAGAAAATGCTTGAAAAATTTACGCCTATGACGTAGTGTCTCGGTGGCTAAATGGTAAAGCGCCGCGCCCGGAATGCGAGGAGATGTGGGTTCGAATCCCGCCTGAGACATAATTTTAAGTTTAATACTGATATCTATTTATACCTAGTTGAAAAAGCTGAATTTTGATATAAAATTAGATTTTACCCTTCGTAGCCTTTTTCGTCAGTATTGGATCTGTCTACTCTTAAAAGGTTTTCCATTATTTACGGGACATTATGTATATTGCCCTTAATATCACATTGGGATTAAGATTGATTTAAGGGAGGTTCTTATATAAAAAAGATACCCGCCTGGAGAACTCACAAATAATCAGGACAAAAAATAACCTTCCAAAATTTAACACTACAATCTACGAGACAAAAAACTATTGACGTATTTTTTCTTTTCGTATAGCCCAGTACAAAAAAATTTATGACAAGATAAAGCACCTAGAAAATGTCTGCGAAAAATCTAAAGTTCGGCCTCCTAGCTACACTTTTTTTACGCGATGCGCATCTCATTCATTCATTACGATACTGTTCATAAGTTGTTGATTTTCCTTTCATACCTTAACAGGCTTAGGTCCGTAAAAATTAAGAACTACCTATGCTGCGAAAAATATTATCTGGTGAAAACTTACATTTTTTTACCTCATGATTGGGCTCTAAATACGATAATAGACGCCTTTAAAAAATTTGACGGTGATGAAATAGTCATCATGCAGGTATTCAAGGAATCGTTCAACCAATAGTTTTTAAATTTTTAAAAATATCTGTGCCCGTGACTTCGTTCGAGTAGAATACAGGGTCCCAATTCCGCTTATTTACAAATGGCTCAATAGAATCGCAATTGCATCGCAAATGTATATTTTGACATTACTACCATAATAAATGTGTCAAAGTATACAATTGCTAGGGCCCCACGGAGAAAAAGGTCTAGTTTTGCTAACCAGAATTTTGAGGAAATCAACTAGAACGCATAGTGCAATACGTGACAACTATACATTTTGTAAATGATATTTTAAAATTCTAGTTTTCTGGTACATCAAACACATTTTTCGGTACACTTTACCATCAAATTTGTACTGCTTGCAATACTTAAACATAGTTGTGCCCATTACTAACTCATTATTTTGATCTTTACAAAGAAACTAGTAACTGATACTATTAGACATGTTTCGTAAACTTAACTTATTTACCAGATTTTTTTAGTATCTGTAACTAAGACAACTAACTAATCCTTAAAACTAATTCTGATAGCACTCTACAAGTCGTTCTGGTAGTATTGTAAAATATTTTTTTCTCCGTGCCCGTTGGTCTAGTGGTTTAAATACCGCGCCAAGATCTCGGGTTCCCAGGTTCGAATCCCGGGTCGGGCAACAAAAAGTTTCGAATTTTAGAACGTTGCTCGGGTTTGTGTTCACCGACCCGCATTCGGCAAGCGTGGTGATTATGCCAGTACACCCATCATTGCTGTGGTGACTTGAATTCAGTGATGGAGGCCTTTTCCCTGCGGTGGGATGATTACAGGCTGTTACTTTATACTTTACTAGCGACCCGCCCCGGCTTCGCACGGGTGCAATGCTGATATTAAATACACTACAAAAAAAATGTGAACGTTGTATGTAAAAAAAAAATTGTGGCCCGCTCCGGCTTCGCACGGGTATGAAATATGTCACTTAAAAATGATTAAAATCGATCCAGTAGTTTTGATTTATTCATTACTGCCCGTGGCCCGCACGTGTTAAATTTGGAGTAAAACAATTCCCCTTTCCCTAATACCATGAAGATTTCCTGCTGTCTTTGGAATATCTAAATTCGTACACTACATTTTTACTTATTTACTTTTTACATTTTCATCTATTTATTTTATTTGTACTACAATTAATATATTACAGGATGTCTTTATATACAACGTTCACAGCGTTTCTTGTCAATTTATAGTATTTAATTGGATAAGGATTAATACTGTATTGGTTAAAATCGCTTCGAAAATTAGCCATTATTTGTCGTAAAAAGTAAATGACAAAAAATTATATTGTGGGATATCCATAACAGATAGACATACACCATCGCGGAGTTTTCTTTAGACCTTTTTAATATTTACAATACTTAGTACATTATTTTGATAAATTTCGTAGGGTTTAGCCTGGTTTCGTAGGGTTTGCAATGTAAGCGGAAAAAAATGAAAATATTTACGACATCATATTAGAAACCTAAAAAATAACAGTATTTCTCCAATATTTAATGGATGTTATTATACATATGAACCTTCCTCTTGAATCACTCTATCTATTAAAAAAAACTGCATCAAAAGCCGTTGCGTAGTTTTAAAGATTTAAGCATACAAAGGGACATGGGGAAAGAAAAAGCGACTTTGTTTTATATTATGTAGTGATTACTACTATAAAATTACGATTCTATTGAGCCATTTGTAAATTAGCGGAATTGGGGGCCAGGACGCTTGCCATGTCTGTCAATCGCTCTTTTTTTAATCATTAAAATATATAAAATTCTTACATTAAGAGCATCTAAGTTTCTCCATATACAGGATGAAATTTTAACCACCTTCCAAATTTTAGTATATCAATCTACGAGACAAAAAACAAATGACGTGTTTTTCTTTTGGTATAGCCCAGTACAAAAATGTCTAGATAAAGCACTTAGAAAATGTCCGCCAAAAATCTAAAATTTTTGATACGGCCGCCTAGCAACACTTTTTTAACGCGTTGCGCATCTTATTCATTCATTACGATACTATTCATAAGTAAGTTTTTGATTTTCCCTTTATACTCGTACCTTAACAGGTCTAGGTCCGTAAAATTTGAAAACTATATCGCGAAAAATATTTTTTTGATTTACATTTTTTACTTCATAAATAGGCTCTTAATACGATACTGAACGCCTATAAAAATATTGAAAAGTGGTTAAAATATAACATTAACTAAGTATCTGCCAGTAAAAGTCTTGATAAATCGATTTAGCCGTTTCAGAGATGATCCAAATCAAAGAGACACAACAACTTTATTATTATTTTTTTAAATAAAAAATACCTATCCTAAGTTACTCCATATAGCATTACCTACTTGAAAGTGAATGTGCTGTCAAATCGGCCCAAACGTTACTGAGATTAGCCATTACAAACAAACAGATGGTCAAAAATAATAATTAATATTTGATTGATTTAAGAAATTATTTAATTAATTAATAATAATAATAATGCAAATTAACCCGTCTTTCTCTCATCCAGAAGACCGTACAAAACAGCTGCAATTTTAACGGCCTATTATCGTCCCGCTACAGGCAAAGGCCTCCATCATTTAATTGAAGTCACCACACAAATGATGAATACTTAATCACCACGCTTGCCAAACGTAGATCACAAACCCGCGCAATATTCGGAAATTCAAAACTTTTTCATGCCCGACTGGGGACCCCGAAATCTCGGCCCGGTATTTGAACCACTAAATATAAAACACTAGCTGTTCCCCGCGGCTTCGTACGCGTCAATTTCTGTTTTTATGATCGAAATTATTTTTGCAACATTTTTCACTGATGCTTCGCTCCTATTGGTCGCAGCGTGATGTTATATAGCCTAAAGCCTTCCTCGATACATGGACTATCCAACACAAAAAGATTTTTTCAATTCGAACCAGTACTTCCAGAGATTAGCGCGTTCAAACAAACAAACAAACGAGCTCTTCAGCTTTATAATATTAGTATAGATATTGAATGTAAGTAATAATAATGCGAACTGACCTCTTGTTCTCTCATGCACTTGACCAGCGAGTATTATGCGCGCGCGCACCTTCCACCGGCTTCGCTTGGAGTGAGCGACGCGGGCGCACGGCTGTAAACCATACTAGGGTTAGTTATGTATGTGTCACACAACTGAATAACTATTTTTTTTACTATTTTTAATTCAATGCATTCAATAATGTTAGAAGGTGATGTGCCCGAACTGGATATATATCCAGTTCGGGCACAGCAATATAAATATAGACAGACAGTATGAAGGTTTACGCAGACCTTAAATTTACTCGTACTTAAAAAGTAAAGCAACATCCTTTGATGTAATTAAAATAAATATGACGCATATCTGACGATTGTGGTAGAGTGGCGTACACACCGGTTTGCAAGGTGTCGCCTTCTCTGAGGAATCGAACCCGGGACGATTCCCAGACGGGACAATGTAGATAAGTGTTTTTCTAAATGTACTCGGGTCTGGGTGCTTGTGGTACCTTCGTTGTTTACCCAATATTTTGCCACATTACGAGTGATTTAAATTGTTACTCTTACTTATGCGATATTGTAGGTAGGTAATTTTTTTTTTATAGTCTTCCTACTGCAGAACAAAGGCCTCCATCATTGAATTTAAGTTAACACAGCAATGATGGGTACGGTCATAATCACCACGCTTGCTAAAGCAGGTGATCACAAACTCGATCGATGTTGTTGCCTGGACCGAGGTATAATCATCAGTAAAATCAATCAAAATTTAACTGATTTTTTAACATTCTTGATGAAACAACGCTTGCTTACAGCTATAAGAATATTGAAATTAAACATTGACGCCTATAACGTAGTGTCTCGGTGGCTGAATGCTAAAGCGCGCGCCCGGCAATCGAGAAGATGTGGGTTCGAGTAGGTACTGCCTGAGACATAATTTATCAAGTTTAATTACTGACATAATATATGCAATTATATCGCTTAAATATCATACAAAGTATTTTAACATCCTGTTAAGAAATCAGTAAAATCAGTTTTGTATTTGCAAATAGGCCTCTGGAGGCGCTTTTACACTTCCCATTATGTATTTAAAATATTTAAACCTACCACTGCTTCGGGACTTTTAATGTGGGCTAGTGCCCAAAAGAAAGCGAGGAACTCGCGTCGGTATTGTCAGCCACTTTATAAATAACATCGGATAAAACGTAAGTATGTGCATTCCAGCCTGTGCCACGGACTCTTTATTTTTCCCTCGTCCCAATTTCAAATCCTCAAAAAATATAACTAATATTATTTTTGAAAACTTAATAAATACCTCATATTAAGTGCCTCGGGTTTCTTTTCCTCGTGTCAAGGCACGCTCAACATTTAAACAATCTGGTTTACCACAGGCAACAACAAATAAACATCCACTGCAATTGGCGTAAACAAACATGTCAGTATAAAATACAGTTATGTTATGCGGTGTCACGTAAACTGGCGACGAGTCGGCCATTATGTCAAAGTTCAAGACTGAACCGCGATCAAATTACAATTAAAATATTAATTATAACATTTGTTAATCCATTATCACGTTTGATAGTATCCTATGACCGTGGCTTTGTTTGTTGACATTTCAAGAAATGATTGGAATTTGAATCTAACCACACTTTTTTGGGATGTATGAAAAGGAAAATGTATGTAAGCATGTGCCCAGTAGTAGAGGGGTGTTGGAGTGAAGAGTGGACACTGCCCGCCTTCCTTTGGTAGTACTCCTTTAGTCGCCTAGGCTATGACACGCATAGCACGAGAAGCGTGGGTGCTGATCTATTTTATTTGGGCACTGTTACATATCAATGGTAACTTGAATTCAATGATAGAGGCCTTTGCCCTGCAGTTGGATGATTATTTGTAGAATCATTACTTTACTTTGCTGTTTCCAAATCGAGGTGATTTAAAAGTGATTTCATATTTATTTATGACACCGCGAGTATGACGGTACTTACAAATGAATCAACTAAAATTGTTAACATTTCCATGGTACTTTATGTTTTTGTTATCATCCCATTAATTATAACTTTTAAATTTATTAATAAACATTACCTTGTTTTTAGTGTTCAACAGCTTTTGGTCGCATCCATGTCATGGCGGTTCGGAATTGTTTTCAAAATACCGCCATTTTGTGGCAACCATTTTGTTCTGTGTTCTGTAAATAATAAAAATTATTTAGCGAATTTAGCATCGAAATAACCAACTAGTAAAACTGTTATTACAAAATATGACCCGAGTTCACCAATTCTTAAACAGCCGGTAAACATAGATTGACGATTAATTTGACACAATTCCCATATGTCAAATAATATTTTAAACGCTGTTTAAAACTTAAACGTCTGTTGGTGAACTCTACCCTAAAACCGACGAAAGGCTATGCTACCTTTGCATGATGCCAGTTATTTCTATCATTTCAGTTGTGTCATTCAGATTTATTTCACACTTTTTGTTGGTTCACATAAAATAAAACGTTTATAATAATAAGTATTTTAATTTCGAAGGCTGTCAGCTTTTTAACACAAACGATCGACTAGGGCGCTCAAAATTGAACATTGAATTTTTATTGAAACACAACACAATAAAAATAAGTAACAAAACAAAAAAAATATAATAGGGCACAGAAATGAGTCTGTAATGTTTGTTTAGCAATTTATTTTCTTTTCATTTAATTGTAACATTTGAATTAGTGGAAAATGTTAGACCTACTACCTATATTTTATTAATTAATATGTATGTTTATTTCCTTGCGGATTTAATTATTAGTATCTGATGCACATTTGTACGCCGTGAACTGGCTACATTTAAAATGACAATTCGCAACAATGTTACTATTAGGGGTTAAAGTATGAAATTGCCGTTTTGTATGGACGAAATCGAGAAAAGTCATTTTTCCATACTAACAATTTTTTAGTTTTTTTAAAAACGCCTGATCCGTTTTCGATGAAATTAAAGGTGAAAGTTAGATGGTTATAAAGCTACGCATTATAGTATTTAAATTTCTGAAAATCAAAGTATATAATACAAATATACTTAATTGAAGCAAGAAGGTCAGCTGACACATTGTAAGGAGTCTTTTCAACGACTTCCTTTGAAGTAATAGGCACTAGTATTGCATTTTTTTTAGTCAAAAGTTACTTTATTTAGTTTTTGATACAATACAAAAAGAATTACGCAATAATATGACTATACTTAAGAGCTATAAACAAAATAAAAAGTGGGAAAATAATCGGCAATTTCATACTTTAACCCCTATTATAAATACCTATAAGATTTGAGCAAATAAATTGCCGGTTTAAATTGAAAGTACAATTATTATTCTCTGAATCATTTTTCGACTGTCTCGAAATTTTTTATTTCGTCTTAAAACCTTTAGGTAAGGGGACTACTAGAGAGCTACGTGCTGCCCCCATTGATTTAATTGTATTAATTCCAGACAAAATCAATTCTCAAAAAACTAGATCAGTATCATTTTAGCAAATTAGTTCCTCTAGTATTTATTTAACAATGTACCTACGCGATGTTGTCCACATTTATTTATTTATTACTAGCTATTGCCATCGACTTCGTCCGCGTCAATTTCAGTTATATTGATCGCGATTATTTTTACAACATTTTTCACTGATGCTTCGCTCCTATTGGTCGCAGCGTGATGTTATATAGCCTAAAGCCATCCTCGATATATGGACTATCCAACACAAATATAAATTTTCATTTTGGACCAGTACTTCCTGAGATTAGCACGTTCAAACAAACAAACGAAACTCTTCAGCTTTATAATATTAGTATAGATTATATTTTTTTTTTTTAGAAAAATGTAGTGTAGATCTCATGTACAGCAGTGGACTGGTGTGGGCTGCTAAAATTCTTAGTGAATACGCGTGTATTCAAGTGATATTAGTTTAGAATCCGTTAAACTTGTGAAGGAACTACCCTCGAAAATTTAAAAACAGTAAGTATTTCTCCAAAATGGCCCCAGGAGGCAATTCTACACGATCCTACGGTTTTAGACACTATCAACATCATCTTGTCCACTACTGGACATAATCGCTACGCTTGGCAAGCTTGATATCAGCTCAGCTAATGGATACATTAGTGAGAAGAAGTTGCTGCTCATCTTTTCTGGGGGTACTTTACTCGCCTCTTACGACACCCAGGAAGTGATTTAAATGGAGTAGTGATATTCTTACTGTGTTCCGGCACAAGACAAAAATATACAAAAGAAAATGAGACATAATTAAAAAAACAAAAAAAGTACAAAAGAATACGACATATAACTACAAAACAAAAAGTTATTATAACCAAACTGGCTGTTAGAAACAATATTATTTTAAAAAAGTATAAACTTACCGACTTCTTACTCTGGCACAAAATGTACGAACACATTTAAGAACTTTGTTATCTAAAGTTATTAAAGCCATTTCCCAATACATCTTCACACGTTCACTGCTAATTTATTAAAGAGCGCGAAAGAGGCAACGTCCTATAATATTTGCCAACACCCCACCTACGAAAATTATTAGTTTACCATCATATAATTGAAAATAGCGTATAAAAGTGGGTAAATGCAAAAATGGGAATGCAAAAAGTGACTAAAGAATGTGCACAGTGTTGTTGCGATATAGTTTCAAAGAAGCTTTTTTTTTTTAAATTTTTTTTATTTAAACACAAAACAGTTTACAGTTGAGATGGTACAAATTTTATACATAATATGATTAATATCCTAAACTGTAAGCCAAAACATGTGCTTGAGAAATTTACATAAGAATGAGTTACATCGTTTCGCAAATTTAAATCTTACTGTTATAATATTTTATTCTAATTTATTTTTATTTTTATTTTATTACACACGAGAGTTTGAGAGAATGGATGCTTGTTACTATTATTAAAACTACTACTTACTTTGATATTATTTTTACAAATTAGATATACTTTACAATATTGTAGCTTATACAATGTATGTCAATCTCTGATCACCTATTGTATTCTCGCCTGGGGGGAGCTGCAAAAACCTCTCTTATGCCCCTAGAAAGAGCCCAAAGAGGGGTCCTAAAAGTAGCTCTTTTCAAGTCAATGAGGTATCCAACTGCTGCCTTGTACGAGGAGGCGGGGGTTCTGAGCGTCAGAAAACTATTTCTTCTAAGAGTTGTACTCCATACGCATAGAAGTGTCCTATCGTCGGACGAATACCAGAAAATGCTCACTAAGCGTCTTTTCAGGATACCCGTCCCCGCTACGAAGACTATATTCGTGCAACGTTTCTGCAGGTTTCTGATGCCCCACATCTACAACGAACTGTCTGCTGTGTTAGACTTTAGGAACCAACCTGTACATAACGTCAAAGCGATGGTAACTGAGCTGCTCTTGGGATGGTGTTATGATATAGCAGAGGGAATCATAAAAGTTGTAAAATAGTCTAAACTTAGCTCATTAACAACCAAATAAAGCGCGCGCACACACACATACACACACACACACACACACACACACACACACACACACACACACACACACACACACACACACACTCACACACACACACACAAACGCCAGCTTTGCCCATTGTAAAGAATTTATAATTTGTAATTATTTTTAACATGCAAGAATGTTTCTGTTTTTTTAACAAGTTCTGCGAAAATCACATGTATATCGTACACTGTTCCCCACAGGACAGGCATGCCTAGTTTGGGGACCGGTAAAACCTGTCTGTATTTTTATCCTGTCAATAAACATTTTTTTCACATTTTATGTGAGATTCGATACCAACTGGGGTAATTTAACAATAAAAACTAAAAACTAACTTATTTTAGAACATTACGTACAAATCTAGAGAAGACATTCATATTAGAACCCATGATATCGATACCCGGACTTGACTATTTATTTATACGAATAACAAGTTTCTTATCTTGGTTACTACTTGAAATAAGACGATATTAAAGTTTCTTCAGCTGTAAATGTAAAAGTCTTTTTTTAAAATATGTATCTGCATTTGAAAAAAACCAGGCTAAAGATATTACATATTCATTAGTTATAACGTGTAAATATAAAAGAAACTACATTTAAAGAATATATTTCTGGTATTTTAAACATTTTGTTTGTTTTAGGCAATGATATTTAAAAAGTATAGATAGGTTATGCCCTTACAAAACTATCGAAATGTCTGTGCCGCTTGCGAACAACTGCACACATGCGTAATTCTTATTTTGTCCTTGTCATACTCGTGAAAAGAACAATTACTTTCTCTTTCACCTTGGCATCCATATTGTATGATGGATTTTAAAAGACGTCACAATTGTGACGTTTTAGGGACGCATATTGAGAGCGCATGTAACATATCTATTACTTTTTAAATATCTTTGGTTTTAGGTCAATTCAATAGCAAAAACGTAGTGACTACTTGCTGAGTGATAGCAAATTGCTGTTGACTGTCACAACGGTAAGGTATGACATAAGGTGGCAAAGAACTTAAAAGAAAAGTTCGTTTATAGACAAAGAGGTTTTATTAACATTAAGAAATAATAGTTTATTTTTCCAAATTGTTGAACACTTACTGATACTGTCACACTAAGTTTTTATTTTAATAAAGAAAAAATATGTTGTGTGCAAACTCATTATAACAGGTAGCAATACTAATCAATTTATTATTATTTATTTAGGTGATTGATTGGAATCTCTAGTTATCCATTAAATTAAGTTTATTTTTCCTAATTTACTCACAAAGCTAGAGCAATAAATTCTGAGTTGGTGATTAAATCAATGCTTATCTCTAATGAAGGTCCAGGGTAATCTGTGACAGAAGACTTGACGTTTTATCCCCATATTAGATATTTACTTGTCAGCTTGTAAACAGAACTTATGACCCACATAGTTTGTTCCTACAGAAATATTAACTGGTAAACAAGTACAATTCAATGTACATTAATAAAATTTACCTATGTTGATAGTAATAAAGTTAAGTGTCATTTTAAATAAATCTTAAACAATAAAACAATGTTAAGATATGTTCGTTATATAAATTTACATAAATCTAGGTGTTGATTACATAGTGACATATATATTTTTTAAAGCTCTGGGTTTTTCCAATAACTATTGTTTGATACTAATTTAATTTGTCCCAGATAACACAATCGTAAACATTATCAAAGGTGATAAATCAAATAGTGATATGAGCAGCACTTCTTCTCGTCGATGGGTGTCGAAAGTAGCTTTTAAAGAGTACCGACAGGAAATGGCAGGCTGCAGCGTTATCTCTTCACCATTGACCAAACTGCAATGGCCAACTCGGGTTACCTACTAAGGGTTTAAGTTTTAAACAGCGTTTAAAATATTTGACATATTTTGTATAGGAATTGTCAAATTAATCGTCAATCTATGTTTACCGGCTGTTTAAGAATTGGTGAACTCGGGTCTAAACGTAACCATTATGACTCATAATCGCCAGTCTTATGGGAGAGTACAGAATGAGAATGTTAGGGTGAATGTGTGGACCGTGGAGTGAAAAAAATGGATAAAATAAGGAATGAATACATAAGACAAAGTGTGAAAGTAGCACCAGCAGTAGAAAAGTTGAAATGAAATTGCCAATCTTGGTATAGAAATGCGATGAGAAGATACGTAGGGCACTTGACAAGAAGACTGTTGATGGATGGACGGGTAGAGGGCGACCTAAAAAGAGATGGATTGATTGTGTCAGAAAGGATATAATTGAGAAGGGAGTAGACGACTCGATGACGACTGACAAGATATATGGAAGAGGAAAAGACCCCAGATGACCTGGGATCAGGGCTAGTGAAGGATGATGAAAGAAGAGGACAGAATTAATTAAAGGTTCTATTACTATCGATTGAATATAAAATATATTAAATGTGCCATTTTGAAGCATTCAACTGTCGCTGAAGAATGCCCGCGATACAGTCCGAGACTGTCTTTGGACCCCATTTTTTAATTGTATTATATTTTGTAATTTTATAATTTTTCTCTTCATTCAAGTATAGTGTGACGCAGTTTTCCAAGTCACCTTACAGGCCACTAACGTATCTTTTTCATGTCAGACACACTTCCATCTTGCGACAGAAGCTGGGACAATTTAATTCAATTCAATTCATTGCGATAAAACTGTTTAAAATTTTTTCAGGTTACATTGCAGATAAAAAGATTACAACGGGCCATTACGGACATGCAACGGCTTAATATGCCTTTCGAAACACAGCTTTAACGCCCACTTCTTACAGACCCAAGTAAATTATTAAAATATACCTAGTTTCCTAATTTAGCTAGATCGGAATTCCTACCCAGGACCCTTGCGTAGGTCCACCGCACTACTACGCCGACCGGGCCGTGCATACGCATAGCTATTCATAGCTTTTGGTGTACTAATGTCTTTAAATAACATTCGTTATTTTAGTCGTTGATATGCATTTTATAAAATAAAAATACTTAACCCGAGTCTCCTGCGTTACAAATCTAAATAAATGCCTCCATGTTAAAATTTAAATTAATACGCTGTACAGTAGCTTCTCCTTCTGCAGATAATTTATTATCAACAGTAATTCATAAGAGAATAAAAAAGTCCCTTTACATAGTTGAACGTTACCTAACTTTATATCAAGGTATAAAGGTATACAGCGTTTGTGATCACACGTAGACTAAGATAGATAGATAGATACTCTTTATTGTACACAAAAAAACAACTATAAGTAAAAGAGATACATTTAGAGCCGTACAATTTAGGCGGTCTTATCGCTGGAAGCGATTTATTCCAGACAACCTTTAGGTAAAGGAAAAAAAATTAGAGTTATGAGGGGAAGGCAGCGAAGAGTTCTAAAAATGAAAACATTACCAAGATTAAATTAAAACAATAAAAACAACAGCTTTACATGCAAGCAAAATAAAAATACACAAGCTTTATAATTTATACAGGACGAAAGTTTAACCACTTTCCAAATTTTTATATATTAATCTACAAGACAAAAAAACAAATGACGTATTTTTTTTTTTGGTATAGCCCAGTACAAAAATGACGAGATAAAGCACACAAATTTTTGATACGGCCGCCTAGCAACACTTTTTTTACGTGTTGCGCATCTCATTCATTCATTACGGTACTATTCATAAGTTGTTGATTTTCCTTTTATACCATAACAGGTCTTGGACCGTAAAAATTTAAAACTATATTGCGAAAAATATTTTCGGGTGACAACTTGATTTACATTTTTTACTTCTTGAATAGGCTCTAAATACGATACTGAACGCCTATAAAATTTTTGGAAAGTAGTTAAAATTTCACCCTGTATACATACATATACTATAATAATAATAATAAACTACATAAACTACATATTATAATAATAATAATATACCCCAAACCAATAAGAAAAGGATCTTGTGACCAAAAAAGACAAGCAAGCAATAAGATGTTATTCGTTTTTATAGTTCCGTACCCAAAGGGTCTGTCGGTCACCAGGCTGTATCTCAACAACCGCGATAGCTAAACAGTAACGTCTAACATGCCTTCCGAAATACAACTATAGCCCTTACTTCTTTCAGACCCAAGTAAATTATTAAAACACTCTTAGTAACATAGTTTTAAACGAAGATGAAATATTACGTAAATTAAAGCAACTAGATCCGTGCAAGGGTCCTGGTTATGACGGAATTCCTGCCATTTTTTTCTTAAACGCTGCTAATGAGTTGTGTCAACCTCTTATGATCATATTCAACAAATCCCTCAAATTGGGCATCTTCCCCTCAATCTGGAAAGTTGCACACATCGTACCTATCCACAAATCGGGTAATAAGACCAGCTGTGAAAACTACCGTCCAATTAGTGTCTTGTCTTGTGTCTCTAAGCTGTTTGAGTCCCTCATTTACGATCACTTGTACTATCAGTTGGGGCCGTCGATCTCTCAGAAACAACACGGATTTGTCAGGAACAGGTCGACTGTCACTAACTTGCTTGAATATAAAAATTATTTGTGTGAGGTGTTTGCACGTGGTGGTCAAGTGGACTCTATTTATACCGACTTCACAAAAGCATTCGACAAGGTCAATCATTTTCTCCTCTGTAATAAATTAGCTAGTTCCGGTATTCACGGGAATCTTCTACGTTGGATTCAGTCGTACCTTGATAACAGAAGTCAGATCGTTGCTCTTAAAGGCTTCAGGTCGTCACCTGTATTTATCAAATCCGGGGTTCCTCAAGGATCTCACCTTGGCCCATTATTTTTTATAGTTTTTATCAACGATCTGATTGGCAAAATGTCGAGTCCCTGTCTTCTTTATGCTGATGACTTAAAGATATATAGAGAGATAGGTGATCATGGCGATTGTTTGAGATTGCAGCGTGATATTGATACTATTTGTGAGTGGTGTCAGCGAAACAAAATGTACCTTAACGTAAAAAAATGTTTTACTATAACATTTACGAACAAAAGATACATAACCACTCATAAGTACCAATTAAATGGGGAAATCTTAGATAGGAAGACTATAGCAAAAGATCTTGGCGTACTGTTTGACCATAAACTTACATTTCGTGATCACTATGCCTTTCTTAAGAACAAAGCTTTTCATTTGCTCGGTTTCATAGCACGTTGCACCAAGGGCTTTAAAAATCCCCAAAGTTTCCTTACTGTCTACTGTAGTCTCATACGAAGCATTCTTGAGTACGCTTGTGTTGTTTGGTCACCTTGTTATACGGTTCATTCAGAGAGCTTGGAGAGCGTTCAGAGGAGGTGCCTTAGGATACTTAGTTACAGATATGGTTATGGTCGCACTCTTTCGGGTTATAGCGAAAGACTGGATAAATTTAAAATAAATTCCTTAGTCAGTCGCCGAGAGCAGCATGACTTACTACATTTGCACAAACTGCTCCATGGTCGCTTTGACTCTCCCTATCTCTTAAACTTAATTAAACTTAATACTAAATATAACCCTCGGCGTGAGAACAAGACCTTCATGTTACAAACTTATAGGAACAATACATCGTACTATAACCCTTTGTCTCGAATGTGTCGGTTCTACAACTCGGTGTCAATTAAGGACCCTAGCCTGGATATATTTGATCCTAGATTAAATGTATTCAGGAAAGCAGTTAGGCTACTTCCCTAGAAATAATCCATCGCAAAAACTGAGTTTGTTGGGCACTATCACACTTGTTTTAGAATTTCTGTGAAAATGCACTTATAATGATGATGTGTCAACAATCTAAGGATTCCAATCTTGGTCGAAGCTGTAGTTGCATTACTTGGATTATATATGATTGTAATCTGTTTTGTTGTCCAAATACATAATAAAATAAAAAAAATAAAAAAATTATTTGGCCCTACCGGGAATCCACTCCTGGACCCTTTCGTAGAAGGCGCACCGCACTACTACACCCACCGCGTCATCGTTAATGACGCATAGCTACTGTAGCTTTTGATGTACTGATGTCTTTAAATAACATTCGTTATTTTAGTCGTTGATACATTTTTTTAAATAAGAATACTTAATCCGCGTCTCCTGCGTCAGCTGCAAATAAATATCTGCGTCCATGTTACGAATTAGTGAATATACAATAATTATTGTTACCTAGAACAGGGATTTATCATTCCGCTTCAGTTATGAACACTCTTACCATGTTTGACGCAATTAAGATCTATTCTATCTTATAAGAATAAAGATTATCAATCGATCAGAAAATGTCTAATTTATGAGCATAATCTTAAATTCGATTTAAATGTAACTAACGATAAATGAGGAAGTAGATGTACATAAACAGGTTGAAAGCCTGCAAATTAAAGAAACTTACCTTTCAGGATTTATCCATATTTGTACTAGTTTTTCGCCCGCGGCTTTGGCGACGTGAACTACACTTTATATTGACGTGCGGAAATTCATGTCCGCCAGTGGGATACAAAATGGCCTATGTTACTTCTTATATCTCAAAGAATATGTGCACAAAGTTTTATAATGATCGGTTTAGTAGTTTTTACGTGAAAGCGTTACAAACAAACTTACATTTACATTTATAGCATTAGTTTTAAATGTAAATGTAAGTTATATCATTTGGTATATAATAAACATATTATTGTTTATCTGTATTTATTGTCGGCTAATATTTACTTTGTCGACATGTTATATCTTACCATGACTAATACGAGACGGCGCTACTGTGCGATGCTACTGTTTTATCGGCCTCTTTTTTCCTATGCTGTTGTAACGAGCATTGTATTTTTTTGCAATAAATTAAAATTTACTAAAGTCTAAGTGAGTTTCGCTTCTAGGACCTTACCATTACATTTTCCATCATTAAATAGTGTGTATTAATACTTAGTGTAATTTATATGTGTTATTCTGTATGTATGTTAGTCTGTAAGGTATTTATTTTATGGTCCTGTATTTCATATCTGTAATATCTGTTGCCTGATTTAAATTAATAAATAAAAAAATAAATAAAATAATTATTAAAGATTTATGCGGACATCTCAAACACTTTACAACGTTCGTTCGTAGTTACTGGTAGACTAAGTGTTATTCGTCTTGGGATTTGGGGAACGTGTATCAGGTTCAGTAGTAAGTACCTATAGCATAACAGGCATACAGACAAACATAGTTAAAATCGCATTTCTAATTGTAACCGTTAGATCCGTTAGCTAATCATCACTTACTCATATACAACAACTTTTTGCATGGTAAATCCTAATCTTTTTTTCTATAGCCAATCAAGGAGCTGACATACGGTTTGGTGGATTTTCAAATAAAAAATAAAAAATAAATGATTTATTTCAGACGATGTGTCCATATATTTGTTAGTAACAGAAAGGAAAAAAACTTATACTTATGTTAGTAGTACTTGAATTTAAATATCTGCCTGTACTGCCCGACACCCCTGCCACATGTGTGCGTGTGTACACCCAGTGCCGCAGTATCGGACAGTCAGGCTTATCGCTTATTGTTTTTAGAATATTGTTGGCGCTCCCACGCACCGTGCGCAGAAGTGATGCGATTCGCTTTCGCACTACGGCGTAACAACTGTCCGTGTGTGCCAGCGCGAACATCCCCGACGCGCTGCAGTAGCGCGGAAGCCCCAACAACATCCTAAGACCATTATTATTGGATCTCGAAAGGAATCAGACAAAGCTGCGCTACAAATAGAGTCCTTCGACTAAATCACTACAAAAAGAAAACATATACAAGCAAAAAAAAATACCTAACTTATTCTAAACTACTAAAAAGATGTATATTGCAAGCTAAAAAACAATCAAACAATAAGTACATATTAAAAAACAAAAATATATGTAAAGCGAGTTGGAAAATAATAAAGGAAGAAACAAACACCACATCAACATCGAACAATTATATTGAATCTGTTATATACAACAACCAATTGGTTAGTAGCCCAAAAAAAATTGCAAATGCCTTCAATGAATATTTTATTAATTTGACTAATAATTCCAATGATAATTTAATTAATGACTTATCAAACAATATTTTAAGCAATTCAATTTATCTGACCCCTGTTGACGAACACTATGTAAGGAAAGTAATTAATTCCCTGAATAATACAAATTCTGAAGGATTTGATCAGATAAGTACAAAAATTCTCAAGTCATGTAAGGAACAAATAGCCCCCATTTTGGCATATCTGATAAATCTCTCCATGTCCTCGGGAACCTTTCCTGATAAGTTAAAGCTATCATTGGTCAAGCCGTTACATAAAAAAGACAATAAAACAACTATAGACAATTATAGACCAATCACACTAATATCCATCATATCAAAGATCTTTGAAAAAGTTCTACTTACTAAACTTACGCTATTCTTTGAAAAATATGACATACTACACCAAGACCAATACGGATTTCAAAAAAAAAAAAAAACATCCCATGCAATATTCAATTTAGTAAATGAAGTACTGAATAGACTTAATGAAAATAAATATGCAACAGCTGTCTTCCTAGACATGTCAAAAGCGTTTGATTATTGCTCGCACAATCAGTTATTATGTCGTGCTAAGCAGAGAACCTATTGAAAGAGTTGAAAAAGCCCGAAATCTAGGCCTGGTTTTTGATAGCCACCTTAGGTTTGAAGGACATGTCATGGATTGTGCTAGAACCTGTTTCTATAGATTAAAGCTGCTGTACAAAGTAAGACCTTATCTTAATGAGCGAGTAAGAATCACACTGTGTGAGGCCATAGTTCTATCTAAGCTCAATTATTGTGATACTGTTTATGGCCCATGTTTGTTGAAGAGATCGTCTAAAATGCTTCAGAGGGTACAGAATGCCTGTGCGCGTTTTTGTTTCCATATTCCACCGCGTTCACATGTTACACCTTTTCTTAATGCTGCTAATCTCCTGAAAATGGAAGCACGTAGGAGGTTGCACCTAGCATCCATGTTGTTTAGCATCATTGGCACCGAAAAGCCTGCCTATCTCTTCAGCAAACTTGCATGGACGAGTGATCGCAGTAGGTACCCCAAGAGAGCGTGCACTCACATCTTGGTTACGCCGAGGCACCACACTGTGGCCTTTAGAGGATCATTCAAATTTGCCGCTACCCGATGTTGGAACGATCTGCCGCCGCCTGTGCGCGCCCTAAAAGGAAAACAATCATTTAAAAATCACCTAAAACGTCATCTACTTACTTTACAAAGGGCAAACCATTAGTAAACAGTGTACCTACCAGTACCTACTCACTATTGTGGCATGCGCGTCGCGCAGGTAAGGCTCTTCGTCCCACCCAGCGCATCTGTGTGGGGAACTAGTGGGGGAAGTGGATGGCAATCTGGTGGCAGGGCCTTCAGGCATACACACTCGTAGATAAATAAATGGTAACGAGTAACCGAAAGGAATTATTATTGTTATTTTTTATTATAGGTTATTAATATAATTTTTGTCTGCTTTGTATTTTGTAATAGTCTTTTATTTTTTGTACTTGCCTTCGAGTGTAATTGTTGGTGAATAGTTTGGTTTCTTGTTTTTTAGATTGTTTTGGTTAGGTTTTTTTTTTTTTTTTTGTTTTTACTTACATTGTTTTGTATTTTGTTTATTTATTTTTTTTTTTCCTTATCTTGTGGCCTCGGTCCTATCCATGGAGCCAATAAGTGGTTTGTTGTTTTTTTTTTTGTTCAGAAATGTTCAGAAACTTGTGTCACACCAAAACCTCACGAGCGCGATCGCAGGTATAACGAGAGAGAGAGACGGACCGATCTCCCGTCTCATCTCGAGCGCTGCCGGTCATTCCGTGAAACTTGTCACGCGGAGTCCTCACGAGCGGAGGCTGGCATAGCGTTCGAGTGAGTGGACCGATCTTCCGTCTCTCTCACTCTAGCGGCATACAAACGAATGGAGATTTTCTCGTGCGGTTAAGTTTTCGTTGAATGTTTAAGATGTAATTTAAAATTTGAAAAAATTGTTATCTTCATTAATTCCTTACTTCCCAAAAACTTTTTTGGTTATAATATGTTTACTTTTGTTTTGTGTTTGTTTTAAGTTTGGCATTGTGACGTAATTTTTACTGTAATTTTGCATACTGCGTAACGCCGGCAGTGGTGCATCGACTCATCGGGAGCTGCCGGATTCCTCGAGTCAGGCTTCGGACCTTTACTTATTGGTACAGGTCTCGGGGTCGGCTGGGGGGTCGGGTAGTGGCCTGGTGGGTCTATCTGCTTCTGTCGGACCCACGCTCCCAATCAGGGTCCCCGCTGAAAATCAGCGTCGTGATAAGCCTTTAGCTGTCACGACTAATGCTGAGCGGAAACCTTTTTGGCACATTTAATGTTTCCTTTTTTTTTTTAAATGTTTATGCTTTATTTTTGTGTCGAATAAATATTTCTTTCTTTCTTTCTTTCTTTCTTATTAAAAAAGCTGGAAAATTTTGGAATCAGAGGTCTGGCCTTAAGTTGGATAAAAAGCTATCTCAGCAGTAGAATGCAAGCTGTGGAAATAGTGAAACCTGATACAAAAAATGTAATACAAAGTTATCAGTCAGAGTTTAAAGAAAATAGATTTGGAGTACCCCAGGGGAGTGTATTAGGCCCTCTCCTCTTCCTTGTTTATATTAACAAACTGCCAAATTTGACAAAGCACCGCTGCATCCTATTTGCTGACGATATTGCTATAATAGTGACTACTGACAAAAATTCGACATTAAATGAACATATTAAGGACATAAACAATACGATTAATACAATAACAAATTGGCTTAAAGGTAACAATCTAAAAATAAACTTTGACAAAACTTACTATATAAATTTCAATAATGTAACTCATGAACAATTAAATATTAACTATCAGGGAAAACATATAAAAGAGACAAATGCGACTAAGTTTTTAGGTATAGAGATTGACCATAACTTAGACTGGAAACAACAAATTATAAAAATATGTAGTAAAATAAATAGGTTTTCATTCGCACTTTATAAACTAACTAAAGTTGCATCACAAAATACAGCTCTTACGGCATACTTTGCCTATGTGGAGTCAATCCTACGATATGGTCTCATCATATGGGGCAATAGCACGGACATCAAAAAGGTATTTCTTGCACAAAAAAAGTGCATCAGAGCAATCTGCGGTGCTCCACCAGACGAACCGTGTACCCCTCTGTTTAAATCATTAAACATCTTGCCGGTCCCATGCCTGTACATATATGAAATAGCCAAGTTTGTAAAACAAAATCTACATTACTTCAAACAGGCACGTGATATTTATCCACGAAACACAAGGAATGGAAATAGGTTGGTGTCAGCATTTGTCCCAAAAAGTGCTCGTTTAAAAAAAATGTCGCCTGGATGTGTATGGTCATTTATAATAAGTTGCCTGAAACAATTAAAGAACTGACTGGTAAAAGGTTCCAAACACATTTGTTTAAATGGCTAATTACACATGTCTTTTACACTGTAGACGAATATTTAAAGCACGATTGTTATAATAATGCATGTACCTTGTAAGGCTTGAATTTGTTTTCTTTTTTTTTAACACTAGCTTTGACATTTGTTTTTCTTTAATATTGACATTAAGTATAATTGATTGATTTTATAAGATTGACATTGATTTACATAAAGAATCTAAATTGAAATTTAATATAAATAATCAATGATATTTAAAAAGTATAGATAGGTTATGCCCTTACAAAACTATCGAAATATCTGTGCCGCTTGCGAACAACTGCACACATGCGTAATTCTTATTTTGTCCTTGTCATACTCGTGAAAAGAACAATTACTTTCTCTTTCATGGATTTAAAAAGACGTCACAATTGTGACGTTTTAGGGACGCATATTGAGAGCGCATGTAACATATCTATTACTTTTTAAATATCATTGTAAATAATGCATGTGTTTTAAGAAAGGATTGAATTAATTAAAGAATTATGTACTGTAGCTAAATTTAATATATTTGTATGCAACATTGGTTTGCTGAGGAAGAGGTTCGCAACTCTATGTAACAACTAAAATGTACCTTCTTCAAAAAATATTTCATTTCATTTCATTATATTGTACTCTGAGAGCGTCGATAGCCCCCTGCGTATAGTTCACCCCCAGATTGCACGTGTAAAGTGTATGGCAGTACGCCTTAAATAACGTTATTTTTACATCGGGACTGCTACGTGCAAATCTGCGAGCCAGCATGTTGCAGCGGACTGCCAGCGCTCTCCTTTCCCTTTCAATGTCTTTGTCATCCTTCAAATCCTCGGTAACCTCGTGACCGGGATACTTGAAGGACGACACTTTAACAAGTTCATTACCATTGAGCTTAACAGGCGGTACAAACAGGACTTTGCGAGACTTGGCTTTAAATACCATCAACTCGCTTTTGGTACTTTTATATTTATATTTTATTATATTTATGCCTAGACATGCCTCACTGGGCCAAACAGAGCCATCTAGTCCCAAATTAAGCTACTATTATGTACCCTGTCGTATGGGGTACTAGACAACCGATAAACTTACTTACTTATATACTTTTTTTTTTGTTAATACATACTTATAATATATAGAAAACACCCAGACCAGTACAAACAGACATGTTCACGCACACAAATATTTGTACTGTGCGGGGATCGAACCCGCGACCCATGGCTCAGAAGCAGCGTTTACTACCGCTGATCCAAATGGTCGTCAAGACTGTTATACAAGAGGCCGTGGGATCTCGCATACTCCTCGCATATTGTGATAAGCTCAGAACACTGAATGTAACTAACTTTAAGAAGGTTTTTGTGTTTGTTTTATTATTTTAAATTTAAATATCTGGCTGCACTAGTATGTAGGTAACTAGTTATTTAAATTTAAATTCAATTCAAATCATTTATTTCAGACACACACAAGTTCAGAGTAAAAATAATTACATAAAACAATATTGAGTCAGTCACGATAACAAAATAAAGCTGTTTAAAGAAATAAAGAAAAAAATCCCGTAAGTACCTACATAAGTGCTTTGGTTTTATATTCATTTGACTAAAATCAATAGTAAATAATAGAAGGTACTTAGTATTCAACTAACTTAGATGAAATATGCATCATATTGTCACGTTTACCAGAAGTGTTTTTTTTTATTACACAATATATAATGTTTTTAAACAGAATTCGTGAGTAATCAAAAAATACTATTTAACCTTTTCAAAATGTAGTTAGATGTTTATCTGTGTGTTGTATGTATGTTACTAAAAAGTCTAGGCTGTATAAAAAATTGTTCTTTTGCCAAATTTAAAAATCAACATTTTGGCGCCTAAACTTTCTTTAGGGAGAACCTTTTAGTTGAAATTAATAATTTAAACGAACATACCTGTACGTGAAGTTCTATCATAATTATACGAGGTATTCTTCCGAAGATATTAGTAAAATAGAAAGTCCTACCCAACCGAATCCCTTTTCTGTGGGACAAAAATCCCAAATATAGAAAATATCATGTCAACTCTAAACTTATGAGAACATGGATTAATCCCTCGATCGTAAGTTATTTCAGACACAATTATTGAAATCAATTGTTATCGTGGCACTCGAGTGCCTCCTGGGGGTTGAGGGATTAAACGACATGATGGCAAGGTTGACAAAGATAATGAACGGAAACAAGACTTATGAAATTAATATTTAATTTTTATTTACAGGAAACAACGGGCAGTTTCTTCCATTAAAATATATTGAAATCTAAAAATGTAAACACATCCGGGCGATACCTCAGTGTATAATACTAATATTGAGAACAAATACCGAAGTATAAGTAGGTAATTACCATGTTATTACACACTCAACACCGTTATCCACAAAGTAAGTGTTCTTATTAAGGCGGTATAGTTCTAAGAGGCAGCGTTTTTGAGTTTTTAAAAACCCAAATTAAAACTAGAAAACAGCGTTCGAAAGTCTGAAAAAAATATATGTATTAGTTGAAAATTCTATTCTAGTCACAGTGTAACAATCCAACCTTTTCTGATATGAAAAATGGTGATAAAAAAAAATTACTCTGTAGATGTTTTCTTTTATAACCAACGTAATAAATAAATTCATCTACATCTAGTACATTTGCCACAGTTCAATAATAGATACTATTTTAGAAAATAATAATGCAGTAGAATAACTAAACAATGCACTAATAATACATAAAATCAAAATACAGTAAATTAAGAAATAGTTTTTCGAATGTGTGTATACTTTGGTTTTTGGCTCAATGGACGAATCCAAGGACCGCCGCGCCGGTTTGACAGCTTTGACTTACATACTCTTTGGTTTTGACGTCTTCAAAGGGACGCGGTGGAAATTGCGCCAAAAGTGGAAGTTTGTGAGAAAACTATGTGATTGTCGAGTCAGGATAAATTGTTTGAGATATTGTAATAATAAGTGCGATATGATTTTTATCAATTACAAGGCTAGTTAAAAGGTTTCAGCAACCTTGAATTATAATTTTATAGTTGTTATATGCAAGCTAGCATAGAAATTGAAGAGCCTCGCGTACTTTCCTAGTTTAGGAAGTGTAATAGAAGTCCTGGTAAGAAAGTACATAAGAGTCAGCGATGCTTAGGGAAAAGGTATGCCAGGATGTTAATGGTGAGTGATTTTAGTGCAATTGTAAGATTACCAATTCAATGCCAACTATCTTAGCAATCTATAACAACTTCTATGAAACTTTTCAAAGTTGTTCTCAATCAAGACCTGTGAGGTTTATCTTATTTCTATTAAATTACATATTCAAACAAATATCAATGAACTTAACTTTTTTTTTGAAAATTTATAACAATTAAACCACTTACACAAATGTTATCTGGCTCTAAATAATATGCAATTGTCTTACCATTCCTGTTTAGTTAGAAAGACTATTATTTAAAGTTTATCTATTTGCTTCAACATTATATTTATTTTGTAATAGCCGGAAACAAGAAGACAGATAAAGTTTGATCTTATAATATTTTAAGTTATAGTTTAATTTTTAGTTATTATCCTGTGTTTTATACTATAGGTATAAAAAAGCCATAATCTTATTCATTAACTTTTACAAACTTTAAAGCAACTATCTTTAAACATACTTACTAATTAAAGCATCTCTAATTGCAAAACAATAAGTAAATTTTAAGAACTTTGAGTTATTTTCTGATAATAGGCAATTAGCAGTTTAACTGAGATGTATAATAGATTACAAACATATTTGGTTTAGACTTGGGAAAATACAAGTAAAGTTACCTTAACCGCTACTCATATCTTATTTGAGAATATTAATTGATCTCAATCATTAATTTATTGGGAAGTAGGTCATTTTCTGATAAAATTGATATTGATATTTTTTCCAACAAATCAAATATTATGATGATCTTCTAAATAAATTAACATAAAATAGTTATGTAGTTAGTCACTAAGCTGTAAGAGTGGGAGTGAAAAGTATACCAGCAGAATTAATCTATAACTTGTTGAAAGGATTTGGTCTGAAAGTTGTGTACCTAATCTCATCAAATACCTAAATCTGCATTTGCAGATTCATACCAGATTTGATTGGGAAGAGAGAGAAACCCAGTACGAGTAGTGAAGGTGAGTGTTGTTAACGTGAAGGGATCCCTTAAACCTACATACGAGTCACAAGTCTCGGGGCTACTCGGAGTTTCTCTTTCTGTCACACTACAGACCGGGCATTCACATGGTGAATCCATGGAATGTTAAGAATTTGCCTCTTCCTTATAATATCTATATAATTCATGAATTACATAGCATATAATATAACAGATTAGATAGATGCCTGGTTTAGACTTAACAAAATACAAATAAAGTTATCTTATCCGCTATTCAGATTTTATGTATTATATGTATTATATAGTCAAATATAGTAATTTGATTTTAATTGTTAATTAGTTGTAAATTATTCAATATTTCCAAGAATTTTATTTCAGATTACAAATAAAGCACACATAGCTTGACTGCTAATCATATTTTGTATGAATTATATAGTTTAATTTAATGATTCCAATTTGTACTAGATGTAAACCTAGTTCAAATGATTTATTTTATATTTTTTTATGAGTAGGGTGTAATTTGTAGATTGACAGTCTAATAACAGGTTACATACTCATGTAAGATTGTCTCTAATTTACCAGAATATGAGTAGTCATGGGAGCCAAATGGCAGTTAATTTTTATATTGAAATTAAATGGTTCTTAATTTTAATAACTTTCAATGAATTTATTAGGGCATAAGATGGAGAACCATGCTCATAGAATCCTAGAAGTATACATATAGATTCCTTCACTCTGAAAGTTATTTCATTAATTTAAATTTGTCAAATTGAGCTAATTTTAGACATCTATCATTAGGTTATTAGATCTTATTATACCATTTAATTAAAAGACTGAGACTGGAATTTAGTGTGATTTTGTTTATAATTTATGTTAACATTTTATAAAATACTTATTAAATTTTATGCCGGATAATTTTGAATAGACTACCAAAGTATATTTTATTGTTAATTTTGTTATTTAAATAAATTCCTCCTAATCCAAGCTGATGTGATAATACCGGGGGCTTTTAAGGTCGACCACTGATTTCATTATGGACCTTTAAAGGAGTGTTCGGTATTTTTGGATTAGTTTGAATTACTGTAGGATCTAAGTTTAGAATAGTACTTTTTTAAATTACTTCTGATGGGTTCCTTCTAAATTTTATTATTTAATTAAAATCCTCCTAATCCGAGCTTATGTGATAATGCCGAGGGCTTTTAAGGTCGACCACTGATTTCATTATGGACCTTTAAAGGAGTGTTCGGTATTTTCAGATTAGTTTGAATTACTGTAGGATCTAAGTTTAGAATAGTACTTCTTTAAATTACTTCCGATGGGTTCCTTCTAAATTTGATTATTTAATTAAAATCCTCCTAATCCGAGCTAATGTGATAATGCCGAGGGCTTTTAAGGTCGACCACTGATTTCATTATGGACCTTTAAAGGAGTGTTCGGTATTTTTGGATTAGTTTGAATTACTGTAGGATCTAATTTTAAAATAGTTATATTTATGTGAATTCCTTCTGATTGGTTCAGTCTGGACTTGTTCAAGTTGTTAAATCTGGGTTGATGTGATAATGCCGAGGGCTTTTAAGGTCGTACCACTGCTTTCATTATGGACCTTTAAAGGAGTGTTCGGTATTTTCAGATTAGTTCAAATTACTGTTGGATCCTGAATTTTCCCGTTTAATTAAATCGTCTTAATCCATACTGATGTGATAATGCCGAGGGCTTTTAAGGTCGACCACTGATTTCATTATGAACCTTTAAAGGAGTGTTCGGTATTTTCGGATTTGTTTGTATTACTGTAGGATCTTGAGTTTGTTTCAATTAATTAAATCTTCTTGATCCCCCAAGTAACACACAAGCATGATAACAGTACTAATGCGACTTATAACACAGTTAATAGTTACGTAACATTTGTGTTACAGTTAAGGAAATAGCTAAATTCTGACTAACGTCGTATTACGGCTTTTATAATTTTTTAAGCTTAGTAAAATTTGTATAATTTCGTCTGCTTTCATAAGGCTTAGTAATAACTTTTATTCTCAATATTACACAAACGTTTCTAAGCTTACAGAGTTTCACATAGCTTTAATTTGCATAACAGTAAGCTAAAAGATAACAAGCTGAATAAACGTAATGTACAATACTATTATACAAACATTATTAGGCTTATTGCTGTTAAAAATGCTATATTCTGTATAAAGTACCCTCAGCAACTAGATGCTGAATAATAGTGATAAAATTCGGTTTAAAATGCTTGGATCTGAATAACAGCTTTAATATTATTTTGAAATCTTATAAGGTTCTTTATTTTACGAATTATTCAGCTGCTGATAAAAAGTATTTTCGGGGTTCTAATTAAGCTTATATTGTTATAAAAGAAATGTAGACATAGTTTATAACTCTCTTACACATACTTCTATTCTTATACCGAAACTAGCAGTTTTAAAGTTAGTTAAACAGTATTTACACAGAAGAATGCAAAATAATGCTTTATTTGTAGATCAGCGGTCAAGCTAACCTTAACAGTCAAGTGCGATCGTACGTAGAAAAGTGTTCCGTACCCGAAATTTTATATACAGACTGTGTGGGTGACGATGATTTACGCATTTAGTGGAGATAAATCAGATGAGAATATTAACGAATTTAAAAATACTAATTTTCTCAGTAAGCTAAAAGAATAGGCTATAAGTAAAAACATATCGCAAGTGGCATTAAAAGAATTAATGGTAATACTCAATGAGAGAATACCTGGAGTCTTACCAATAGACCCTAGAACCTTATTACAAACTCCCAGAAATGTTACTATATAAAATATTAGCGGTGGAGAGTACTGGCACAAGGGGCTAACAGAACCATTAAAAATGTTTTTGAGTGATTTGGAGGACGTACCAACCTGTATACTTAAACTTTAATTTTGATGGCCTACCAATATTTAAAGGTTCAAAAAAAGAATTCTAGACAATTCTATGCAGTATACACGAAAAACCAGAGATAGAACCTTTTGTCATAGGAATTTATTATGGATCTGGAAAACCCAAAGATTTAAATGAATATTTGCAAGATTTTATTACAGAAATAGATTCTATTCTTAAAAATGGAATCCAAACACTGGAAGACAAAACGTTAGTTAAATAAATAAAAAAATAAATAAAAAATTAGCCTTTTATTTCTTCCTTTCCATAACAATGTGCATGCAAAATTATTCACAATTTTGAATATTTTTTTATGATTTTAATGCATTTAAAAATAAACAGTAAAGAAAATAATATGATTAAAACCTAATTTTATTGGTGTTTAGCAAATAATTATTGTATTGATTGTAATTAATTCCATTTCATTTCAAAAAATAGTACAATTGAAAATTTTAAAAATTTAAGTAAAATAATTTAACAATTTAAATAAAATTCATCACAATCATAATTTTGTAGTTAAAAAAATGAAAATTTATAGATTTGGGATTAATGTTGTAATGGATATAATAATTATGAATGCATTAATTTGATTAATTAGATATAGTAAAGGTTTGTATTTTGTTAGCAAGAACCCTCTCCTTGAAAGGTAAAGGCCTCCTCCAGAGATGACCAATGCTCTCTATTCTCTGCCACTCGCGACAATTGAGCACCTACTACTGTTATGATATCGTCTGCCCAGCGTGCATTTGGTTTTCCTCTTCTTCTCTGTCCCAGTGGGCCTGTCCATTGTGTTGTCTTTCTAGTCCATCGATTATCGCTTAACCTCGCTATGTGTCCAGCCCATCGCCATTTTAGCTGTTAGTGAGTGGCTGAGAGTGTCGATGGCTTTTGTTTTCTGTCTTATATCAGTATGGCGGATCTTTTGGATTTCTTAATTTTCAGAATGCTTCTCTCCATGCTCCTTTGGCAGGATGTAATTTTATTTTTTACTTTTCTGGTGAATTTCCAAGTTTGGCAGGCGTATGTCAATGAGGGGATTAAGCAGGTGTTCATGACTTTCGTTTTCATTTGTATGGTCATATCGCTCTTGAGTATTTCTTTGAGACTCCAGAACTCCAAACGTTAGTTACTGGTATAAAAATAAGGTGTTTTGTTTCTGAATAGATGTTACGTTCGCCGACACATTTAGTGAATTGACCTGCAACAATAACCATAGTATAAATTTAAAACTTGATAAAATTCGACTGCCTTAGACGGGAATTGAACCTGCGTCTCCTGCAATCTAGGCAATTACTCTATTGCATTGTGTGAATGTTAAAAATATAAAATATATTAATAACCAAATTTTTGATATCTCATTGTCAACATCATTAACATAAGTACCTACTCCAACCAACATAAGTAGCTAAAGTGCTTGTGTTATACTTTTGTAACCATTAATTTTTATTATAAATATTAAAATAGTTTACGTAGGTATAATATCCGTTTGTTCTCAGACAGTGAAAAATTGCTAATTATCATTAGAATGGATGGAGAACCAGAAGAGACTTCGTTTATTTTCCCTTTTTAGCATTTTAATAAGGTATGCAGTACATACGAGTAGTTAACTCAAGCTAGACTTAGGTACGTAAGTTGAAAAAAAACATGATTACCACAGCTTTTTTTCTAGATAAAACAAAACAAAAAAATATTTGACATCATTTTTTACGTTAGATTGGTATAAGTAGCTTAAATTCATTTGCTTAATTAAGTAGTTTTTTTTAATGATTGCATTACATGTATAATTAAGTTAAATAATAAAGTTCGATCGATCACCTAATATTTTTTCCACGAAATTCAAGTTTTTGATTGTTCTGTTTTGAACCCTAATAAGCTGTTTAATAAAACATGTGAACAAATACTCAACTGTTATTCAGAAATTATTCCGCCATACCGCGCTTTGCCAAATAAAAGCTTAGTAATATGACGAGTCAAAACTATTATTCAGCAGTACTCGGTAAAACAGTTCCGATAGCAGCTAATAATCAGATTTATAGGAATCGCCATTATAACCTCAAAAACAATATATTTGGAATTGTTTTTGCTATCAAATGCTGTGTTTTATTAATTCAGATACAAATTTGAGTATTATACATAAAGTAATTATTGCTTTTAAAACACTAAAATAAGGAATCACACTAAAAGTTTTTTTTTTGCCTTATTTCTGTCTTGTACATTAACTTATTTCTGTCATTAAACTTCGATATTTAAGCGGCGCGTAAAACCAATCGTTACAGGGCATACGTTATTGACGGCAAAATTACTTGCGCAATATTATTTCACTTGTATAATAGCTAAAACTCGTATATTTAAAAATTACTTACCAATTCCAAGTATTCACTCCGTCCACATCAATATCTTAATAAATATTAATGATGTCAACAATTTCTTGAAGAAAACACACATTTTGTTTGAATTAGTGTGGTACAAATGTGCTTATAGCTAAGTAGTTTTTGAATATCACAGCCACAAATATTTATCTGAATAAACATGATAAAACATCTGTGTATAAGTAACGACTGCCGTTTTTCAGACGTTATTAAGCTATGTGGACAATTACATTGCTACTACTCAGATTTTATATTGCTATTATTCAAATTAAAGCATTTAAAAGTGGGGCCCAATTTGCTTGAATAAGAGCTGAGTACACGTTTACTCAGACATTAATAAACAGCTTTTTAAGCTTATCGCTCCCGGGTTTGCTGTTACTAAGACCTTATACTGCTATCTGTGTTACTTGGGCCGAGCTGATGTAATAATGCCGAGGGCTTTTAAGGTCGACCACTGATTTCATTATGGACCTTTAAAGGAGTGTTCGGTATTTTTGGATTAGTTTGAATCAATACAGGGTTTGAATTTGAAACAATGTTTAATTAATTATTTCCGGTTCGTTCAGACTGAATTTATTAAAATTTAGAAACCCATCTAATTCGGATTAGTTTAAACTGCTGTAGGATCTAATTTTAAAATAATCGTAGTTATATTTATGTGAATTCCTTCTGATTGGTTCAGTCTGAACTTGTTCAAGTTGTTAATATCCTCTTAATCTGGGTTGATGTGATAATGCCGAGGGCTTTTAAGGTCGTACCACTGCTTTTATTATGGACCTTTTAAGGAGTGTTCGGTATTTTCAGATTAGTTCAAATTACTGTAGGATCCTGAATTTTCCCGTTTAATTAAATCCTCTTAATCCAGACTGATGTGGTAATGCCGAGGGCTTTTAAGGTCGACCACTGATTTCATTATGGACCTTTAAAGGAGTGTTCGGTATTTTCGGATTTGTTTGTATTACTGTAGGATTTTGAGTTTGTTTCAATTAATTAAGTCTTCTTGATCCGAGCTGATGTGATAATGCCGAGGGCTTTTAAGGTCGACCACTGATTTCATTATGGACCTTTAAAGGAGTGTTCGGTATTTTTGGATTAGTTTGAATCAAAACAGGATTTGAATTTGAAACAACGTTTAATTAATTCTTTCCGGTTCGTTCAGACTGAATATATTGAAATTAATTGAAACCCATCTGATTAGGTTGATTTAAAGGAGTAATCGGTATTTTCGGATTAGGTTTGTTTTACTGTTGGAGTATGGTTTAAAACACATTCAAAGGAGCCCAACGCAAGGATTTTAGCTTAATTTAGTAGGTTTCTACTTTGGTGGATTATTCATTAAGTTGTAAAATTAATTAACATCAAATAATTATATTAGGTAAATATCTGTAGGTTCAGTCGATGCCAGGTTGCATAACAATTCAGATTTAACTTTTGAAGGATATCTAATTGAACATCTACGCACCTCTAAAAGAATCAGGTTTACTACTCTCACACAACGTACGGTCCTACTATTATATCTAGACGATCACACTGCCAAATTATTTAATTGTTTATTCAATGGGGTTTATTTTGAAGTTTTAAACTTTTAAAAAGTGAGGTTTGTTACAACAGTCGCTAACGGTTACACGGTTTGATTGACTAGGCTCGATAGAAAAAATCACAATTTGAAGTAAATTGTGATTCGAAATGTGTTTACACTTTCACGTCTAAACTACGGACATTTTAAATAATTTTTTATGCATGTTTAAAGCTGCTCAATATTTATATTCGCTGAGTTTAAATTCATTAAATGATATACTTAATTACCATTTTTAAATAACTACAAAATACGTGAGCGCGGCGGCTCGTCAGGCCCGTACTGTCGCGCGCTGGCGCTTACTGTGCGCATGCATAGGCGATCGATGGATATTGATCCATAGTGAAAAAGCACTGAAAAAATAAGAATGAAAACAAGAGGCAACTAGCATAACTAGCCAATGACAACCAAAGCCAGTCATGAACTTAAGTTAAAATAAAAAAAGGTTAATTTATCAACTTATGTAGATCAGTACAACAATAAAATAAGAATAATAATTACAAGTCATCTAATACAAGTTCTATAGCTTTTCTAATTTTATTTATAAGTTTATACTGACTTATTGATATTTACAATTTAAGTAGAGTGTAAATTCTCTATTAAAAACCTTTCCCTTTTCCCTGTTTTCCGGCCGCCATTTTGGTCGCTTGATTGAGAGGTATCAATTTTTTTATTACCTATTTAAAGTTGAAAAGGTGTAGTTTCTTAGGTTTTTATTTGAAAATAATAAGTTAATTAAGATCCATAGGTAGGTTATCTGCTGGCACGGTACATAATTATGTTAATGTTACCATACTGACATTGATTTGATTGACTACAACCACGAAACAGAAAGAACAGTTTTTTCTGTTCCGCGACTACAACAATATTAAGTTTAAGGATTTTGGCTGTTTAAGCAAGTATGCCTTGGTCTTAAAAAACAAAACTATATTGGCGCCGCAAAAAGAGTTCAGATTCGACCTGCTCACGACTGTGATGTACCCTTATACTATTTATATGCAGATATTGTCTGTTCCTATGAACCATTTAGAAAAGCACACTCTCACAGAATCTTTTGTTTCCTGGGTAGTTTTCTGTACAATAGGATAAATCGTCATCTAAGTATTTTTCCTATGAATAAAGTTCAATGTAAAAACACTATACAACAGTGGCTAAAAGAGAAAACATATGATGACACAGAAAATGAATAAGCAAAAATGCTAGCTAAGTAATTCAGTACTTCAGTAGGTTAGGTTCGTATTTGGATATTTGCTAATATACAACAACAAATACGAACTCATTTGTGAACTCATTATTATTGTGTAAATGTTAAATAAGCACTAACCTACATTTTAAGAATAGATACCTAAGTAACAGGCAAACTATTTTACTTAGTTTAGGTATATGCTATACAATAAGTTACGCACTAACCCAAACATACCCTAGCATAAGTTTTTGTATCCTAGGCTAAGATTATACAGATATAAATTTTATCTTATCTTTATCTTTATTTTAGAATATTCCTGTTTGTGAAAATTTATTGTTGAATTAATTTAAATGCTGGGCTTGTTGGATTCACAATAAAAAGTACGCTCTCGACTGGAAGTGGAACAAAATTTATTTGAGAAATTTGTTTTCTCAGAACTTGTGGTTAAATAAAAAAGTTGGAATAAAAAGTAAAGGTGAAAATATCTAAAACATAAAAAGGTAAGTTGATAAAACAATAATGCAGTCATTTTAATGAGTAAGTCAGTGAGTAATGAGTTTAAGTTATTTACAAACTTCTTGAATATAAATTAAAAATCTTTAAACTTTGACCCCGTACAACTTCGTAAATTGTGGCCGTGATGAATCTGATGCCTTACTCTACTGCAACACGATGATCGTATTTACGAATATATCTGTCTCTCTCAGATACTTTAAGACATCTGTATGAGTGACAGGGACAGATGGATTCGAAAATACGGACATTGTGTTACGGAGTAAGGCCTCTGGTCACCCTTTTCGTTGTGTTTTAATAAAGGCACTATAGTTACGGCCTTAATCATCCCATTTCAGGGAAATGCACGAAATTTCGAAACTTTCGTTCATATCCAGCATTATCAAGTCTGTAAATAAAGAAATTTGCCATCATCTGAGCTACATCATCAATCTAAGCATAGAAAAGGGATCTTTTCCTGATGAGCTTAAAGTAGCTATTGTAAAACCTGTTTTTAAAAAAGCTGACAAAGAATCAATGGAAAATTATAGACCCATAGCATTAATACCTATATTCTCGATTTTTTTTTAAAAATATCTATACAATGAAATGAACAATTATTTCGAAAAAAAAAGACATTATCTGTACACAGTAAAAGGGTTTTCGCAAAAGCAAAACTATAAATATGGCAATTTATGATTTTTTTAAAAATGTAATAACACACGTTGATAGCAGAACGCCGGTATGTTCATTATATTGTGACATGACTCAGGCGTTTGACTATGTAGACCATAAAATATTATTTAGCAAACTGGAGGCGTATGGCATTAGAGGCAATGTATTGAGCTTGCTCCAGTGTTATCTCACTAACCGTCGACAAAAAACAGAAATATGTAGGCTAAATATGGGTACTAAATCTGAGGACATAAGCTCATCGACAGAGCGCTTAGTGAAATACGGGGTCCCGCAGGGCAGTGTATTAGGGCCTCTATTATTTATAATTTATATAAATGACTTACCAAATGCCACTAAGCAACCTATGACCTTATTCGCTGACGATAGTACTATAACTGTAAACTGTAATGACATCAATTCTTATAAAAATGACATAAATCAATTATTGACATCAATAATTACCTGGCTCAATAACAATAATTTAAAAATAAACTTAAATAAGACATATGTTATGCACTTTAACCAAAGACCAGTAACCCCATCTGGCATTCAAGTAAATTTCAACGATACTATCATTTCTGAAGTAGATACGACCCGATTTCTCGGCTTACAAATTGACCAAAAATTAAATTGGAAAGCCCATATACAAGCACTAACTAAAAAAACAAGTAGCTCGGCTTATGCTTTGTATAGACTTTCTGCTACAGTCAATATTGACGCACTTCTAACAGCTTATTATGGACTGGTGGAATCTGTTCTTAGATACGGAATTATCTTCTGGGGTAACTCAACTGACAGAGAGGTAGCGTTTAAAAGTCAGAAACGATGTATCCGCGCTATGTTTGGTCTTCAGACCACCGATAGCTGCATGCCATATTTTATAAAGCACAGAATTCTGACACTTCCGTCCTTATATATAATGGAGGTGGCTCTTTTTGTCAGAGCCAATCCTCACCTCTTTCCTCGGTTATCTGACATAGTTACACGCAACCGTCGAGATCAAAGCAAGCTGTGCTCGCAACGAGCAAAAACGGTTCTGCATAAAAAGAGTGTAGTATGCATGGCTCCTAAAATTTATTATAAAATTCCTCAGACATATAAATTACTTAACGACAATCAGTTTAAAAATAAATTTAAAAATCTTTTAACTGAAAAATGCTACTATACTATAACTGACTTCTTTAACGATAAATTTTGACATACAATAATAATAATGTTATAATCAATGTTAATTTCTATAATATTATATTTAAATTAATAAAATTTAACATGCAATAATAAGTAATGTAATAATGAGTAATTTTTTTTTAAATATTCTATTTCAAATTGTGGCTGTGTATGTAATGCTTTGATGTAGGTAATGTAATAATTTAACTGACTTTGTAATATTGATAGGCTAATGTTAAATGAAATCTAACAAATTTAACACTATAAATTTTACGCACCGAATATCGGTAAGGCATGTTGATACTAACGACACTAATACCAGTATATCAGTATATCTCTGCCCATGCAATGTATATCTCACACATAACCATCTTTATTCATTAATATTAATATTTTTAGGGTTCCGTACCCAAAGGGTAAAAACGGGACCCTATTACTATGACTTCGCTGTCTGTCCGTCTGTCCGCCGCTCTGTCACCATGCTGTATCTCAAGAACCGCGATAGCTAGACTGTTGAAATTTTCACAAATTATGTATTTCTGTTACAGCAATAACAACAAATACTAAAAACAAAATAAAATAAATATTTAAGAAGGGCTCCCATACAACAAACTCGTTTTTTTTGGCCTTTTTGGTACGGAACCCTTCGTGCGCGAGTCCGACTCGCACTTGGCCGGTATTTTTTACTGTTCTTTTAGAATTCACTTATCTTTTTCAACAATAAACTGTATTACACCTAAATAAGTTTAACTTAATGATCTCTGTAGTGGAGGGGCGGTACACACCGCACGGAGAAAAATGTCGGGTTTTACTAGCCAGAATTTTGAGGAAGTTAACTAGAACGCATTGTGCTATACGTGACAACTATACATTTTGTAAATGATATTTTCAAATCTAATTTTTAGTAACGTGAATTTTCTGGTACATTGAACACATTTTTCGGTACACTTACCATCAAATTTGTATTGCGCAATACTTAAGTTATGCCCATTACTAACTCATTATTTTGATCTTTACAAAGAAAGTAGATACTATTTGACATGTTTCGTAAAATTAACTTATTTACCAGATTTTTTTAGTATTTGCAAATAAGCGACTATTTATCCTTAAAACTAATTCTGATAGCACTCGCAGCTTTTAAACTGTTAATAGATTTGTTTTTACAAGTCGTTCTGGTAGTACTCGTATTGCAAAATATTTTTTTCTCCGTGCGCTTTTCTTGGTTCCGCGTCGCCAGCACTGATATCCCAGGCTTGATACCAGGACGGTAAAAAATATTATATTATCTGCGATCATAAAGCTGGGAACTTATTATCGGACGTGGCTGACGGACGCGGCTGATAGTCTCGACATAAAAGTAATGAATGTACACTAAGCTGTTCAAACTATCGGACGTAAGTCGTGGACGTAACCTTGGGCTGACCTTCAGCTTTCGGACGTCCGACGGAAATCTGGCGCGCTGGATGTTTTTGTCAGGAAAGAGGCGTTGGAACGCGTCTGCATGCCACGTCCCAAAAGACTGAGCAGACTTATCAGTCGCGGCTGACAGACGCGTCCGATAATTTGTTCCCAGCTTAAGTATTTTTCTATATGACGACTATTTGGATCAGCGGTAGTTAACGCTGCTTCTGAGCCATGGGTCGCGGGTTCGATCCCCGCACAGTACAAATATTTGTGTGCATGAACATGTCTGTTTGTACTGGTCTGGGTGTTTTCTATGTATTATAAGTATATATTTACAAAAAAAAAAGTATATAAGTAAGTTTATCGGTTGTCTAGTACCCCATACGACAGGGTACTTAATAGTACCTTAATTTGGGACTAGATGGCTCTGTGTGGCCCAGTGAGGCGTGTCTAAAATATTTATTTATTTATTTATTTTATATTGTCTCGGGTTAGGATGTTTCTAGTTTTTACAATACGAGTGCTTTAATAGTTACTCACTTTGGGATCAGAAGTTCAGAACAATGTATGTGATGTTGTCACTTATCACATTAAGTTGAAAAGTTTGACATTATCGACTTTTACAAAATCAGAAAAATGCAAAAAAAAAAACTTTTATTTTTGCATTTTGTAGATTGAAAATAGTAATAATTAATTAGACTTCTTATTATTAATTCTGATTTATTCCAGTGAGAAATGAAAATAACTAATCAGAGGGCGTAGGAGTCAAACGAATTCTGCCGTGAATACATACAATATAGCAATTACATTATATGGTTAGTATCTGCTTTTTCAAGAGAGAGGATAAAACGCTATATTATTTTTATGCTTATCTATACTACTCGTATAATATTATAAAGCTGAAGAGTTTGTTTGTTTGATTGAACGCGCTAATCTCCGGAAGTACTGGTTCGATTTGAAAAATTCTTTTTGTGTTGGATAGTCCATTTATTGAGGAGGGCTTTAGGCTACATAACATCACGCTGCGACCAATACGAGCGGAGCATCAGTGAAAAAAGTTGCAAAATTAATCGCGATCATAATAACAGAAAGCGTACGAAGTCGCGGGCAACAGCTAGTAAAATATATTTTATTTGAAATAATTTACGAGTTACTTGCAAAATAACAGGATTTTCTTAATTTATATGATTTAATAGAAAAAGAACAACAAATTAATATGCATGATGTCATAAATCAGCTCGACGGCTTAAAATATAAATGCGAAAAACTTTATAAGATATTTTAGCAACTTCATTGCAATTACAATATCAGTATTTTAACTTGAAAAAAATTTTCTCAACATATATCGACTTCAGCATCCTTAGATTTTGTATTATATCGGCGAATCATTCTATTTAAAGGAGAAAAATGACCAAGATTTGATTTAGAGCTCATCGACGCGAATAAATTATATCGAGATGCACGTGGCAACCTTGTTGGGACATTAACGTATACTCTTGACAGCAAGTCAGGGCAATCCAAGGCTCCATTTATCAGCTTGTAAAGAAAAACGTGGTCCAACATTTCCCTGCGATCCTTCAAAGAAACCAGTTTAAAGTGTCGTAATCTGTCGTCATAATCTGTCGTCGTAATCAGGCGGGAATCGAACCCGCATCCCCATGCATACCGGGCAACTACATAGCGCGAATTTTTCAAGCAAATTCCTAACGCCAGAGTGGTTTCATCAAATGTTAAGAGTTTTGAATTATTAACACCCGAAAGAAACATCTTTGCAGATGTTTTACAGTCAGTCAAGATAAAACAGCTATTTGTATACTTTATTTGATATTTTAGCAATTAAATTGCAATTATAATATCAGTTTAACTGACTGTTACTATTGTACTGACATGACAAGTTTATATACTGATATTATAATTGCAATTTAATTTCTTAAATATCAAATAAAGTAAAATTTTTCAAGTTTAAATACTGATATGAATGCGTAAATTTGTAAGTTTTTCACGCAAAAGCAACTGAACGGTATTTAATAAAACTTTCCAGTAATGAAATTCAGGTAGCAGGATAACATATAAACTGTTTTCTTGAGTTTACGCGAAGTTCATTTTGTGTGAAGACAAACTTTTACGTAGTTTTTTTTTTCAAATTACCATCCTAAAGATGAATAACACCTTAGTCTACCCGTGACCATGAACGCTGTAAAGGGTTCGAAACGTCGGGTGAAATCAAAAATAAACGCGTTCTAAATCCGTAAACTTATCTTTCATTTCAGTAACATAATATATGTATAAGCTAGAATTTTATCCGAAATTCTTTTTAATATCTGCAGGAACACAATGGGGACTACCGTTTCTTTGCTCACCAGTTGTCGCCACTGTAGACTGAGGTCCGGAGGTATAGCTGTCAAAGGCGATTGGCGCCGAAACAAAGTGTTATAACTTGAATCTAATTAAGGTTATATTGTTTATAAATAACTATCTTGATATCAACAAACTAACTTCTGAAATAGTTGCTCTTGAGGCCGCCTATTTTTGCGCTTTTTCTTAATTCCGCTTTTAAAGCGTTCACATTAATCGGCAAATAATCCATATTTGCGATATTTTACGAAGAAGATCACTTTCCAGCAGGTAAATTAAAGAAATTATAATGTATGCAACAAATTCCGCTAAAACCTGTGAAAAGTGAATGTTATATCAGTATATAAATGTTATTGGACCTCACGCGACACTAGCGCCTCTAGTGGCAAATTCACTAGCGATAGCCCCCATTCTATTTTGTATAAAATTACGTGAAATTGACGATAGATGGCGCTGTTAGCTAGTTAATTTTGCTCATATAACCCAATTCTAAAGTCCACGCGTAATAAGCCGCAGGCAGAAGCATTAATGCGACAGTTTGGAGGAATGTTAGTTATCACATGGCTAGTTTTCATCCTAAAAAAGTACGGTTCTCATGGGAAAGTGTCAAGATCAGAATTACACTCAGAGTACCGCCAGAAGAATTCTACTATTGGCAAATTTCTCCTTTTGGAGAGACTGTGTCGCTGTAGGCTGGTGTGATTATGTTTTAATATAATTATTTATAATACGTTTGTTATTCCAAAATACAATTCCTGAATACATTTCTTATGGCGACTTCTGCGGCAAAGTGGCGTACACACCGGAAGGTGCCTGCTCCAAGGTCCCGGGTTCGATTTCCCGGACGGGGAAATGTAGTTTTTTTTTTATATTTCCTCGGGTCTAGGTGTTTGTGATAGAGTGCTTTTGCTATAAACACGTAATTTTTATTGTTTCAAAAACAGTTTTAAAATTGTACGGATTCTTCAAAACCAATCCAATCAAACATATTTTTTGATGAAAACATCAAAATAAACAAAGTCAAATCAACGATTACTTATAGAAATATATATGTTACGGTAAATCTGATTAATTGAAAATTATTAATATTTTTACAAAATTATTAATAATAACCACATGTTTTGGTAAATGTGAATAAACGATCGAAATTTATTACTTTTAGTAGTAATTATTAATAATTCACGACACGTACTGGTAAAAGTTATAAAATAAATAAAAACCCAATGTTTTTTGACCAGCAGGTATTTATTTATAATATTAAACACAGTCTTACAATTATATTAATTAGAGATCACACAAACAAGGTTACTTGTACTTGCTTTGAAACGAAAGGACAACAAATTCACATATATTCTGAACTATAATATTAAATAAATCAAACTATAAGGGCACATTTATCACAAAATTAACAATAAAACTCTTATAAAAATCTACCATCAAACTTATGCAAAAAAGTCTATCGTGGTACATAAAATTGTAACAAAAATAAAAATAAACAATTATTGTTTCATTAACAAAATCAACTCGAATCCTAAAAGCAATCATTAACAATCATATTTGGTTTACCTGTAAATCTTCTTTAACACCTATAAATGCAACAAATAAATTTTTTAAAAGTATTATCATAAAATTCAACAATAATTTGTTATGCAAGTAAAATATATTGCCATTTAAATTGCAATAAAAATAACATCAAAATAAAACAGTAAAGACTCATAAAAAAACACCGGTAGCACTCCGGGAGTGCCGGCAGAAGTGAAAACTTTAGTATTAACGTTGTGTTTAATTATAAGTACAAAAATACTATCATTTATGAGGTAGAATACAATGTTTATTTATTGCGCTATCGTACACAAATATGACAATTTACATGTTATTATTCATAATATTATATCGTTATTTATTTATATATTACATTAATTTTTATCTCTTAGAAAAATCAACTTTCATCCATAATTTCGACATAAGCGGAGCAGCACACTCAGGCACGGTAGAAAGAGTGGGAGATACTAGTTCCTCTCCCTTCCCCTCGATCTAACGCTTTTTCGATCAGCATCACGTGACCCTGACGCGAGTTTGGAAGTTTTTACCCATCCAACAAAAAGTGCTCAGCGCCGCTAAAGAAGTTTTCACTTCAAAAAGAAAATAAAAATATTTGTGAAACTTAGAATCACATAGAACGTGAATTTTTTTGCATTTGCAGCGATTAGAGTTGCATTCACAGTTGCAGTGTTGAAAGCCTTGCCCCCCCAAATTTGAGTCCTTGCGGGCACATTGTCGCAGACTGCAAGTTGTATTAGGAACCTCATCAATACTGACAAACTTTTCCTTGCAAACTGTACACTCATTTCGTGAATACAGTTGATTTAGAACGCCCATACTTTGTTCCCAGCTTGTATAGGTTATGATCAGTAACTGACATAATAACGCCGATTATGTTTAAGCTATCTGCCTTGGCTCGATCGACATACATACATAACACCGAGCCAACTAACGCGTCGCCTACGCGGTTCCGCCGCGTGGCATCTCCCCGCACCTCTCGCACGTCGCACACACCGCCCCGCCCTGGAACCCTTGGCCACTTATTACATTTATCACTACTAGGGTTAAATTATTAATAAAAACCGACAAATGTAATTAATTTATCACTTTAACCTCGACTTTCGGTATTTATTAATAATAATAGATAATTATTAATAATCTTCAATTATTCACTCTTACCGTAACATACTCGTATATATTGGATTCCAAACTGTACAAAGAGATGTCAGAAATAAATATTGAGTCAAATTAATAATATTAATAAATTAAAGTCTATATATCTATCAGTATTTGTTTCTTTTTTCACGTTATCTTTATTTATATTGACGACCTCCGCAGCTCCGTGGCGGAGTGGCGTACACACCGGTTTTCAAAGTGTCGCCTGCTCCGAGATCCCGGGTTCGATGGGTCAATGTAGAAAAAATGTGTTTTTCTACATTTTCTCGGGTCTGTGTGTTTGTGGTACCTTCGTTGTTTCTGGTTTCCAAAATACGAGTGCTTTAAATAGTTATTCAAATTGGGATCAGAACAATGTATGTGATGTTGTCCACATTTATTATTATATGATGTAAATACTGTAGTTTTTTATGTTTAAGTTAATTTTTTTTGGGTAAGCTAATTTCGTATCAGATTAGTCCGTTTTTATTTTAAAATATATTTAAATAAATATTTTCCTTTAGTTATGTGTTTTGAACGATATATAATAAATTAAATAGTTTATAAGTATAACAGATATAGCTAAGTTAATTTTACCTTCTTATTATTGCTTCTGATCTATTTCAGTAGGAATTAAATCCTTCGAGAATGACTTGGTCTGCCATCTCGCGGCAGAAGCCAAAACCGACCGCTTAACAACTTACTAGTACAATATGGTTAGTGTTATAATATCTAAGGAGCTACATCTTCACTTACTATTAATTATTTTAATATCATAAAGTGGAAATATTTATATTTTTGTGTATGTGTATGTTTGTAATGAATAAACCCAAAAACCACTGAACTGATTTTGATGAAATTTTGTACAATGGTTGATTACACCTTGGGGGAAGGATGTGGGCTAGCTTCGGTTTTTAACCGACTTTAAAAAAAGAGGGATGATGTTATTTTATTTAAAAAAAATACCATAAATTACTACTTCGTGAAGTTGTTAAAGCTAGTTTAATAATATATTTTCCAAGTGAGCATACAAGCATTTGTTTTCAAGGTGTCGCTTGCAATGTGCTCCCGGGTTCGATCCCTGGGTCGGGCAACAAAAAGTGTCAAATTTTTAAACATTGCTCGGGTTTGTGATGACCAACCCGCATTTGGCAAGCGTGGTGATTATGCCAGTACACCCATCATTGCTATGGTATCTTGAATTCAATGATGGAGGCCTTTGCCCTGCAGTGGGATGATTATAGGCTGTTACTACTACCTTGTTTTTTATGTGTTTCCGATATTTCGGCACTGTTGCAAGCGTGATGGTAGAAATCTCTAAATAACTAACTCTTACGATAGTGACCATGAAAGTTTAAATCAGTATCATGTGTCCGCTTCAAGTGTTTGATAAAATTCCAATTGATTGCTAGAATTTTATTATTTGCGACTAGTATTATTAAAATTTTTACGTAGCAAAAAAACCTGTTTTAATAATTATAATTGGCATTGATTCAATATTGCAATCATTTCCAGGAAACTGCTAAAGGAAGTACTTATTTGGAGTAGTAACAACGAATGATAGATCAATTATCGAAATGACAAGAAATTTTAAATTATTTCTCGCATAAACAAGGGTAGCATCGAAATAGAAAAACTGACAACTGTGCTGATATTATACTATGATTGTCAGCAAATCTGTCATAAAGGCTCTCTGGCAGGTGAGCTTACTCATATTTGTTAAACAAATTAATTTAATGAGATTTATTTCGAAGCATGATTCACAAACACTTCGTGGAGGTAATAACATAGATAATAACATAAGGCATCTTTTGCGCCTTTATGTTTATTATCTGTCTATATGTTCCGAGTAAATAAATAAATACAAAAGTAAATATTTGATTAAAATAATAAAAGTTAATCATTGACAAATTCATACTCACAAAACGCTAATGGACTTTCATATAGATCGTACGCTTACTAAATGTACGCTTTTAAAATACAAAGTGCCATACACGTAGACAAAAATATTTTACAATACTACCAGAACGACTTTTAAAAAGGAATCTATTAACAGTTAACAAAAAACTGCGAGTGCTATCAGAATTAGTTTTAAGGATAAATAGTCTCTTAATTGCAAATACAAAAAAAATCTGGTATCTAAGTTAAGTATAGGAAACATGTCAAATAGTATCAGTTACTAGTTTCTTTGTAAAGATCAAAATAATGAGTGAGTAATGGGCACAACTATGTTTAAGTATTGCTAGCAGTACAAATTTGATGGTAAAGTGTACCGAAAAATGTGTTCGATGTACCAGAAAATTCACGTTACTAAAAACTAGATTTATAAAATATCATTACAAAATGTATAGTTGTCACGTACAGCACAATGCGTTCTAGTTAACTTCCTCAAAATTCAGGTTAGTAAAACTAGACCTTTTTCTCCGTGTAGTAAAAAAAGGTTATGAGTGCACAAGGATAAATTGGTGCATAAGTTGAAATGGTGAGCATACGTGACGTATTAGTGAATCGTAGACTTATGGCAATACTGAATTTAAATATTCAATTCAGCGTAACCTAAAAAAAAATAAACAAGTGTGGCAGAAAAGTAAAAATAAGTCTCACCACTTCCTTTACCAATTGAAATAGTAAAATAATTAAAAGAGTACTGCCAAAACAAGTATATGAGGCAGCGTCTTCATGGTGGAGGCACCTTTAGCAAAAGTATGATCGCCTATCTCATCTTGCGATTGAAAAGGTAAGGTGAAGTTTAGTGTAGAGATTCCTAAGTCCAGCAGAAGACTGATGAAGACTGCTGGTGCGGCGTGAAAATAGCTACACCATGTACTAGTGCGGCGGTATCACAACCAAAGATACGTTGTGAGGCGGACAGAAGAATTTACTAGGTAATGTCGGAGAAATAGGATACAAACTAGAAAATTAGTATTGACTTCCAAAGCAAGACACTATCAATTAGGTACAAGTAATGAAAGCCTGCCAACCTGCGGAACAGTCCGGATTCGCCTGCTTTCTGTATCCATCTCGTCTTTCTCTCTGTGACACCTTTCGTGAATTCTTCTTAAAATGCCTATTTGCGGTGAATTTGAAGATGAAATATTTTCAATATTTTTTATAGCGAGCGGTTCATGAGCGGGTTATTTGCGGTCTCTATGGCAACGAATATCAAAACATTACTCGAGCACGTGTGATTGGCAGTTAGCACATCCGGTGCCATCTTCACGAGATTTCAGCCAATCAAGGAGCCGACAACAAGTACGGCGGGAATCAAAATGTTCCTAATTGACAATGCTATCGCTCTGGAAGTTAATAGAAATACTAATTCAATAAAAAAGGAAGTGGCGTAGAGCAACGCTCTACCAACTGCTGATAAAAAGGTAAACAATTAAGTCCTAAGAATAATTTTTACACAGGCGTCAATTTTTCAAGCATATTATGCTTGAAAAATTGACGCCTGTGTAAAAATGTCTCGGTGGCTAAATGGTTAAAGCACCGCACCTGGCATGCGAGGAGAAGCGGGTTTGAGTCCCGCCTGAGACATATTTTTTCAAGTTTCAATAATGATATTACAATTGCAATTTAATTGCTAGAAATATCATATTATAAAGTATAAAAGAAACAAATAACTTTAAAAAACCTTTAAATAACAGAAGGCAGTACAGATAATAATAATAATTTAAATTCTATGTTTTCCAGATCAATCAAGGGGCCGCTCCTGTACCTGCACCCCGCGCGCGGAACTTGCACGAGAATAACACTGTAAAAATCGGCAAAGGCACTCAATCGCATGAGTGCCTTATCATAATTTTGGATTATTTTTATAAGTATGTTTTCTGAGTAAACAAACCACCCAGAGGTTAGGTTTAGTGTAACCTAACCCCCCGTGGTTAGGTTTCTAGTAACCTAACCACCCAGAGGTTAGGTTAGGTTAGGTTAGGTTTTTTTTTTTTTTTTTTTTTTATTTTATAACGACTTCCTCCAATATGTGTGATCGGAGCCTGTTTTTTCTGGTTTATATTTTATGTCATTTTCTATCTGACTTAAGGTCAAACCTTCTACTATGATCTTCTAAACTTTATTCTATTACATCAATTACTTAATTTTCTTTCAGTTTACATAATTGGATTTCTTCTACTGTTATTCTTCTCTGTTCCAGTTTATCTATTTCAATTGAGTTTATGTTGTTCTATTTCTTTTCATTCCCATCTTACTATTTCCTTCTACTATAATTTGCTATATTAATAAATCTGCACATGTTTACTATTATAGCAACTAACTTCTTTTTATTTCCGTCAAATCCTACAGGGTGATTGAGCACATACTTTTCTATATTTAACCACCTTATTTTCTCTTTTGAAGTTATTTATTATTGTTAGCATTTATATATTATTGTATTTGTGTTAGCACTATATATTCAATATATATGTCACAATACTTATTATTGCTTTCATTTATTTTTATTTTCTTCACCATTAAATTTTTGCAGTATTTTAAAGTTATGTCTTTTACGTTAATCAATTTTATTAAAGCCCTTTTTGTCACCCTGTCGGTCCCCTTCCGCATACCTCCTCCGTCTCGCTTCCCACAATGTTCTATCCATTTCTTTGTCATTTCTTTTCCTTGTCCTGATTCATGTTTTTCTTCTTTTTCCAGGTACAGTTCCAGCGCCATCTGACGTCTGTCTGATGCTGCATTTTCAAACATCCCACTCCTGGTATCAACTCTCCTCTTCATGTCCGTCAAATTCGCGGACCACGACGGCATGGTAAGTATTTCTACTTTCTTTGCATTTCTACTAAATCGTTTATATTTTTCTGTTATAACTTTAATAATTTTCTGTTCTGCTTTTTCTAATTTTGATTTACTATTGATTTTGTATAATTCCTTTATTGTTAATTGTTTGTCAGGCGTGATTTGGGTGAATTTCTCATGAAATCCTTTGAAATCAGCCGTTTTTGTATGAAATGGTCCTGTTGTCCATTTTGTGTTATTTTTTGTATCTGCAATTTTGTTTAATTATATTTTAGTTTTAGGGTTTTGCCGTTGTGGTCCGACCTCGTGAGGCCCTCTATCTTTTTCCTGTCGTCCACCAGGTTTAGGATGGCTTTGGAGCATACTGCGACGTCTACGAGGCTACTGTTCCTCTTGCCTGCTCGTTTGTTCTCCGGGACGCCTTTAGCAGTACGCCGTTGACGCCCTAGCTATGGCGTCCCATTTTCGACGAATGGGGCAGTCGTGGCTAAACGCATTGTGGGTGCTAATCTCTGCCTTGGCTCGGCTGCAATTTATGCATTTTGGCGTCTCCTGTGCGAGCCTTTCGGGGCAACTTGCGCACAAATGCAGCCCGCCGCAATAGCTGCAGACGTCTTGGGTCTCCTTACAGTACTTACGGCTGTGCCCGTAGCCCAGGCAGCGCGAGCATTGTACTAAAGGTGACTGGTCTTCTACCACAATCTGTTGGAGGTCTATGTGAATTCTTCCCTGATCGGTAGCTCGCTTCCAGATTGTGGGAGACACAGTCAGGACGATGTGAGATGTATGCGGGTTCCTTGTCTTTTTTCTAAATTTTACTTCCACTCTGTCCTCCTCGTTTTCGAGGCCATGAAAGAGGCCCCGGTTCTGGTTCCTAAGAGCTTCCAATACATCAGTATCACTATGTATCGTTAGAACGCTCTTAAGAACCAGAAGCGGGTCCCTGTTTTTCATATCCTCGACAACGAGGTTTTTTCCTGCTCTTTCTATCCTTTCCTTGATTTTCCTTCTGTCTTCCTTCGTTTCACGGTTAGGTTAGGTTAGGTTAGGTTAGGTTCTCGCCCTTCACAGGGAAGGAGTTTTGGGTCTCCTACCGGGCGCGTCCCCAGGTGGCGGATAGGGGAACGCCCTCCAGATATGGGGGGTACCGGCTTCGGCCGGCGCGGACCAAAACCCAGGGGGTGGGGAAGCGCACTGAGCGTCTCCTCACGGGGGGTATACCGCAATCTGCCCTTCTCAGGGCGGACCGGGGGCTGTCGGGGCTCTTGCCCGGGCCGCGAGGAAGGAAAACCTCTATAAAAAACCCTCGTACACCGTAATCTGCCCTTCTTAGGGCGGACCGGGCCCCTCCTGGAAGCTGCTGACTGGGTACCTTCCAGGGGCGCACGAGGAGTAAACCTCATAAAAATCCCTAAAGACTGGGCCGTTGGTGACCACGGCGGCCTGGACCTTCCCGTATAGGAGGGAGGACGACGGGGCGGTCGTCCGAACAGTGAGTGGCAAAACCCTGGGGCTCAAGCCTGTCCCCTCAGGGTCACAACAGGCAACAAACATGACGATGACAACACTACGCAAAATAACTACCCACGGGGTAAAGCCGGCTTGCCGGACAATCCCCCCAGCTTCGGCTGGCATGTCCCCTCGTAATGTGGGAGGGGGACACGCAGTGTTTGACGTATTGATGCGGGATGAGGTCCACCCGGACCAAGACTCCCTCGTCCGCGGGAGGTCCGCGAAGAGGTCGTCGTCCTTCGACGACCTAACAAATGGGGCGGGTTGTTCCCGCGAATCGGCAGCGCCTGCTCAGACCACACCAGCTGGTGAGCCGGGCGTTTGCGAGAATGAGGTTGTTGACGCGCCGGAAGGCGTCAAAAAGTGCGTTGTGGTGCTGCAGGACATCTGCGGCGCTGGTAGCGGTGTCGACTCGGACTCAGCAATGAGTCTGAGGTCGGCCAATTCAGGCCTGTCTAAATTCTGGCAGGCCAGAAAGAGGAGAGGTGATTCGCGGCAGAGCGAATCAGAAAGCCCGGACTCCGATAGGTCCAGGTCACCAACTATATCAGTGCTATCCCGGTCGTCACGGACCTCTAAGCGTGGCCGTGGCAGACCAACGATCGTGGCGAACAAGTTCCCTACACTGCAGTCGAAGGCGAAGTCTCCGGTGATCTCGGAGTCGGAGGTTGCGGCGAAGCCTCGCAAGGCCCAGCCTGACTCCGCAAGCCGCTATGTGGCTGCTGCGTCATCGTGGCGCGACGCGGAGCAGGTAACCGCTGCTATGTTGGGTGAGCGACTAGACACAAGTCTCAAGACTATTGAGATGGTCGCCACCAAGTCGGGGAACCTGAAGGGCACCTTTACGAGCGCGCTAAAGGCTTCTACAAGAGTGATAAGGGAGTCTGTAGCGGAGCTGGAGTTCCGGACCGTCTCCGACGAAACGGCCCGACTCCGGGCGGAGAACGCGCGGTTAAGAGCGCAGATGGAGGAGCTCCGCTCGGAGCTGTCCTCGCTCCGTCAAGAGGTGAGGCGCGGATCCGGCGAACCGTCTCAGCCGTCTCTCGCTCCGGCGTCATCAGCCCCCGTTCCCGGGAGAGTGGGTGAGGAGGCGCTGCGAGAGGTAGTGGCGCGCTTCTCGAGGATGGTGGACGCCCGCTTCGACGGTCTCGAGGCTGAAGGGCGCTTGTTGCCGGGGAAGCGCCTGCGCCCCCCACTTGCAGCCGATCGAAGGCGGGAAGAGGCCCCAACACCGGCTCCATCTTTCGCGGCGGTTCTGTCCGCCCCCTCGACGTCTCGCGCGACTGCGGCTGCTCCGGTGACGTCTTCCCCCTCTGCCACTACCAAGAAGGGGAAAAAGGTGAAGATAGTCGCTAAGCCGGCGGTCGCCCCTCCCTCCACCAAGGGCAAAGGCGTGGGCAAAAAGTCCGCCGCCCAGCCCTCTGCCGAACCATCGGCCACACCTGGGCCGATCACCGGGCCGGACTCCTGGTCCAAGGTGGTGCGACGCCGGGGTAAGTTGCGCGTGGAGCCGGAGGGCCGCGCGACCAGACCCTCGGCACCTCCGAAGAAGGCGAAGCCCCCTTCCACTCCGGCCGTAAAGCCAGAATCGAAGAAGAGGGCCCCACGTCTCCGCCCCCCACGTTCGTCAGCAGTGACTCTCACACTGCAAAAGGGGGCGGAGAAAACCTACGCGGCGGTAATTGCCGAGGCCAAGGCCAAGATCGACCTTAAGGGCCTCGGAATCGAGAAGGTGAAGTTCCGCGAAGGTGTGACCGGGGCCCGAATCATCGAGATCCCTGGAGCAACCAGCGAGGCTAAGGCCGACGCGCTCGCTGACAAGCTCCGGGGAGTCCTCAACCCGGAGGAAGTTAAGGTGGTCAGGCCGACGATCCACACAGACCTCCGGATCTCCGGTCTGGACGACTCCGTCACTGCCGAAGAGCTCAAACTGGCAGTGGCTGAGGCTGGCGGTTGTCCGGCTGAGGAGGTTCGGGTTGGCGCGATCCGAAGGGGGCCTCGAGGCATGGGCGCCTCGATTGTCAAGTGCCCCCTCAAGGCGGCTAAAAAGGTGGCAGCGAATAAACTGCTCGTGGGGTGGACTTCAGCCAGGGTGGAGATCCTGGCCCCACTCCCGCAGCGCTGCTTCCGCTGCTTCGCATTGGGACACGTTGGGGCCCAATGCCACTCGGAAGTGGACCGCAGTGGCAACTGTCGCCGCTGCGGTAATAAGGGCCACCAGGCCAAAGATTGTACTGCCGCTCCCCACTGCCCCATCTGTGAGGCAGCCGGGAAAGCGGCAGGTCACGCACCCGGGGGCAAGGCCTGCACCAAGCCCCCGAAGAAGAGTGCGCATAGGAGGAGCACCGCGCCTCCGAGGAATTCCTCGGAGCCGCGGCCCTTGAGTCCGCCCGCAGCAGCGGCCCAACCGGAGGTTGAAATGGAGGTCCAACATGCGTAAGGACCTCCACTTTCTTCAAGGAAACTTGAACCACTGCGCCGCGTCTCAGGATCTCATGCTCCAAGATGTAGCGCAGTGGCAAGTCCAGCTGGTGGTTATGGCGGAGCCATACCGCATCCCGGCCCATTCTGACTGGGTCGGGGACTTGGACGGCACCGTCGCAATACACCGGCGGGGGGCGTCTGGCCTTCCCCCGCTCACATGCGTGTGGCGGGGTCACGGGTTCGCGGCGGCTCGAATCGGCGACCTGGTTATTATTGGGGTGTACTTCTCCCCCAATAGGCCGCTCGCCGAATTCGAGCAATATCTGGTGGAGGTCGGGGCTATGGTGGGACGTTGCTCTCCCCTTCCAGTAATCGTACTCGGGGACCTCAACGCGAAATCTTCGCAATGGGGTTCCCTGACTACTGATCCGAAGGGGAGAGTCCTGGAGGAGTGGATCGTGGAGTGTGGACTCGCGATCCTCAACGTCGGCACCGTGCCCACGTGCGTGCGACGCAATGGGAGTTCGCGGGTCGATGTAACCTTTGCATCGCCCGCCGTCGCACGCCGTGTCCAAGGGTGGCGAGTGTTGACGGACCCGGAGACGTTGTCGGATCACCGGCACATCCGGTTCTGCGTCTCCGGTCCAGCCACCACGGCTAGCCCCGGCCAGCCCCGGCAGGAAGGCCCGCGGTGGGCGGTAAAGTGCCTGGACCGAAACCTGCTGCAGGAGGCAGCACTGGTCCAGGCGTGGTTGCCGGAGCCACCACCAGTGGACCTGGAGGGGGAAGCCGCACGGCTCATCGAGGCCATGTCGCAAGTTTGCGATGTGGCGATGCCTCGCGCTCGAGCCCCCTCTCCCCGAACCCAGGTCTACTGGTGGACCCCGGAGATTGCCGCCCTCCGCTCCAGGTGCGTAGAGGAGCGCCGCCGCTTCCAGCGGTACAGGAGGCGGCGGATTCACGTGGAGGCCGAACTGGACCGGCTGTACGCCGCCTACAGGGAGACAGCGGTAGCTCTGCGGCTGGCGATAGCGCGGTCCAAGGCGGCGGCCTGGGAGGATCTGCTGGGGACCCTAGAGAGGGACCCCTGGGGCAGGCCGTACAAACTAGTACGGCAAAAGCTTCGCCCCTGGGCTCCCCCAGTCTCCAGCATCCTGGATCCGGAGGTCCTGGAGCGGGTCGTAGGGACTTTGTTTCCCGAAAGAGGGGTGGACTTCGTGCCTCCCTCCATGGGAGTTTCGTCCCACGACCCTGGGCCTGAGGTGCTACCCGAGGTCACGGAGGTGGAGCTGGGGGCGGCCGTTTTCCGTCTAAAAGACAAGAAAACGGCCCCCGGGCCCGATGGGATTCCTGCCCGAGCCTGGGTCCTGGCTCTCAGCGGGGAGCACAAGCCCTTGGAGCCCATGCTCCGGAGGCTCTACAGCCGGTGCCTCCGGGAGGGCCGATTCCCCCGGAAGTGGAAGGAGGGCAGGCTGGTCCTCATTCGCAAGGAGGGCCGCCCGGCCGAGGACCCGTCTGGGTACCGGCCCATTGTGTTGCTCGACGAGGCGGGTAAACTACTAGAGAGAGTGGTGGTGAACCGTCTCGTTGAGCACCTGGAGGAGGTTGGGCCGAACCTGGACGACGCCCAGTACGGGTTCCGCAGAGGTCGATCGACCATCGACGCGATCGGACGTCTGCGGGACACAGCGGAGGAGGTGGTCTCCGGGGGTGGGGTGCTGATCGCGGTGTCGTTGGACATCGCGAACGCATTCAACACCCTACCCTGGCAGGTAGTCTTGGAGGCACTCCACTATCATGGAGTGCCACCCTACCTGAGGAGGCTGGTGGGAGACTACCTCTCTGAGCGAGCGGTAGTCTTCCCTACCATGGAGGGAACAGGTCATCGGCAGATGTCGTGTGGTGTCCCACAGGGGTCAGTCTTAGGACCCCTGCTCTGGGACATCGGGTACGATTACGTCCTACGCTGCGCAAATCTGCGCGGCGTGGACGTGTCGTGCTATGCCGACGACACCCTCGTCACGGCCCGGGGTTCTGACCTCCGGGCTGCGACGGTGCTGGCCACCGCCGGAGTTGCGGCGGTGGTGGCCAGAATCCGGCGGTTGGGGCTGGAGGTGGCTCTCCACAAGTCCGAGGCCATCTGCTTCCACGGGCCTCGGCGTGGACCACCTGCCGGCGCCAGCATCGTGGTGGGCGGCACTCCCATCCCTGTCAAGAAGACGCTGAAGTATCTCGGCGTCATTCTTGACAGCAGATGGGACTTTGGGGACCACTTCTCAGCGTTGGTCCCCAAATTGGTGCGGACAGCGGGCGCTCTGAGCCGCCTGCTGCCCAACTTAGAGGGTGCAGGGGATTCTTGCCGCCGTCTTTATATGACGGTGGTGAGGTCCATGGCCCTCTACGGGGCGCCGATATGGGCGGCGTCCCTCAAGAACCGCCATAGAGCTCTCCTGCATAGTGCACAGAGAGTCATGGCGGTTCGAGTGGTGAGGGGTTACCGCACCATCTCGCATGAGGTGGCGTGCGCACTCGCCGGGTCCCTTCCATGGGACCTGGAGGCGGAGGTACAGGGGTCGGTATACTGGCGGGCAGCAGACGCCCGAAGCCAGGGAAACCGGCCCCCGCACGACACGGTGGTGCGGTGGCGGAGGGAGGCCCACGCGGTCGCCCTGGACCGGTGGACGCGGTCCATCGAGGAGCGGCTGGGCACTCCACTAGCTGGATCCCGGCGCCGCATCCTCGAGGCGATCCATCCCATCCTCAAGGGGTGGATCGAGAGGCGGCACGGGTCGCTCTCCTTCCGGTTGACGCAGATACTCTCGGGGCATGGGTGCTTCGGGAGATATCTGTGTCTGGTCGCCGCGAAGGAGCCGACCCAGGGATGCCACCACTGTGGTTGCGCGGAAGACACCGCGCACCACACGCTGGTGGAGTGCCCCGCGTGGAGGGGGCCGCGGTCGGTGCTAACCGCGGCCCTGGGAGGAGGAGTCCTCTCGCTGCCGACCATCATGTCGGAGATGGTCCGCAGCGAGCAGGCTTGGGAGGCGGTGGCCGCCTTCTGCGACGACGTCATGTCGCAGAAGGAGGTCGCCGAGAGGGAGAGAGAGCGGGATCCGCACTCTCTCCGCCTCCGTCGGCGTAGGCGGGGCGGTAGGCCCCGCCAGGGTCCCGGGCGGCAGGTGCGGGGGCACCAGCTTCCTAGCACATGGGACCAGGACGGCGCGCTGTTCGCCCAGCGCGTCGTCCAGAGGTAGGAGTGGGGTGTCGTCACAGCACCCCCTCTGAGGAGGTCTGCCCTTATCAGGGCGGAGGTGGCCGCTGGCGGGGTCCGTGGACTGTCGAGTAACCACAGACCCTGCCGTCAGTCAGCGCGGCGGGCGACGCGAGGTTTTTAGTGGGTATACCCCTGGGTCCCATTCCCAGGAGCAGCGCCCTTTTCAGGGCGCCGGGAGTCCCACATACCGCCCTGCCCTCCCCCGGGGCAGTGGTGATGATGCGCAAAGCATTTTCCTCGCGTAAAAAAAAAAAAAAAAAAAAAAAAAAAAAGGTTAGGTTAGGTTAGGTTGAGGTCCCGCCCTTCACAGGGAAGGAGTTTTGGGTCTCCTACAGGGCGCGTCCCCAGGTGGCGGATAGGGGAACGCCCTCCAGACATGGAGGGTACCGGCCATTTGGCCGGCGCGGACCAAAACCCACAAGGGAGACGCTTCCAGTGGGCTTGGGCAGTCCGCTGTTGAATGCGTCTCCAGACGGTGGTAGCGGGCTTCGGCCCGTGTCCTGTTGTGGCCGTTCGCGCTGGAGGGCGTGACGGCGGTGTTGCCGTTGGGGCGTCAGCCCCGCGGCGGACGGAAGTCGCTCGCTTCCCAGTATGGTTTGAGCCATGCTGGGCAGCGAGTGGGCGTGAGACGTTGGCGGCCCCTTGCAACGACATGCACTGTCGTTGCAAAGGGTGGCCACGGTTCGGGTCGGCGAGGTTGCTTGCGGACCCGACCCGAAGTCGTAGATGGGGGAAGACGAGAAGGCATACGCCGAACTCAACTTCCCCCCTCTAGCAGGCTAGTGGGCGTTGGGCCGGGGGGCTCAACGCTCGCATTGCACAGCTTGCCAGACTGGGGGTGATTCCTGGTGTACAGGATCACCCATACTTTATGCCTGAGGCCCGGCATAGGCCGTACGTAGGCGGTGCATGGAGGGCATCCTAAGGGAAACCCATACACTGCCAACATACGTTGCAAGGTACACCGCAGGTCTTTTTAGTGGGTATGCTTGTCGGGCACCGACAAGAGAGTCCCACATACCCTACTGCTGCCCCTGAAGCAGTAGGTATGCGTAATGCATTTTTTCCTGCGTAAACAAAAAAAAAAAAAAAAAAAAAAAAAAAAAAGGTTAGGTTGAGGTGTCAGTCGGAGATACCTCCTTGTGCGGCAGAATGTTACCATTTACGTTCTTTCAATGTCGTAATTGGTAGGATTCCGTCCAGGTTCACCTCGGGCAACGGCAGTTGATAATCCCTGAAAAGTGATCATCAGCTGACGGCCAAAGTCTCTGAACGGGGGATCACTCTTTACCTTGCTATGTTCAGCATAGCATTGTAAAGATGTGATCAGGGGGGCAGACCGTAATCCGTCCTTTTCAGGGCGGACCGGGGGCTCAGTTTACCTGGGCTGCGAGGAAGAAACCTCTATAATAAATCACCGCGCGGCAGTGCCCGCCTGTAGTCAGCCGCCGCTGGCTGGCGGGTCGCCGGGCAACCCGTTACCCTACGGAAGGGCCGGGGGCTCGGACTTATACCGCCGTATTTGTCCGGGCTGCGAGGAAGGCCACCTCAATAAAAAAACCGCATACCGTTCTGCCTTTCTTAAGGCGGGGTGGGGGGATGGCGGGGCTTTTGTCCGGCCCGCGAGGAAGGAAAACCTCTCTAAAAACCCACGTACACCGTTACCTGTCCTTCGGGATCGGCCGGGGGCCCTTCGGGGCCGCGAGGACGAAAACCTCAATAAAAAATCCCCTAGCTTCGGAGTCTGCAAGGGGGCTTCGGAGTGTATGACCGGTGGGGCTACACTGGTCGGAATCCTTGCATCATACCGTGTGCCTGCTCTTTTTAGAGCGGGTATGCGGGGGCCCTGCTTGCCAGGGCCGCGGGGAGTAAACCCCAATGGGAGGTTTTGGGGGCCGGGTCTGTTGCGGTGGAGTGTGGGAGGGGGAAATGAGATGTGCGCGGCTGTTTCCGTGTTGGCAGATTGTAGAGGTTCTGTCCTCGTCGGTCAACACAGTCACAGTCTCTTAGCATCCCAGGACTCTAACCCACACTGTACCCCTTCAGCCCCGGACACCAAGGCTTCTCAAAAATCCTTCAATCCTCGTCGTTGGGGCGCCCTACGGGGCCCAGCGCGGCGACGGGGTCTCTGACCTTGCGCGGAGTGAGGCAGAGTGGTTGGCGTAGCGGGATCAACCAACTAGCGGCCACCCTGGGGTACCGCCCGACCCCCCAGGCGTATTTTGGGTTACCCGGGTATTGCGGGATCTCTGCCCGGGTGGACTCTTTAGATCTCCCGCACTCGTGGGAATTTCATGGATTCGTATAAATTTTCTTTTGGGGATAATAGGGGGGATGGCAGCAACACACAGCTGCAAACAACACGGAAGAGACACGGGGCTCGACTCACTTGAGCCGGCCTCACCACGGACGAGACCAGATGCGTGGACGCGCATCATCTTTTACTGGAAGGGACAGATCGCGTGATTCACGCGAATCTTTGCATAGTGACGTAGGCCCCAGTACATCACGGGGTTCGGGCAGAGAGGAAGAGGAGCGCTCATTTGGCCTTCCCAAAGTGGCTAAGTTGTCGTCAGGCAGAGGCTCCATATCACGGCGACTGACTACTCCAGCCGATCGCTCAGCTGCGGTTAAAGCCCAACAACAGGCTAAAGATGTGGGGCTTGACCAATTCGTCGAGTTCTACACACAGCGAAGACAGGAAGAGACTTCCCAACGCCTCTCTCAAACAGGGGCCGATGAAGAGTTGGCATATGAAATTGCCAACAGAGTTCAGGTTGACGCTGAACTCATATTTGAGGTGGCTACTAAGTGTACCAACATTAAGGGTACACTTAAAAAGGCCCTTAAGGATGCAGCGCAATCTGTAAGCGAGTCTGTCGAGGAGCTCCGTTCCCGCACCTCCAACGACGAAGTGGCCAGATTAGGGGATGAGGTTACCCGACTCCGGAAACTCTCCGCTGAGCCAGTCCGGCTTGCCAAGGAGGCTGCTAGCTTACGAGCTACCAACAGCGCCCTCGAAAAGCGCATTAAGGACGCGGAAGCAGTGCAGGAGTCGTCTGCAGTTGCGAAACTCCGTCAGGACAACGAGCGACTGCAGACGGAAATCAGAGTCCTGCGTGAGAGTATGGCTGCGATGCAGCTACAGATCGACGAGATCAATTCCGTCGCACAAGAGAACACTCGCCTTCAAAAGGAAAATGACAAGCTGCGCAACGAGCTAGGAGCGGAGAAGACTCGCAAGCGTCTCGCAAGTGACAGAGGGCCCTCTAGGCCTACCTGCAACGAACAGTCGGTGCAAACCGACCGACTCCCTGAGGCAGAGCCTGCGAAGGCTTCGGACGTTGAGATGGAGGTTCTGCCCACCTTCTCATCAAGCGAGAACGCGACCCTGGAGGCCCTGGTTCGCATAATGGGTGACATGATGGACGCAAAACTGGCATCCATCAGTGAGCGTCTACCGCCACCCAAGAACGTCCGCCCACCTCTGAGGGCTGATATGAGACAAGGTGCAACCGTCGTTCCGGCACCCTCACCCGGCTCTAGCAACGCACCGGTACCGAAACCGTGGAAGGGAAAGGGGGTCGGTAAGGGCTCTAGTAATAGGCCTGACCCGACACCCCAATCTGCCACCACCTCCAAGACAGTGTCAACACCTCCACCCACAACTACCTGGGCAGAGGTCACAAAGCGAGGGCGCCGCAAGGGGAAAGGGCAAGCCGCCCAGGCCCCCGCTGCCCCCTCCGCTCAGAGTAAACCCGCCAACCAGGCGCAACGGAAGAGCAAGGCCACCACCGTGCCGCCAAAGAAGAAAGAGAAGAAGAAGAAGGCTCCTCGACTCCGCCTACCAAAATCAGCGGCTGTCGTCCTGGAGCTATTGCCAGTGGGAATGGCTGCCGGCCATAATATGACCGACCTCCTGAGGATGGCCAGGGGCCAACTGAACACTCGGGAGCTCGGCATCAACGACCGCCTATCCATAAGGCCTTCCCGAATGTCGGGAAACAGAGTGTTGGAGATAAAGGCCATCAAAGACAGTGCGCCAGGTGAAACGGGTGAGAGAGCGGATTCTCTTGCAGCCGCTCTCCTCTCCGTCTTTCCACCCGGCTCAGTTAAGGTGTCCCGACCGGTCAAATCAGCTGATATTCGACTGGTCGGCGTCGACGAATTGTCCACTGCGGAGGATGTCGCTGCGGCAATCGCCGACCAAGGGAGCTGCGAAAGCAGCCATGTTAAAGTGGGCCGCTTCGGGGCTAGTGGAGTGGGCGGCACTGTTGTCGTCCGATGCCCTGTTGCTGCGGCAAAAACACTTGCCAAGCGCAAGCGGATGACGGTAGGCTGGACCTCGGTTAGAGTTCAACTCTTGGAACCGAGGCCCCTTAGGTGCTCCCGTTGTCTGGGAGTGAACCATGGCCGGGCCCTATGTAAGGCCGCGGAGGATCGCACCAATATCTGCATCCGCTGCGGCGAGCCCGGTCACAGAGCCGCGGACTGTTCGGCTCCCCCGAGGTGCTGCCTCTGTGCAGCTGCTGGGCGACCAGCTGATCACCGGCTCGGGGCAAAGGACTGCCCCAAGCCCAAAATCGACAACTCGAGAGGCGGTCCCTCAACTGCTCCTAGAGCGCGTCGTTCGCGCAAAAGGGGCGCCGAGGGCAATAGGGTGCCTCCCGCACCCAACACCGACCGGGACAGAAGTCCGGTCACTCCAGGCCCAAGTGGTAGAGATGCGTCTCCCACATATTAGGGCGTAGCGGTTCCGTTCAGCGGATTCGTGTCACCTTGTGGCACAAAGAGGCAACCCAGGTGGTTTTCTGCATCTTTATGCAGTTCCACCTTAAAAAAAAAAAAGGGGTGTCAGTCGGAGATACCTCCTTGTGCGGCGGAATGTTACCAGTTGCGTTCTTTCAATGTCGCAATTGGTAGGATTCTGTCCAGGTTCACCTCGGACAACGGCAGTTGATAATCCCTGAAAAGGAATCATCAGCTGACGGCCAAAGTCTCCGAACGGGGGATCACTCTTTACCCTGCTATGTTCCGCTTAGCATTGTAATGATGTGATCAGGGGGGCAGACCGGAACCCTCCCTTTGCAGGGCGGACCGGGGGCTCAGTTTCACCTGGGCCGCGAGGAAGAAACCTCTATAAAAAATCACCGCGCGGCAGTGCCCGCCTTTAGTCAGCCGTCGCTGGCTGGCGGGTCGCCGGGCCACCCGTTACCCTACGGAAGGGCCGGGGGCTCAGACTCATACCGCCGTATTTGCCTGGGCTGCGAGGAAGGCCACCTCAATAAAAAACCGCACACCGTCCTGCCCTTTTCAGGGCAGCCCGGGGGCTGTCGGGGCTTTTGTCCGAGCCGCGAGGAAGGAAAACCTCCCTAAAAAACCCCCGTACACCGTAACCTGCCCTTCTCAGGGCGGACCGGGCCCCTCCTGGAAGTTGCTAACTGGGTACCTTCCAGGGGCGCGCGAGGAGTAAACCTCTATAAAAATCCCTAAAGACTGGGCCGTTGGTGACCACGGCGGCCTGGACCTTCCCGTACAGGAGGGAGGACGACGGGGCGGTCGTCCGAGCAGTGAGTGGCAAAACCCTGGGGCTCAAGCCTGTCCCCTCAGGGTTACAGCAGGCAAACCAAAATGAAAATGTCGACATTCCGCAAAGTATCTACCCACGGGGTAAAGCCGGCTCGCCGGACAATCCCCCCAGCTTCGGCTGGCATGCCCCCTCGTAATGTGGGAGGGGGGCACGTAATGTCTGATGAATCGAGGCGGGATGAGGTCCACTCGGACCAAGACTCCCCAACCCGCGGGAGTTCCGCGAAGAGGTCGTCGTCTTTCGTCGACCTAACAAATGGTGCGGGTTGTTCCCGCAACCCGACTGCGCCCACTCAGACCACATCAGCTGGTGAGTCGGGCCGCAGTCGATCTAGCAGAAGAAAGAGGGAGGAGCGCGAGGGTCTATTCGCGCGCGGTGGCTTCACCGACTCAGACGAGAGTGGCTCTCCGAGCCGGAAAGTCCACACAGCGGTCCGGGGACGTAGCGGCCGCTATCAAAGTGTGTACAGCGCTTCCATGCGCCGCCTAAAGAAACAACAGCAAGAAGACTGCGAGGAAGAATTCAACCGCGCACTGGAACGGAGAGTCCAGACTCCGGGTCCCAGCGCTGGTTCATCAGAGCCCAATTCTGACTTGGACTGTCCAGACCTGCCAGAGGACCTTGAGGTCCTCGAAATGTCCCAACTCCATGACGTCGCGGCGCAGTGCATCGCTGCGGTTGCCGCCGTCAAGGACAAGTCGAGGAACCTCAAGGGCACTATGGTAAAAGCCCTTAAAAAGGCCACGCAGGCGCTCGGTCGCATTGTCCCGGAGATGTCCGGTCGTACAATGGACCTCGAGCACAAAAGAATCACCCGGGCGAACACGAACCTCCGTAGAGAAGTGGATGAGCTTAAGCTCGAGGTCCACAGCCTCCGGAGAGAGTTCTCCGAGCGATCGAGAGTCCCTGCTGCCGAACCAGCCCAACCCAACACGCCTGATGACCTCCTCCACTCCCTTGAGGCCCGCCTCGAGACTCAATTTGAGGCTCGATTCGCCCGCCTCGAGGGAATGCTGGACCGTCTGAACCCAGCCCCTGCTCCTCGCCCGCCCCTTGCCGCGGACAGGAGACCTTTGACCCCCAGTGCCACAGGCAACACTGGTCTGGCCAAAAAGCCGAAAGGTAAAAACCCTCCCCCTCAACCAAGCGCCTCCACATCGGTTGTAGGTAGAAAGACCTTCGCCGCAGTCGCGGCCGGCCAGAGTTCTGCCTCTGCCTCCAAACCCGAAGTCCTGCCAAAACCGGCGGCTCCAAAGCCCCCAGTTGCCCCAACCCTGACCCCGGAAGAAATGGATGGATGGGTGAAGGTTACCCGGAGGAAAAACCGGAAAAAGAGGAACCCTCCTCTTCCGCCTCCACCACCCAAAACCGCCACGGCCCCCCAGGCCCCCAAAAGAGGGCCCAAGAAGAACTCATCACTGGTCCCCCCAAGATCCTCGGCAGTAGTCCTCACCCTCCAGCCCGAAGCGATCGAAAGGGGGATCTCGTACAATGAGGCCCTGAAAAGGGCCAGAGACGGCCTGTCCCTCGCGGAGCTGGGCCTGCCGCACATTAGGTGCAGTAGGACCGCGACAGGGGCCAGACTGCTAGAGGTATCTGGGCCCCAAAATGCAGAGAAGGCCGACCAGCTCGCGACCAAGCTGAAGTCCGTGCTGGCGGAGGTCGCCATTGTTTCCCGCCCTGTCAAAAGGGTGGACATTCGGGTCTCCGAGCTGGACGATTCAATCACCAGCTCGGATGTTGCGGTCGCCCTGGCTGCCAAGGGAGGTTGCCTGCCCGAGGCCGTGAAGGTTGGAGAGGTCCGGCCGGGCCCAAGAGGCGTGGGTGCATGCCTGGCGTCGTGCCCAGTCACGGCCGCCAAGGCGGTTCTTACGGGCCGTTTATTGGTTGGTTGGTCGTCGGCGAGGGTCGCCCTGCTGGAGGCCCGCCCCCTGCGCTGCTTCAGGTGCATGGGGCTTGGCCATACCAAGCAGACGTGCCCCTCGACGGCGGACAGAAGTAGCCTCTGCTTTAAATGCGGATCGCCGGGCCACAGGTCCCAGACGTGCACCGCGAAACCGAAGTGCGCTGTATGTTTAGACGCAAAAAGGGCGTCCAACCACATTATGGGGGGCAAAAACTGCCGCCCCCCATCAGCAAAAGGGAAGGCTCCAGCGGCGGTCGTCCGGATTCCGACCGCCCCGACCAGGTCTGAGGCACAGGTGCCAATTGAGGTAGAGATGGAGTGCGTAAACCTCGATGTCCAGTAGGGCCCCCATCTCCATACTACAGGCGAACCTCAACCACGCCGCCAGGGCCCAGGACCTGTTCCTGGCAAACCTGACGGCCTGGAATATAGATATTGCGGTGGCGGCCGAGCCATATTATGTCCCTGAGATGTCCTCGAACTGGACCAGCTCAGTTAACGAGGATGTCTCAGTGTTGACCCGCTTCGGCCCCGAATCGCCCCCCCTCCGGACTTTGGAAAGGGGCCTCGGCTTCGTGGCAGCGAAATGGGGAGAGGATCTAGCTATAGTCGGGGTGTACTTCTCCCCCAACAGACCCCTCCACGAATTTGAGGCTTACCTACAACGGCTTGGCCCCGTCATCAGGAGGCTGAGGCCTCTCCAGGTCATCTTGTTGGGCGACTTAAACGCCAAATCGACGTCCTGGGGCAGTCCCTCCCCGAACCCTCGTGGAGATGTTTTAGAAGAGTGGGTCGTCGAGCACGACCTCGTCCTGCTCAACAGGGGCAACATACCGACCTGCGTCCGACAGCAGGGGGAATCCGTGGTGGACGTCTCGTTCGCTTCCCCTGCTCTCGCCCGCAGGATCGGCGACGTGCTGGAGGGAGAGGAGACCCTATCGGACCATGTATACATCCGATTTGCGTCAAGTTCCCCCCGCCCAGCTACATCACGCGTCAGTCACAACCTGCTCCCCCGATGGGGCCTAACCCGGCTCGATATTGAAATGGCCAAGGACGCGGCAGAGGTCGAGGCGTGGGCTGAGGTGCCCCCTCCCTTGAATGCCGACGACGGTGCAAGGCAGTTCAACGCAGCCATGAGACGGATCTGCGAGGCCTCCATGCCCAGGGCAAGATCGCGCCCCCCCCGCAGGGAGATATACTGGTGGACTGAGGAGATCACAGCTCTTCGGTCCGCCAGCACCGCTGCTCGCAGAGCACTCTACCGGAGCCGTCGGAGGAGCTTCCGCGCTCCCGACGAAGAGGAGCTCCTAACCGCTGCCTATAGAATCGCCAAGAAGGCTTTGCAAGCGGAGATAGGCCGGGCGAAGGAGCAAGCCTTTGAAGCAATGCTGGAGGAGCTGAATAGGGACCCATGGGGGCGACCTTATAAAACTGCCAGACGGAAGTTCCGCGCGTTGTCCGCCCCCATAACTGAAACGCTAGACCCTACGACGAGGGAGCAAGTGCTGGGAAGCCTGTTCCCTGACAGAAGTCAGCACTGCCCACCACGAATGCGACCACCCCGAGCGCCTATGGACTCCCCCATCCCCCCTGTCTCCGACGGCGAGATGTTGGCGGCCATGGAGCGCCTCAGGGGCAAAACCACAGCTCCGGGACCTGATGGTGTCCCAGGTCGAGTCCTCCTGGTAGCCTTGGACCCCTTAAGGCACCAGTTGCAGGAAGTCTTCGACCTGGCCCTCAGTACGGGAAAGTTCCCGAAAGCGTGGAAGACCGGCCGTCTCTGTCTTGTCCCAAAAGAGGGAAAACCCCTGGACTCCCCTTCGGCGTACAGGCCTATTGTTCTGCTCGACGAGGCGGGAAAGCTACTGGAGAAGATCGTAGCCTCCCGCCTCATCGACCACTTAGACCAGACCGGACCAAACTTGTCGAACGCCCAGTTCGGCTTTCGAGCCGGGCGTTCGACGATTGACGCCCTCCAGACTCTGAGGACATTCTCCGATGCAGCCACGGACAGGGGGCACCGTGTGTTGGCTGTGTCAATCGATGTTAAAAATGCCTTCAACAGCCTCCCATTCTCCACAATCGTCGAGGCACTCCGGTTCCATGGAGTGCCTCCGTACTTGGTGAGGCTGCTGGAAGACTATCTCGGGGATCGAGAGATAGTATACACGGTTGGGAGGGAGACGCTGGAGCGGCGGACGATTCGGTGCGGTGTCCCACAGGGTTCGGTCCTCGGACCAACCCTGTGGAATATCGGATTCGACTTCGTCCTCCGGAACCGGCTTATCCCCCGAACCAGTGTTATCTGTTACGCGGACGACACTCTCGTCGTGGCTCATGGGGGGAGCCTCGACGAGACATGTCGCCTCGGCGAGGCAGCCGTAGGCGCGGTCTTAGACGCAACCAGAAGGCTTGGCCTGGAAGTGGCGCTCGACAAAACCCAGGCTATGATCTTCCATGGGCCTAGGCAGGCTCCACCACCAGGCGCCCATATAGTGGTTGAGGGTACGACTGTCGCGATCAAGACCGAGATGAAGTATCTCGGTCTTGTTCTCGACAGCAGATGGGCATTCACGGAGCACTTCCGTCGCCTGCAGCCCCGGCTAGTGAAAACCGCCGCGGCACTGGGAAACCTACTCCCCAATGTCGGAGGCCCCGGCGTCCACTGTCGCAAGTTGTACGCCGGGGTGACCAGGAGCATGGCCTTATACGGGGCCCCCAGCTGGAGCCCTCTCAATAGAGACGCAGCATGTCTCCTTCGGAGCCCGCAGCGTATCCTGGCTAACAGAGCCATACGCGCCTATAGAACCGTGGCTCTAGACGCGGCCCTAGTCCTCGCGGGGATGCCCCCGTGGGACCTAAATGCGGAGGTCCTGAGCGCCGTATATTGTTGGCGCAGGGAAAGGCGGGAAGCTGGTAGCAACCCTACACCAGAAGAGGTCACCCTCGTCAGGGATCGGGCAGACCAGGCCCTTCTTGAGAGGTGGTGCCATAGGTTGGAGTCCAGTCGTTACGGGAGCCCGGCGTCTCGCACAATAGGTGCGCTTCGCCCGGTCCTCGGCGACTGGATATCACGTCGACACGGCTCTTTGACCTTCCGCATGGTGCAGGTGCTAACCGGGCATGGCTGCTTTGGTTCGTACCTTCACTATGTGGCGGGTCGGGAGCGCACCCCCGGGTGTCACGAGTGCGGCGCTGCGGAGGACACCGCGGATCACACCCTTTTGGTGTGCTCCGCGTGGTCCGAGCAGCGGCGGGCTCTGGCCTCGGTGGTGCCAGGAGTCCTCTCGCTCCCCACCATAGTGAAAGCTATGGTAGAGAGTGAGTTGGCGTGGGAGAGGATGGTCTCCTTTTGCGAGGTCGTGATGTCGCAAAAGGAGGCTGCGGAGAGGGCCAGAGAGGAGAACATCCACGCTGACCCGATCCGACGACGACGAGCGAGGCGGAGGAGAAGGCGCTTCGGCGTTCTCCACCGCTCCGCGGCGGGCTAGCGAGCTGAGGGCCGGGGACCCGAAGCTTGCATTGCACAGCCCACCAGACTGCTGGGTGATCTGAAGTGTACAGGATCACCCATAACATTTATGCCTGAGGCCCGGCATAGGCCGTACGTAGACGGTGCATGGAAGGCATCCCAAGGGAAGCCCATACACTGTCGACATACGTCGCGAGGTACACGGAGGGTGGTTTAGTGGGTAGTGTCCGTTAGATAGGACGAGTCCCACACTCCCCTGCGACGGCCCCCGCCGACGCAGGAAGTGCGCAAACGCATTCCCCCGCCTCAAAAAAAAAAAAAAAAAAAAAAGGTTAGGTTAGGTTAGGTTAGGTTAGGTTAGGTTGCCCCGGCCAGCCCCGGGAGGAGGGCCCGCGGTCGCAAGTTGTACGCCGGGGTGACCAGGAGCATGGCCTTATACGGGGCCCCCAGCTGGAGCCCTCTCAATAGAGACGCAGCATGTCTCCTTCGGAGCCCGCAGCGTATCCTGGCTAACAGAGCCATACGCGCCTATAGAACCGTGGCTCTAGACGCGGCCCTAGTCCTCGCGGGGATGCCCCCGTGGGACCTAAATGCGGAGGTCCTGAGCGCCGTATATTGTTGGCGCAGGGAAAGGCGGGAAGCTGGTAGCAACCCTACACCAGAAGAGGTCACCCTCGTCAGGGATCGGGCAGACCAGGCCCTTCTTGAGAGGTGGTGCCATAGGTTGGAGTCCAGTCGTTACGGGAGCCCGGCGTCTCGCACAATAGGTGCGCTTCGCCCGGTCCTCGGCGACTGGATATCACGTCGACACGGCTCTTTGACCTTCCGCATGGTGCAGGTGCTAACCGGGCATGGCTGCTTTGGTTCGTACCTTCACTATGTGGCGGGTCGGGAGCGCACCCCCGGGTGTCACGAGTGCGGCGCTGCGGAGGACACCGCGGATCACACCCTTTTGGTGTGCTCCGCGTGGTCCGAGCAGCGGCGGGCTCTGGCCTCGGTGGTGCCAGGAGTCCTCTCGCTCCCCACCATAGTGAAAGCTATGGTAGAGAGTGAGTTGGCGTGGGAGAGGATGGTCTCCTTTTGCGAGGTCGTGATGTCGCAAAAGGAGGCTGCGGAGAGGGCCAGAGAGGAGAACATCCACGCTGACCCGATCCGACGACGACGAGCGAGGCGGAGGAGAAGGCGCTTCGGCGTTCTCCACCGCTCCGCGGCGGGCTAGCGAGCTGAGGGCCGGGGACCCGAAGCTTGCATTGCACAGCCCACCAGACTGCTGGGTGATCTGAAGTGTACAGGATCACCCATAACATTTATGCCTGAGGCCCGGCATAGGCCGTACGTAGACGGTGCATGGAAGGCATCCCAAGGGAAGCCCATACACTGTCGACATACGTCGCGAGGTACACGGAGGGTGGTTTAGTGGGTAGTGTCCGTTAGATAGGACGAGTCCCACACTCCCCTGCGACGGCCCCCGCCGACGCAGGAAGTGCGCAAACGCATTCCCCCGCCTCAAAAAAAAAAAAAAAAAAAAAAGGTTAGGTTAGGTTAGGTTAGGTTAGGTTAGGTTGCCCCGGCCAGCCCCGGGAGGAGGGCCCGCGGTGGGCGGTAAAGTGCCTGGACCATAACCTGCTGCAGGAGGCAGCACTGATCCAGGCGTGGTTGCCGGAGCCTCCAGCAGTGGATCTGGATGGGGAAGCCACTCGGCTCATCGAGGCCATGTCGCAAGTTTGTGACGTGGCGATGCCTCGCGCCCGAGCTCCCTCTCCCCGTACCCAGGTCTACTGGTGGTCACCGGAGATAGCTGCCCTCCGCTCTAGGTGCGTGGAGGAACGTCGCCGCTTCCAGCGGTACAGGAGGCGGCGGATCCACGTGGAGACTGAACTGGACCGGCTGTACGCTGCCTACAGAGAGACAGCGGTAGCTCTGCGGCTAGCGATATCGCGGTCCAAGGCAGCGGCCTGGGAGGAGCTGCTGGGGACCTTAGAGAGGGACCCCTGGGGCAGGCCGTACAGGATGGTGCGGCAGAAGCTCCGACCTTGGGCCCCCCCAGTCTCCAGCAGCTTGGATCCGGAGGTGCTGGAGAGGGTTGTGGCGACCCTGTTTCCTGACAGGGGGGCAGAATTTGTGCCCCCTGCCATGGGAGCTGCGTCCAGTGACCCGGGACTAGAAGTGGCGCCCGAGGTCACGGAGGCGGAGCTTGGGGTGGCCGTTTTCCGTCTGAAGGACAAGAAAACGGCTCCAGGGCCCGACGGGATCCCTGCCCGTGCCTGGGTCCTGGCCCTCTCCGGGGAGCACAAGCCCCTAGAGTCCCGGCTGCGGGAGTTGTACAGCCGGTGCCTCCGGGAGGGCAGATTCCCCCGGAAGTGGAAGGAGGGCCGATTGGTCCTCATACCCAAGGAGGGCCGCTCGGCTGAGGACCCGTCCGGGTACCGGCCCATAGTGTTGCTCGACGAGGTGGGTAAACTGCTGGAGAGAGTAGTGGTGAACCGTCTCGTCGAGCACTTGGAGGAGGTTGGGCCGAACCTGGACGATGCCCAGTACGGGTTCCGCAGAGGTCGATCGACCATTGACGCGATCGGCCGTCTGCGGGATACAGCGGAGGAGGTGGTCTCCGGGGGTGGGGTGTTGATCGCGGTGTCGTTGGACATCGCGAACGCATTCAACACCCTACCCTGGCAGGTAGTCTTGGAGGCACTCCACTATCATGGAGTGCCACCCTACCTGAGGAGGCTGGTGGGGGACTACCTCTCTGAGCGAGCGGTAGTCTTCCCTACCATGGAGGGTAGCGGTCGTCGGCAGATGTCATGCGGTGTCCCACAGGGGTCAGTCTTAGGACCCCTGCTCTGGGACATTGGGTACGACTACGTCATACGCTGCGCAAATCTGCGCGGCGTGGACGTGTCGTGCTATGCCGACGACACCCTCGTCACGGCCCGGGGTTCTGACCTCCGGGCCGCGACGGTGCTGGCCACCGCCGGAGTTGCGGCGGTGGTGGCCAGAATCCGGCGGTTGGGGCTGGAGGTGGCTCTCCACAAGTCCGAGGCCATCTGCTTCCACGGGCCTCGGCGTGGACCACCTGCCGGCGCCAACATCGTGGTGGGCGGCACTCCCATCCCTGTCAAGAAGACGCTGAAGTATCTCGGCGTCATTCTTGACAGCAGATGGGACTTTGGGGACCACTTCTCAGCATTGGTCCCCAAATTGGTGAGGACGGCGGGCGCTCTGAGCCGCCTGCTGCCCAACCTAGAGGGTGCAGGGGATTCTTGCCGCCGTCTTTATATGACGGTGGTGAGGTCCATGGCCCTCTACGGGGCGCCGATATGGGCGGCGTCCCTCAAGAACCGCCATAGGGCCCTCCTGCACAGCGCACAGAGGGTCATGGCGGTTCGGGTGGTGAGGGGCTACCGCACCATCTCGCACGAGGTGGCGTGCGCACTCGCCGGGTCCCTTCCATGGGACCTGGAGGCGGAGGTACAGGGGTCGGTGTACTGGCGGGCAGCGGATGCCCGAAGCCAGGGAAACCGGCCCCCGCACGACACGGTGGTGCGGTGGCGGAGGGAGGCCCACGCGGTCGCCCTGGACCGGTGGACGCGGTCCATCGAGGAGCGGCTGGGCACTTCACTAGCTGGCTCCCGACGCCGCATCCTCGAGGCGATCCACCCCATCCTCAGCGGGTGGATCGAGAGGCGGCATGGGTCGCTCTCCTTCCGGATGACGCAGATTCTCTCGGGGCATGGATGCTTCGGGAGATATCTGTGTCTGGTCGCCGCGAAGGAGCCGACCCAGGGATGCCACCACTGTGGTTGCGCGGAAGACACCGCGCACCACACGCTGGTGGAGTGCCCCGCGTGGAGAGAGCCGCGGTCGGTGCTAACCGCGGCCTTGGGTGGAGGAGTCCTCTCGCTGCCGACCATCATGTCGGAAATGGTCCGCAGCGAGCAGGCTTGGGAGGCGGTGGCCGCCTTCTGCGACGACGTCATGTCGCAGAAGGAGGTCGCCGAGAGGGAGAGAGAGCGGGACCCGCACTCTCTCCGCCTCCGTCGGCGCAGGCGGGGCGGTAGGCCCCGCCAGGGTCCCGGGCGGCAGGTGCGGGGGCACCAGCTGCCAAGCACATGGGACCAGGACGGCGCGCTGTTCGCCCAGCGCGTCGTCCAGAGGTAGGAGAGGGGTGTCGTCACAGCACCCCCTCTGGGGAGATCTGCCCTTTTCAGGGCGGAGGTGGCCGCTGGCGGGGTCCGTGGACTGTCGAGTAACCACAGACCCTGCCGTCAGTCAGCGCGGCGGGCGACGCGAGGTTTTTAGTGGGTATACCCCTGGGTCCCATTCCCAGGAGCAGCGCCCTTTTCAGGGCGCCGGGAGTCCCACATACCGCCCTGCCCTCCCCCGGGGCAGTGGTGATGATGCGCAACGCATTTTCCTCGCGTAAAAAAAAAAAAAAAAAAAAAAAGGTTAGGTTAGGTTAGGTTAGGTTAGGTTAGGTTAGGTTAGGTTAGGTTAGGTTAGGTTAGGTTAGGTTAGGTTAGGTTAGGTTAGGTTAGGTTAGGTTAGGTTAGGTTAGGTTAGGTTAGGTTAGGTTAGGTTAGGTTAGGTTAGGTTAGGTTAGGTTAGGTTAGGTTAGGTTAGGTTAGGTTAGGTTAGGTTAGGTTAGGTTAGGTTAGGTTAGGTTAGGTTCCCGCCCTTCACTATAAGGAGGGAAGGAGTTTTGGGTCTCCTACCGGGCGCGTCCCCAGGTGGCGGATAGGGGAACGCCCTCCAGATATGGGGGGTACCGGCTTCGGCCGGCGCGGACCAAAACCCAGTGGGGAAGGGGGGCGCACTGAGCGTCCTCCTTATGTCGCTCCTTGCACTGCTATGTTCTGCATAGTAGTGCAAGGACGCGGCTTGGGGGGCAAACCGTAATCTGCCCTTTTCAGGGCAGACCGGGGGCTCTGTTCTGTCAGGGCCACGAGGAGTTAACCTCTATAAAAAATCCCCAAGACCGAGCCGATCTGGTCTGTGTCGGCAAGGGCTCTGCCCTATGGGTGGAGTGGATGGCGGGATATGGCCATCCGCTAGCAGCCAGACGATGTGACGTGGGGTAGCTGCGCCCGCAAGTAGCACCAAATATGCCTGTTGATAAAACGAGTAAGACTCCCCGTGATGGTGAGGCTTCTAAGTCTTGCCACACCGTCGCTCCGGCGGCGGGAAGGTCCCCCATATCGTATGCGGGGGGGGGGCCATCTCAGGCTGAGCTTTCTAGCTCGGGGAAAAAGGGGGGGAAAAGTAGTGGCGAAGGCCTAAAACTGACCTTTGAGAGTCGTCTCAGGGGCATGTTTGGCCCACCCAAATCTGACACGAAGGTCCCTATGACGGCGGCTGCGAGTGCCGCTGCCAGTTCTGGCAGCGGTATTCCTTCTGCCCGATCTGCGGACCCACACCGGACTGACACCGAGGTCGACAACATCGTTGACCTCACCGGAGAAACCCGTGCGGGCAGCAAGCGCAGGCCCCTCGAGGAAACTGAACCTGATCCCGTAGAAGACCTCTACACCGACGAAGAATCCATGGAGAGCGACTCTTCGCAGGCCAAGGTGCCGAAGCTGGCACGAGGCCGCAGAGGCCGTTCCCATACACCCGGCCCATACTCGACGAAAGCTCGCGTCGACCAACTGGAGCACGAGATAGATCTGGAACGCATGCGTCGAGACGCCGAAGATGCAGTGGAGAACACACCGCCATCACCCGCGATCTCCGTTTCCAGATACGTCCAATTGCCGGCGCTTGATTCCCGGAGCGTTTCACCTGCACCTTCTGAGTGTACGGTCGTCCCAGGAGGGAATTACGCCATACCATCGGACATGAGCCGGGCTGAAACCGGCGCTGACCTTTTCCAGCGGATTGCCTTTCAGTGCGAGGAAATCCTTAGAGTGAAAAACCACTCAGGACACCTCAAAGGCACTGACCAAAAGGTCCTTAAGGAAGCTGCGGCAGTGATACGCGAAAGCGCGTTTAGTCTTCGGGGACGCTCCCGCACTAAGGAGACCTACTACTTAGAGCATGA
>OX438877.1:9374801-9407163 GCA_949315895.1 Anania crocealis
TTTCCTCCCCAGCAAACCTCACGGTAACTCTTCTGCAGCTCAGGTAGCTATCGAGTAGCCTCCTTAGATTGACCGGACACTTTTCCTCAGCCAGACGGACTCTGATAGCTGGCCACCATGCGCTGTCGAAGGCCCCCTCTATATCCAATGAGACGAGGCAGACCAGCTTCTTCAGCTCAACTTTGCCTTTGATGTGGTTCATTAAACAATAGAGGGCGTCCTCAGTGCTTCTCTGGGGCATGAATCCAAACTGGCGAGTACTGATCCTCGGTACAAGATGCCATTTCATCCGTGCTACTACCATCTTCTCCAGGATCTTCCCCAAAACCGGCAGGAGACCTATCGGTCTATAAGCCTTGGGGTTCGTGTAATCATCCTTGCCCGGTTTTCTGAGTACCACTACTGTGGCCTCTTTCCAGATGTCCGGGAAGTGTGCTATCTGTAGACACTTGTTGTACAGGGTAAGGAGAGCGTCCGGATCCTGGAGTATAGCTCGGCTGCAGATATCTGCTGTGAAGCCATCCACTCCCGGGGCCTTCTTTGGATTAAAACTCCCCGTCGCGGTCTTTAGCTCTAACATGGTAAACGGTGGGTCATGTGGATCACCACATGCCGCGCCGTTTACTTGTTCTGCCGCTTGTCTGACCCGGCGATGGTCTGAGTTATCCGTATCTACGTGGTCTTCGGGGTAGAACGTATTTGCAAGTAGGTCTGCTGATTCTTTGGGATTTAGGTGTCTTCCTTCATTGGTTTTCAGGGTCGTGTCTTCTTCTCTCCTGGCGGTCCTATTGATGATTCTATATATTCCTTCCCAAACTCCCTCTCTGGTTTGCCTCTCGCAGAACTCTTTCCAGCTGTCGGTGCGGGCTTTCTTGGCGTGGCATTCGTAGTCATTTTTCTTTTCCAGGTATTCTTCGACGACCTTTGCTCTTCTATGCGGCGCAGCACAATGGATTCTTCTTCTAAAAGTAACCATCGTTTTCTTTTTGTGGGCAAGTTCTTTGCTCCACCATGGGATCGTAATTGTCTCTGTCTGTTTCTTAGTGGGCATGCTGCCCCTACATGCACTGGTTATTGCGTTGTTAAGTTTAGCGACCATGTTTTCCAGATCTTTTTTGCTACTGATGTGGTTGATTGTGGATTCGCTGATGTTTAATTCTATCTTTTGGTCTTCCAAGATACTTAGGAATTGTTCCCAATCTGCCTTTTTTGTATTGTAAATCCTGGTGGTACGATTTACTCTGAATCCTTTGCTATGCTGAAGATGAAGATGGAAAACGATGGCATTGTGGTCAGAGCTTGTTATAGACCGGTCTACCCTCCAGTCGTCTACGAATCCCATGAGGTCGTCGGTACAGGCCGTAATGTCAACTCGGCTGGAGATAGTCCTATTACCTCTCGTGGTTTCAAAAGTAGGCGTATCTCCGATGTTCAATACCTGTAATCCAGACTCTTCCAGGGTCCCGGACATCTCAACGCCCCTGTGGTCTTCTACGATGCTACCCCACCAGGTGCTCTTGGCGTTGCAGTCTCCGCCAATAAGTATTCTTGTCGGCCCAAGTTCTTCGCATATGGTGGTTAGCCGGTCCAGGTATGGCCCTAGGGGTTGGTCTGGTTCGAAGTAGAAGGATACCGCCGCGATTTCCCAGGCGCTGGTTCGGATCCTCACAACAACAATATTGTTGCATGTGAGTTTCGGGCAAGGTATGACGTCGATATCCTTGTCGTAAACGACAATCGCCGCCTTAACAATCCCATCTCCTATAGCAGCGTTCTGGTAGATCCTCGCCCCACGATAATCCTTCATCCTTTTCACCCCTCCCACATAGGGTTCCTGGACAAGTGCTATTGCGAATCTACGGTTAGCTGACTCTATCATTAGTTCTTCCGTCGCTAACTGTTTACGCTGCAAGTTTGCTTGGGCGACTACGTATCTTCTGGTGGGGCTGCCAGCCCCAGAGTTCTGTGGGACCACCTTAGCAATATGCAATCTTAGCCCGTGCTAACGCATCCCACCTCTTGCGCACCGCACATTCGGGGCTAAATGCATTATGCTCCGCATGGTCTAGTTTGGCTGCCGTGCAGTTGCAGCATCGAGGGCCATCACCTGCCAGGAAGTCGGTGCAATCTCTCTTCATGTGGGGGCCGCCACAGTGGCTGCATCTAGGAATTGTTTCCTTGCAGAATCTGCGGCCGTGGCCGTACCCCAAACATGTCGAGCACTGCATCAATGGCGACTGATCTTCTACCCTGATGCGCTGTAGGTCGACGTGCACGTAGCCTCTATTGATAAGCGCATTGTATACCGAGGGTGACACTTTCAGTATAACATGAGCACATTGTTGATTGCGCGCTTTTCTTCTGAACTTTACTTCCATGCGGAGGTTCTTTGGTTCGATGTTCTGGAACAAATCATTGTTCTGATTTCTAAGGGCCGTAACAACGTCCTCATCAGTGTTATATTGCAGAACATCTTTCAATACTAACATTGGGTCGTGGTTCTTTATTTCTTCTACAGTAAGGTGGTCCGCTGCGCCTTTTAGTCTCTGTTTAACTCTGTCTCTAGCCTCTTCGGTTCTGCACCCGACTACTATCTTACGGTCTTTGACCTTCCGAACTCTTTCGACTGTGACCCACCCGTCCTTGGCGTTGACCGCCTTACGGACTCTACTGAGTACTTGGTCACCTGTTTCCTGATCGTCTCTAGAAGATATGATGACGGAATGAAGTGACTCTCTAGTCTGTACTTGTCTTGCAGGTATGGCCGCGGTCTCTGCGTACGTACTTGCGACTGGTGAGTTTTGGTTGGTGTCTACTGTGCTTCTTAGTTTTTCTAACGTCAGGTGGGTATGGTCAATTTTATTAGTCTGTATTTTAAGAAGCTCAATGATTTGGTTAGGTTAGGTTAGGTTAGGTTAGGTTAGGTTAGGTTAGGTTAGGTTAGGTTAGGTTAGGTTAGGTTAGGTTAGGTTAGGTTAGGTTAGGTTAGGTTAGGTTAGGTTAGGTTAGGTTAGGTTAGGTTAGGTTAGGTTAGGTTAGGTTAGGTTAGGTTAGGTTAGGTTAGGTTAGGTTAGGTTAGGTTAGGTTAGGTTAGGTTAGGTTAGGTTAGGTTAGGTTAGGTTAGGTTAGGTTAGGTTAGGTTAGGTTAGGTTAGGTTAGGTTAGGTTAGGTTAGGTTAGGTTAGGTTAGGTTAGGTTAGGTTAGGTTAGGTTAGGTTAGGTTAGGTTAGGTTAGGTTAGGTTAGGTTAGGTTAGGTTAGGTTAGGTTAGGTTAGGTTAGGTTAGGTTAGGTTAGGTTAGGTTAGGTTAGGTTAGGTTAGGTTAGGTTAGGTTAGGTTAGGTTAGGTTAGGTTAGGTTAGGTTAGGTTAGGTTAGGTTAGGTTAGGTTAGGTTAGGTTAGGTTAGGTTAGGTTAGGTTAGGTTAGGTTAGGTTAGGTTAGGTTAGGTTAGGTTAGGTTAGGTTTTTTTTTTTTTTTTTTTTTTTTTTTTTCTGCTTTCTGTCCCCTGTCATTTTTACAGGGATTTTGTTTAGGGGGACTTTTATATTTTTCTTTTCATTTTTCTTTTCATTTTTTACTTTATTGCCTAACAATTTAAATAAAACAAACTTTTTAATTTTTAAACTACTAACATACATGAAATGTTCCATTGCAAATGGTAAAATTAAATCTAAATAGAGCTCGCAGAGCGAAGCTTTTATCTAAAGTACTACTATTTACTAAGTCTTACGTACTACCAAGCGTGCTACAGTGCATCGTGTTTACTTAAAATTATCTGAAAGATTACATATTTTTATTACTATCTTCTAATTGTACAACTTAAACTACCTTATTTACTATAACATGTTTTTTATCTTATTCTAAGCTTATATTGTCTATTGCTACATTAAAATATGCACACATATTTTTAGAGCAATATTTTCTAATCTTTATTCTTCTTATTCACTAGGTTACAAATTTCAAGGCAGTAGTTAATAAACTTACATTTAACATTTTTATCTACAATTAGTTCCTTAAGACTACTAGCTTGGACTTTTTGTTCTGTCGACTGCTCAAAGTTATATCTTAGATTGGCATATACAGGACACTCAGTAAGGATATGGGGGACCGTCTCCTCGACGTCTGTATCACAGATGCACGCTGGGCTCTCCCGACGCTTGAATCGGTTCAAGTATTGGGAGAACCCACCGTGTCCCGTGAGGATCTGAGTGAGCAGACCGGTCGGCCGGGTGCTCTTTACAAAACGGTACGCGTCTGTCACATTGGGGAAGAAAAGTTTGGTGACAGTTGCTGTGTCACCTTCTACGTATCTATTATTCCACGTTAGAATAGATTGTTCCCTGATAATACGCTTGACATACGAGACGGGACATTTGTCGTAGTCCCTCTTCCTTTTTACCGTAAGAGCGGCCTCCTTGGCGAGTTCATCCGCTCGTTCATTTCCGGGGAGTCCTGCATGGGCTTTGATCCAGAACAAAGAGACATCTTTGCTCTGTCCCAAGGCCCGTTGCAAGTTATCCCTTGCCTTACGTGCAAGAGGATGGAGAGAGTCATGGCATGTGAGTGTCTCGAGCGCTGCTCTAGAGTCACTATACACACCATAACTCTTTTCCACCCTCTTAAGGATGACGCCCGTTGCTTCGCATATGGCCAAAAGTTCCGCTTGGTAGACCGTGCAGTACGCGGACAGACACAGCTTTCGGTTCTGGATCTCGGCATCATCTTTCCATATGGAAAGTGATGCTCCGACCTTCCCCTCCAGCTTGCTGCCGTCGGTGAAGATTCGCACCTCCTGCACGTTGTGCCTGTCCACAAGGTTTTGATCTACCAAACCTATGAATTCCAGGTCCATATGCGATGCCGGATGCGGCGATTCCGCAAATCCCACCACACGCTCTATATCCCTGTCGCCCAGAAGCGTCGGAGATGACCCTCTCTTGGCTTCGTACAGGGCTGCTACCTCCTGCACTCTAAGATCGAGAGGCAGTATCCCCGACAGCGCCTGGGCGGCGTGGAGAGAGACCGTGCGGTACGACTTGCAGAGTTTTTGGGCGAAACCTCTCTGCACTGTGTTGAACTGCTTCTGAACTCCCAATTTTCTGACTGCCGGCGCCCATGCTGGTGCTGCGTATAGGATTATGGGTTCTACCGCGGCGGTGTAAATAGACTGGATAATATCGGGGTTAAGGCCCCAGGTGACTTTAGCGGCCCTAGACAACTGCTTGTATATCCCTATTGCTTTCTTACACTGGGTTGTAATGTGGGTATTAAAAGTGAGGTGGTCGTCTATGGTTAGCCCCAAGATTTTGATTTCTTTGGAGAGGCCTATACTGATCCCGTCCATGGTCAGCCGTGGGGTGTCGTACTTTAGTTTCCTAGTGAGCAACATCGCACAAGTCTTGTGCGGAGCGAAACGTAATTTGTTCCGAACACCCCACCGCTGAACATAATCGAGTGCAGCATTTGCCTGCCCCTGAACGTCGCGCGCGGTTTCACCGTCAAAGACAAGAACTACATCGTCCGCGAATGCTTGGCAGTAGTACTGTTCATCTTGCAGTCCGGTTAGCAGTGGGTTTAGGAGCAGGTTCCAGAGAAGGGGACCGCCGATCGACCCCTGCACGCAACCTTTCGTTGTGTTACGCGTGCTTTCCTCCCCGGCAAACCTTACGGTAACCTTTCTGCAGCTCAGGTAGCTGTCGAGTAGCCTCCTTAAATTGACCGGACACTTTTCCTCAGCCAGTCGGACTCGGATAGCCGGCCACCATGCGCTGTCGAAGGCCCCCTCTATGTCCAATGAGACTAAGCAGACTAGCTTCTTCAGCTCCAACTTGCTTCTAATGTGGTTCATTAGGCAATAGAGGGCGTCCTCAGTGCTTCTCTGGGGCATGAATCCGAACTGGCGAGTACTAATCCTCGGTACTAGGTGCCATTTCATCCTTGCTACTACCATCTTCTCCAGGATCTTCCCCAAAACCGGCAGGAGACCTATCGGTCTATAAGCCTTGGGGTTCATATAATCATCCTTGCCCGGTTTTCTGAGTACCACGACTGTGGCCTCTTTCCAGATGTCCGGGAAGTGTGCTATCTGTAGACACTTGTTGTACAGGGCAAGGAGAGCGTCCGGATCCTGGAGTATAGCTCGGCTGCAGATATCTGCTGTGAAGCCATCCACTCCCGGGGCCTTCTTCGGATTAAAACTCCCCGTCGCGGTCTTTAGCTCTAACATGGTAAACGGTGGGTCATGTGGATCACCACATGCCGCGCCGTTTACTTGTTCTGCCGCTTGTCTGACCCGGCGATGGTCTAGGTTATCCGTGTCTGTGAGGTCTTCAGGGTAGAAGGTGCTTGCTAGCAGGTTTGCCGATTCTTTGGGTGTGAGGTGTTTTCCATCATTGGTTTTCAGGGTCGTGTCTTCTTCTCTCCTGGCGGTCCTACTTATGATCCTGTAGATCCCTTCCCATACTCCTTCTCTGGTCTGTCTCCCGCAGAACTCTTTCCAGCTCTCCGTTCGGGCTTTCTTGGCATGGCACTCATAGTCTGCTTTCTTTTCCAGGTATTCTTCGACGACCTTGGTTCTTCTCTGTGGCGCAGCGCAACGGATCCTTCTTCTAAAGGTAACCATTGTTTTCTTCTTGTGGGCAAGTTCTTTGCTCCACCATGGGATCGTGATTGTCTCAGACGTCTTCTTAATGGGCATGCTGCCCTTGCATGCCTCAGTTATGCTGTTTCTGAACTTAATGACCATATCTTCCAGCTCTTCTTTGCTGTTCATGGAGTTGATGGTCTGAACGTCTATGTTGTTAGCAGCTTTTTGTTGCGCAAGAATCTCTGTGAATTTCTCCCAGTCCGCTTTCTTGGTGTTGTAGAGTCTGGTGGTCCTTTCGACTCTCATACCTTTGCTGCGCACCAAATTGAGCTGAAAAATAATGGTGTTATGGTCTGAGCAAGTTATCGACCGGTCTACCCTCCAGTCTTGCACGAATCCCATGAGGTCGTCGGTACATGCCGTTATGTCAACTCGGCTGGAGATTACCCTATTACCCCTCGTGGTTTCAAAAGTGGGTATATCTCCGATGTTTAATACCTGTAATCTAGACTCTTCCAGGGTCCCGGACATCTCAACGCCCCTGTGGTCTTCTGTGGTGCTGCCCCACCAGGTACTCTTGGCGTTGCAGTCTCCGCCAATCAGTATTCTGGTCGACCCAAGTTCTTCGCAAATAGAGGTAAGCCGGTCCAGGTAAGGCCTTATGGGTTGGTCTGGCTCGAAGTAGAAGGACACCGCCGCGATTTCCCAGGCACTGGTTTGGATCCTCACAGCAACAATGTTGTTGCATGTGAGTTTCGGGCAAGGTATGACGTCGATATCCTTGTCGAAAACGACAATCGCCGCCTTTACAATCCCATCTCCTGTGGCAGCGCTCTGGAAGACTCTCGCCCCACGGTAATCCTTCATCCTTTTTGCTCCTCCCACATAAGGTTCCTGGACAAATGCTATTGCGAACCGGACTCTATCATTAGTTCTTCTGTCGCTAACTGTTTTCTCTGCAGGTTCGCTTGGGCGACTACATATCGTCTGGTGGGGCTGCCTGCCCCGGAGTCCCGTGTGACCACCTTAGCAATACGCAACTTTAGCTCTGGCTAGCGCATCCCACTTTCTGCGCACCGCACACTCAGAGCTAAAAGCGTTGTGCTCCGTGTTTTCTAATCTAGCCGCCACGCAGTTGCAGCATCGGGGGTTTTCGCCAGCTAGGAAGTCGGCGCAGTCCTGTTTCATATGGGGGCCACCACAATGGCTACACTTAGGAACCGATTCCTTGCAGAATTTTCTTCCGTGGCCATACCCAAGACAGGTCGAACACTGCATTAGTGGCGATTGATCTTCGACTTTTATACGTTGTAGGTCTATATGAACGTATCCCCTGCCTATAAGTGCATTGTAGAGTTTCGGAGACACTTTCAAGATAACGTGGCTGCACTGCTGGTTTCTAGCCTTGCGTCTAAATTTCACTTCAGCACGGAAGTCTTTCGTTGGCACTCGCTGTAAAAGTTCGGTGTTTTGACTCTTTAGTGCTGTTATGACGTCTTCGTTGGTATTGTACTGAAGGACGTCCTTTAGTACGACCATTGGGTCGTGGTTTTTGACTTCCTCTACGCTAAGGTGGTCTGCTGCGCCTTTTAGTCGTTCCTGGACTCTTTTTCGAGCTTCTTCAGTCCTACAACCCACCACTACTTTTCGGTCCTTGACCTTCCGGACTCTTTCGACGGTCACCCAACCATCTTTTGCGTTCACAGCTTTACGTACTCGGTTCAGTACTTCCTCTCCGGTCTCCTGATCGTCTTTCGACGAGATGATCACGGAGTGCAAGGACTCCCTCGTCTGGATATTCTTGTTCGGAGGAATGGCTGCTGCCTCCGCGTACGTGTTGGTGGTTGGGGACTCTTTGCTAATTTCCAATGTACTTTTTATTTCTTCTAATTTGAGATGAGTTTGATCTATCTTCTCACTTTGTAGCTTTAAGAGCTCTATGATTTTATTTTCTAATGCCCCTTCCCTATTTTCGCCTATTTTATTATTAGTTTTGACCCCGCTCTCGTCAGTATTAACCCCTATGCTAACTCTATTTTCTATTTCAGGTGCTGCATGCTGGATCTTCAGTGGTGCTACAGTCTTCCTGGTAAGTAGCTCTTCCGACATTTCTTTCATCAGGCGATACAAGTTGTCGACTGCCAGGATGGCGCCGGTTTTGAGACCGGTCTTCATGTTGCGAGATTTATTAACATTAAATTTCGCATAATGAAGCCAGTCTCTGGCCTCCGCCATCCTGCCGGCCGACGACCTCCTCTTTGGCACTGGCATCGTCGCCTCCTCACCTGCCTCAACAGATGCTCTTCTTTGCGTCGGTGACGCCGCCTTCGGCTTCGGCAACTGGGGAGCCGCCGCTGCCTTTGCCTGAGTAGCCTGCACAGGCGAGTGGGGATGTGTCGGCTCCAAGCACGGGGTGCTCATCCCTGCCTCCCATTCGCCTATGCTCCTCCTGACGCTACTGGTAGCTGCTGGTGTGGGTCTGGAGCTAGGTCCTGCCTTGCTCCGTATCTTCGGTGGAGAAATCTTGGGGCTAACCTCGTCGGTCCGTTTAGCGGGGGTACGTAAAGTTGCCATTTTAAGGGGACAAGCAACGTCAAGTGTCAAAATTAAGTGATTGGCTCAATAAAGCCTAAGTTAAAATATAATTAAAGATCTAAGTACGCGGGCAATAGGCCTCGCGTACGGCGTAATACTAAAAACACAATAAAAAACACAATAAAACAACAAAATAAAATCAAGGAAAATGGGGGCAATAAAATACAAATTTAAGGTAAAAAGTACCTTAGTCCGGTCAAAAACTTTATTATAGAGCGGATCCAAAAGGATCGCCCCAAATCGGATAAAAATTTTAAAAGTTACGGAAATTTTTCCGTTTTTCTTAAATAAAAATTTTTTGGCTCTATGTAGAGTCAATTTGTCCTGATCTCTAGATTGGTCTCCTCAAGCCCTACACAGTGATACCAATCTCGATGTACCTAGCACAATTGGCTCCAGAGATAACGGCGTTCGGATATTTCCGTATTCGTATCCGGACGAAGGTATATTGGCCGTAGCTCCGGAACTTGGCGAGCTATCAGTTCGGTTTCTTGGGCGCAAATATAGTGCTCACTAAGACGAACCTGTTTTTCGGATTTTGGGCGTCCGGAATTTTAGGGAGTCGGATATGGTTAGGAACCAGATAGGTCGGAAGAGGATATCGGGGGCCTATCAACAGAGAAAATCCCGTGTTCGTGCGGCGCTTGGATGCGGAGATATTCGTGAAAGAGCGGCTCAATTTGCACCACTTCTTCAGAAAATTGAAGTTGCTCCGGCTTATAACTTTCCTTCCAAGTGTCGCAGCGGGATGCGGCTTTCACCCGGGTGATGGTAAGGGCTATCTCTATCGATCGGAACCGGTTCCGAGCTTATGAAAAATGGAGCACCCGATCTTCTCGTCGCTTGGTGGAGGTGTACTTCAGGAGTAAGGAAGGTGTTACGTCCAAACCGCGAGTTTCTGCGACTACTATCGCCGAAGCAGCGCCTTTCCCAACTTTGGCACGGAGTCCCACGCGGAAGACGGGTGGATGTTGGGACTCTTGCAACTTCGGTTCCAGGGGTCGCAGAGCTCCCGGATAAAAACTCTAGTGTGTAGCTCGACTCCAGCTACAAGCTGACGGTGGTCTCGGGCCTGTATCTCAATTTTCTTTGGATCCGGATAAAAGTCGGAAAATCCGGTAGATATAACTTTGAGCTAGTCAACTGTACAAATCCCGAGTCCGTAACGTTAAGCGTTGCGGAGCTATTAATTTACAAAGTTTCGGCTACAAAATCCGGAAACATCGGATATTTTCAATATCTGTCAATTTTGAGTATTTTCCGGTGCTGTTTGGGCTTGATTAAGTCACAATGGGTTGTCCTAAGCTAATTATGACGTCAAAATAATTTATTTAATAATACTTTCGGATATATTTACAAAAATCACTATTAATTTAATAACTTTGGAACCGGAAGTCGGAAAAATCTGAAATTTTGAATACTTATGTCTTAAATAGGGTTCTAACTAAATCTAACATAAACACAAGAAAATTTAAATTTTTTGTTGAAAAAATTCAAACTTTTCAAAAATTTTGGTTTTTGAATTTTCACGGTTTAACCGGATGTCCGAAAAATTTTTAAAAATGCGTTATCTATTGCCCGAGCTAGCGCGCAACAGATAGCAATTGCCGTTTTTTGAAATTTGAATTTTTTCAAGAGATATAAAATGGCAAAAATTGAAAATTGAAATTAAAATTAATTAAAAACTACTTAAGCTAAAAATCTGGAATTTGCGCCAAAAGTCTTCTTTTACTGGTGTGTATAAATGGTGAAAATTCTAGCTTACTGGGACTTCCGGTTCTGGCTTCCGGTGACCACGTGGAAGTTGTTTTTTTGGCCACTGTGGCCAAACGCCTAGGAAATCTGATGCGCTGATGGAGCCGTCGGGTAGGGGCTGACTGCCCCTTGTCGAGGTAATTTGTCGCCTGCAGATCCGTGCAGGGGTCCACTCTCCAGAGTGATTTGAAGATGCACTTCCAAAACCTAACCCCTAAAAATAGGGGTTTTTTGGGAATAACTTCCAGGGCACTTCACTAATATCACTGGTTTTTGCACAGGGGGGTGGAGGCAAAAATCCTGCGTCTCCTGGTATATCACTCGTCACAATCGGGCAAGAAAAACCCACTTTTCCGAATTTTTTAGTCGGGAGCGCGTGGATTTCGTGGCGTCTCGGGCGGCGGACGGCTCGCAACTGGGTTAGGTTAGGTTAGGTTAGGTTAGGTTAGGTTAGGTTAGGTTAGGTTAGGTTAGGTTAGGTTAGGTTAGGTTAGGTTAGGTTAGGTTAGGTTAGGTTAGGTTAGGTTAGGTTAGGTTAGGTTAGGTTAGGTTAGGTTAGGTTAGGTTAGGTTAGGTTAGGTTAGGTTAGGTTAGGTTAGGTTAGGTTAGGTTAGGTTAGGTTAGGTTAGGTTAGGTTAGGTTAGGTTAGGTTAGGTTAGGTTAGGTTAGGTTAGGTTAGGTTAGGTTAGGTTAGGTTAGGTTAGGTTAGGTTAGGTTAGGTTAGGTTAGGTTAGGTTAGGTTAGGTTAGGTTAGGTTAGGTTAGGTTAGGTTAGGTTAGGTTAGGTTAGGTTAGGTTAGGTTAGGTTAGGTTAGGTTAGGTTAGGTTAGGTTAGGTTAGGTTAGGTTAGGTTAGGTTAGGTTAGGTTAGGTTAGGTTAGGTTAGGTTAGGTTAGGTTAGGTTAGGTTAGGTTAGGTTAGGTTAGGTTAGGTTAGGTTAGGTTAGGTTAGGTTAGGTTAGGTTAGGTTAGGTTAGGTTAGGTTAGGTTAGGTTAGGTTAGGTTAGGTTAGGTTAGGTTAGGTTAGGTTAGGTTAGGTTAGGTTAGGTTAGGTTAGGTTAGGTTAGGTTAGGTTAGGTTAGGTTAGGTTAGGTTAGGTTAGGTTAGGTTAGGTTAGGTTAGGTTAGGTTAGGTTAGGTTAGGTTAGGTTAGGTTAGGTTAGGTTAGGTTAGGTTAGGTTAGGTTAGGTTAGGTTAGGTTAGGTTAGGTTAGGTTAGGTTAGGTTAGGTTAGGTTAGGTTAGGTTAGGTTAGGTTAGGTTAGGTTAGGTTAGGTTAGGTTAGGTTAGGTTAGGTTAGGTTAGGTTAGGTTAGGTTAGGTTAGGTTAGGTTAGGTTAGGTTAGGTTAGGTTAGGTTAGGTTAGGTTAGGTTAGGTTAGGTTAGGTTAGGTTAGGTTAGGTTAGGTTTTTTTTTTTTTTTTTTTTTTTTTTTTTATTTTCTGCTTTCTGTCCCCTGTTTTGCATACAGGGATCTTATTAGGGGATATTTTTTGTATTTTTCTCTTTTTTCTTTTTATCTTTATTTCCTACTTTATACTAAATGAAACAAATTTTATATTTTTTAAACTACTAAGTTAAAACTATTCCATTGTAAATGGACTTATGCTATAATGAATTAACAGAGCTCTCAGAGCAAGACTTACAACTAAATACACAGTTTATCCGGCAATTATTTCGGACAATTACCAAGCAATGCTACAGTGCTGGTTATTATAATACTAATATGGTAATACAGTTTTATATCTCTAAAATCTATTGTCTAATTGTACATTTTTCCTTATTACTGTCTTAAGTCTACCTTATAACTACTTTTTTACATTTTTAATCTCTGTTGTTCATTGCTTAGGCGAAATATGAACACATATTTGTTAAACAATGTTTAATTATCCTTGTTTTTCTTATTAACTAATTCACAAATTTTTAGGCAGTATTCAATAAACTTATGGCTAACATTCTTATCTAAAATCAAATTGCTTAGACTACTAGTTTCAATTTTGCTATCATTCTCTTGCTCGAAGTTATATCTTAAGCCAGCATATACTGGGCATTCTATTAATAGGTGGGGGACTGTTTCCGCTACATTTGAGTCACAGATGCACGCCGGGCTCTCCCGACACTTGAAGCGGTTCAAGTATTGGGAGAACCCGCCGTGTCCCGTGAGGATCTGTGTGAGTTTTCCAGTCGGCTGGATTCTTTTGGCGAAACGATATGCGTCTGTTACATCTGGGAGAAAGAGTTTGGTGACTGCTGCTGTTTCACCTTCAATGTACCTAATGTTCCACTTTTGGATTGACTCCTCTCTCAACTGTCGTTTGACGTATGATATCGGGCACAGATCATAGTCCCTCCTCCTTTTTACAGTCAAGGCGGCCTCCTTGGCGAGTTCGTCTGCTCGTTCGTTCCCGGGGAGTCCTGCATGGGCTTTGATCCAGAACAAAGAGACATCTTTGCTCTGTTTCGAAGCCCTATGCAGATTATCCCTTGCCTTACGCGCAAGAGGATGGAGAGAGTCATGGCTAGTGAGTGTCTCGAGCGCTGCTCTAGAGTCACTATACACGCCATAACTCTTTTCCACCCTCTTCAGGATTACGCCCGTTGCTTCGCATATGGCCAGTAGTTCCGCTTGGTAGACTGTGCAGTACGCGGACAGACAGAGCTTTCGGTTCTGGATCTCGGCATCATCTTTCCATATGGAAAGTGATGCTCCGACCTTCCCCTCCAACTTGCTGCCGTCGGTGAAAATTCGCACCTCCTGCACATTGTACCTGTCCACAAGGTTTTGGTCTACCAAGCTCACGAACTCCAGGCTCATATGCGCTGCCGGATGCGGCGTCTCTGCAAATCCAACCACACGCTCTATATCCCTGTCGCCCAGTAGCGTCGGTGATGACCCTCTCCTGGCTTCGTACAGGGCTGCTGCCTCTTGCACTCGGAGGTCTAGAGGCAGTATCCCCGACAGCACCTGGGCGGCGTGGAGAGAGACCGTGCGATACGATTTGCAGAGTTTTTGGGCGAATCCTCTCTGCACCGTATTGAACTGCTTCTGAACTCCCAATTTGCTGACTGCCGGCGCCCATGCTGCTGCAGCATACAGGATAATTGGCTCGACCGCGGCTGTATAAATGGCTTTAATAATATCAGGGTTGAGGCCCCAAGTGACTTTGGCGGCTCTGGACAGTTGCTTGTAAATGCCTATCGCTTTTTTGCACTGGGAGGTAATGTGTGCATTGAAAGTCAGGTGGTCGTCAATGGTTAGCCCCAAGATTTTGATTTGTTTAGAAAGGCCTATGCTGATCCCGTCCATGGTCAGCCGTGGGGTATCGTACTTCAGTTTTCGAGTGAGCAACATCGCACAGGTCTTGTGCGGAGCGAAACGTAATTTGTTCCGAGTACCCCACCGCTGAACATAATCGAGTGCAGCATTTGCCTGCACCTGTATGTCACGCGCGGTTTCACCGGTGAAAACTAGGACGACGTCGTCCGCGAATGCCTGGCAATAATGATCTTCCTCTTGCAGTCCGGTTAGCAGTGGGTTGAGAAGCAAGTTCCAGAGAAGTGGACCGCCAATCGACCCTTGCACGCAACCTTTCGTTGTGTTACGCGTGCATTCCTCCCCGGCAAACTTTACGGTAACCTTTCTGCAGCTCAGGTAGCTGTCGAGTAGCCTCCTTAAATTGACCGGACACTTTTCCTCAGCCAGCCGGACTCTAATGGCTGGCCACCATGCGCTGTCGAAGGCCCCCTCTATGTCCAATGAGACTAAGCAGACTAGCTTCTTCAGCTCCAACTTGCTTCTAATGTGGTTCATTAGACAATAGAGGGCGTCCTCAGTGCTTCTCTGGGGCATGAATCCGAACTGGCGAGTACTAATCCTCGGTACTAGGTGCCATTTCATCCTTGCTACTACCATCTTCTCCAGGATCTTCCCCAAAACCGGCAGGAGACCTATCGGTCTATAAGCCTTGGGGTTCATGTAATCATCCTTGCCCGGTTTTCTGAGTACCACTACTGTGGCCTCCTTCCAGATGTCCGGGAAGTGTGCTATCTGTAGACACTTGTTGTACAGGGCAAGGAGAGCGTCCGGATCCTGGAGTATAGCTCGGCTGCAGATATCCGCTGTGAAGCCATCCACTCCCGGGGCCTTCTTTGGATTAAAACTCCCCGTCGCGGTCTTTAGCTCTAACATTGTAAACGGCGGGTCATGTGGATCACCACATTCCACACCGTTTACTTGTTCTGCCGCTTGTCTGACCCGGCGATGGTCTGGGTTATCCGTATATATGAGGTCTTCAGGGTAGAAAGTGCTTGCTAGCAGGTTTGCCGATTCTTCGGGGCTGAGGTGTCTTCCATCATTGGTTTTCAGGGTCGTGTCTTCTTCTCTCCTGGCGGTCCTATTTATGATCCTATAGATCCCTTCCCAAACTCCTTCTCTGGTTTGCTTCCCGCAGAACTCCTTCCAGCTCTCTGTTCGGGCTTTCTTGGCGTGGCACTCATAATCATCCTTCTTTTCCAGGTATTCTTCGACGACCTTAGTTCTTCTATGTGGCGCAGCACAACGGATCCTTCTTCTATAGGTAACCATTGTTTTCTTCTTGTGGGCAAGTTCTTTGCTCCACCATGGGATCGTGATTGTCTCAGACTTCTTCTTAGTGGGCATGCTGCCCTTGCATGCCTCAGTTACACTATCTCTGAACCCAATGACTATATCTTCCAGCTCTTCTTTGCTGTTAACGGAATTGATAGTCTGAATGTTGATATTGTTAGCAGCTTTTTGTTGCGCAAGTATTTCTGAGAACTTCTCCCAGTCCGCCTTCTTGGTGTTATAGAGCCTAGTTGTTCTTTCGACTCTCATACCTTTGCTGCGCACCAAATTGAGCTGAAAAATGATAGTGTTATGGTCTGAGCAAGTTATTGACCGGTCTACCCTCCAGTCTTGCACGAATCCCATGAGGTCGTCGGTACAGGCCGTTATGTCAACTCGGCTGGAGATAACCCTATTACCCCTCGTGGTTTCAAAAGTGGGTGTATCTCCGATGTTTAATACCTGTAATCTAGACTCTTCCAGGGTCCCGGACATCTCAACGCCCCTGTGGTCTTCTGTGGTGCTGCCCCACCAGGTACTCTTGGCGTTGCAGTCTCCGCCAATTAGTATTCTGGTCGACCCAAGTTCTTCGCATATAGTGGTAAGCCGGTTCAGGTTAAGCCGGTTCAGGTAAGGCCTTATGGGTTGGTCTGGCTCAAAGTAGAAGGACACCGCCGCGATTTCCCAGGCGCTGGTTCGGATCCTCACAGCAACAATATTGTTGCATGTGAGTTTCGGGCAAGGTATGACGTCGATATCCTTGTCGTAAACGACAATCGCCGCCTTTACAATCCCATCTCCTGTGGCAGCGTTCTGGTAGACTCTCGCCCCACGGTAATCCTTCATCCTTTTAGCTCCTCCCACATAAGGTTCCTGGACAAATGCTATTGCGAACTTATGGTTAGCGGACTCTATCATTAGTTCTTCTGTCGCTAACTGTTTCTTCTGCAAGTTTGCTTGGGCGACTACGTATCGTCTGGTGGGGTTGCCTGCCCCTGAGTCCCGTGTGACCACCTTAGCAGTAAGCTACTTTAGCTCTGGCTAGCGCATCCCACTTTCTGCGCACCGCACAATCTGCGCTGAAGGCATTGTGCTCAGTATTCTCCAGTCTAGCCGCCATGCAGTTACAACAACGGGGGTTTTCGCCAGCCAGGAAGTCGGCGCAATCCTGTCTCATGTGGGGGCCACCGCAGTGACTGCATTTAGGAATGGTTTCCTTGCAGTACTTACGTCCGTGGCCGTATCCCAAACATGAGGAGCATTGCATGAGTGGCGATTGATCTTCAACTTTAATCCTCTGCAGGTCTATATGGACGTATCCCCTGGTGATCATTGCATTATAAAGCGGCGGCGACACTTTCAGTATGACGTGGCTACACTGCTGATTTCTGGCTCTACGTTTGAACTTTACCTCAGCTCGGTAGTCTTTGGCTGGGATACGCTGTGCGAGTTCAGCGTTCTGACTTTTCAATGCCGCGATAATGTCGTCATTCGTATTGTACTGAAGCACATCCTTCAATACGACCATTGGGTCGTGGTTCTTCACTTCTTCGAAGTGTAGGTGGTCTGCTGCGCCTTTTAACCGTTCCTGGACTCTTTTCCGAGCTTCTTCTGTCCTGCATCCCACTACTATTTTTCGGTCCTTGACCTTCCGGACCCTTTCCACGGTCACCCAACCATCTTTGGCGTTTACCGCCTTCCGCACTCTATTGAGTACCTCCTCTCCGGTCTCCTGATCGTCTTTTGACGATATGATCACGGAGTGAAGAGATTCTCTCGTCTGTACACTTCGGTTTGGTGGTTTAGCCGCAGTCTCTGCGTACGTGCTGACAGTTGGGGACACTTTGTTCTCATCTATGTTGCATTTTAGTTCATCTAATTTCAAATGGGTTTTGTCAATTTTACTACTCTGGATTTCTAAAAGCTCTAAAATTTTTCTCCCTATATCCCCTTCCCTGTTTAGATCTTTTGTAATTTCTATTTTATCCCCGCTTTCGTCGGTATTCACCCCAATACTAATTTTCTTTTCTGTTTCAGGTGTTGCGGACTGGATCTTCGATGGTGCTACAGTCTTCCTTGTGAGTAACTCCTCAGATACTTCCTTCATCAGGCGGTACAGATTGTCGACCGCCAGAATGGCGCCAGTTTTGAGACCAGTCTTCATGTTGCGAGATTTATTGACATTAAATTTCGCATAAAGAAGCCAGTCTCTAGCCTCCGCCATTCTGCCGGCCGAACCTCTCTTCTTCGGCACGGGCATCGTCGCCTCCTCATTTGCTTCAACTGATGCTCTTCTTTGCGTCGGAGACGCAGCCTTCGGCTTTGGCAATTGGGGAGCCGCCGCTGTCCTAGCCTGAGTTGCCTGCACAGGTGAGTGGGGGTGTGTCGGCTCCAAGCACGGGGTGCTCATCCCTGCCTCCCATTCGCCTATGCTCCTCCTCACACTACTGGTAGCTGATGCTGTAGTCCTAGAGCTAGGTCCTGCCTTGCTCGGTACCTTTGGTGGGGAAATCTTGGGGCTAACCTCGTCAGTCCGTTTGGCAGGGGTGCGTATAGTCGCCATTTCAGGGGAAAGCAACGTCAATGTCAAAGTAAAATTCGGCTCAATAAAGCCAGTTAAATTGAATACTAATGCCTAAGTACGCGGGCAAAAGGCCTCACGTACGTCGTAATAAAATAAAATAAAATACACAGTATGAAAGAACACAATAAAACACAAAAAGCAATATAAATTAAAAAATTTAAAAAGTCAAAAAACAGGAAAATAAAACAAGTTTTATGGTGAAACTTTTCCTAGTCCTGTGGCAGTCTTTATTTAAAGCGGGACTCCGAAAATTTGAGCCCGGTCCGAATAAAATCTAGAAGTTCTGAAAAAAATTTGGTTTTTCCTATATAAAATTTTTGTGGCTCTATATAGAGCCAGTTGGTCACTGTATTTAAATAGGTCTCTTTAAGCCCCACACGACAATACCAAACTCGATGCAACTATCACTAACGGTTCAGGAGATATCGGTGTTCGGCTATTTCCGATTTTGTATCCGAACGATGGTATATCGGCTACCGCTCCGGATCCAGTCGAGCTAGTGAGCTGGTTCTTTAGGGGCAAATGTGGATCTCACTGAGACGAACCTATTTTTCGGGTTTTGGGTGTTCGGATTTTTTAGGGTTCGGATATTTATCAAAGTCGGGAAATATATTAGAGGATAGGGGGGGACCAACAACAACGAAAATCCCGAGTCCGTGCGGCGCCTGGGTCCGGAGATATTTAGGGAAGAGTGCAAAAATTTGCACCACTTCTTCAGATTTTCAAAGTTGCTCCGGCCTGTAACTTTGGCCCCAAGCGTCGCAGCGAGATGCGGTTTCTTCTGGGGGGGCTATCTAGGGTATGTCTAGGGCTACAGCTGGGATTTGGGCGTTGAAAAAATGAGACGCCCGATCTTCTCGCCGCTCTGTAGGAAGGTAGAGGAGGGGGAGGGAAGATGTCCTGAAAAATCCGCAGGTTTCCACGACCGCTATCGCCGAAGCAACGCCAGTCCCAAACTAGTCCCAGAGTCCCACGCGGGAGACTAACGAATGTTGGGACTCTTGCAACTTCGGTTCCAGGGGTCGTAGAGCCTCCGGAAAAAAACCCTTAAGTGGAGCTTCACTCCAGCTATGGACCTACGGTGGTTTGGGGCGTATAGCTCGTTTTTTATCCGATCCGGATAAAACCCAAAAAATCCGGTAGATACTGACAGGGGCTAGCCAACCCTGAAAACCCTATCGCTGAGAAGTGACGCGTTAATTTAATATTAATTTTTGAACTTTCGGACCCAATACCCGGAAACTTCGGATATTATCAAAATTTCCCAAACTTTTGAATTTTCCGGTGCTGTTTGGGCTTAAACAAGTCGAGGGGGGTTGTCTGAAGCTAATTCTATTGTCAAAATAATTTATTATTAAATAGTTTTTAATTTATAAGGAAATTTAACTAAAAAATCTGTATCTTCGGATCCGGATGTTCAAAAATTCTAAAATTTTAGATTTAGACGTCTAAAATACTAATCTAACTTATGTTAACTTAAAACTAAAATAAAAATAAAATTTAAAAAAGTTATTCAATAATAACTGAAAAAATCACTATTTTAATTTTCGTCGGTTAACCGAGCGTCGAAAAAATTTTTAAAATTACGGTACTTGTTGCAAGAGCTAGCGCGCAAATGATAGCAATTGAATTTTTACAAATTTTGAATTACTTAAGGAGATATAAGGTGTCAAAGTTACAATTTTTGAAATTAAAATAATTAAAAACTATAAAAGCTAAAAATCTAAAATTAATGCCAAAAGTCTTCTGTTTGCTGTGTGTATAAACTATTAAATTTCCAGCTACCTGCTGCTGCTCCTTCCAGGTCCTGGCCGCCACGTGCGACTTGTTTTTTTGGCGATTGTCGCCAAACGCCAACTCTTCTCGCTCTTCTGAGGATGCAGTCGTCTGGGGGCAAACTGCCCCTGGTCAGCCGATTTTGTTGCTTGCAGATCGGTGCAGGGACCCGTGTTCCACACAGGGTCAAAGTTTGTCACACGAAACCTAACCCCTAAAAATAGGGGTTTTTCGCTAATAACTTCCACGTCACTGCACGGATTTCACTGATTTTCACACAAGAGGGTGGAGGCAAAAATCCTGCGTCTCCTGGTATATCGCACTTTAAGATCGGGCAAGAAAAACCCACTTTTTTGATTTTTTCCGTCGGGAGCACGTGAGTTTCGTGGCGTCTCGGGCGGCGGACGGCTCGCAACTGGGTTAGGTTAGGTTAGGTTAGGTTAGGTTAGGTTAGGTTAGGTTAGGTTAGGTTAGGTTAGGTTAGGTTAGGTTAGGTTAGGTTAGGTTAGGTTAGGTTAGGTTAGGTTAGGTTAGGTTAGGTTAGGTTAGGTTAGGTTAGGTTAGGTTAGGTTAGGTTAGGTTAGGTTAGGTTAGGTTAGGTTAGGTTAGGTTAGGTTAGGTTAGGTTAGGTTAGGTTAGGTTAGGTTAGGTTAGGTTAGGTTAGGTTAGGTTAGGTTAGGTTAGGTTAGGTTAGGTTTTTTTTTTTTTTTTTGAAATAAAGGTAGAATACAAGATTTCTGATTTATATTTGGCCCATGTCGGTTATTCTTTTAGAGGGCATTAATAAACTAGTACATAAGAGTGGGCTGTTGCTTATGAGATACATCAGCCCAAACTTTTAATCAGGTTACATATGAGTTCCTTATTTCTATAATTTATGTGGGTATCTTAAATGGGTCCCATTTTATTAATAGTATAAGATTCATGTCTGAGTGCGTAGGACCGCTGCTAATGGGATACAATCGGTCCTACTGCATAAGACAGGAATAAAACAAGGTTCAAGAGAAGGTTCAGTGGCTTTTTCTAGAGTTATGAGATATAGGTTATTTAGAGTAAGAGGCAATTATATAAAGGTTAGGTGGGTGTAATACCGGGAGAAACAATGTGTAAGTGCTACGTATAGTTTGCACGGAATGGCGCCTTTATTTACTGGAGCATATGAGTAAAGACATTTTATTTTGTATGTCTCTAATTGAGTGAGTGATTTGTTTGAGTTACTTATTAGTACAAATTAAAGAATTATCCTACTTAGTGACTAACTATACAATATTACTTGATATTTACAGCTAAATGTAATTATAACTATATAAAAACTAATATTATTATGATTCTAATAGATTTGTTTTTGTTGTTTTTTAGATTGTTTTTAATTGTTTTTGTGTTTTTTAATTTTATATTCTTTTTGGTTTCTTTTATTATTTTCTTTTATATTTTTGGTATTTTTTGGTTGTTTTTGTCATTTTTATATATTTTTTATTTCTTTTTAGTCTTTTATCTTTTTATCATAGTATATTTACAAAACAAATCAAATCATATAATATTTACAAGGATAATCAGCGATAAATCTATATTATACTTATTATTATGCAATTGCAACAATTAGTGTGGTAGGCTGTGTGTGTAGTGTGTATGGCGGGTTTGTAGCTGGGTTTAGTGTTATTTGTGGTGTGTTGTGTTAGGTTGTAGGTGAGTTTTTGTGATGGCTTGTAGTAGGATTTTGTGTTGTATGTAGTTAGGTTTTGTGTTATGTTCGTAGTTAGGTTTTGTGTTATGTTTTGTAGTTAGGTTTTGTGATGTGTGTCATAGTTAGGTTTTGTGTTATGTTTTGTAGTTAGGTTTTGTATTGAGAATGTGTATGTGTTTTATATTGGGTTAGGTTTTGTATTGAAATTTGTGTTGAGTTTTATGACGAGTTTAAATTTGTATGTATTAAGATGTATTGTGGTGTTTGGTCAAGTAATGAGTGGGTTTTAAATGAGTGTGTTTGTTTCACATGAGCGTATGTTTAACTAGTCATAGTGTTAATATTGCAAGATAATTAATACCTATTAAGTTATTTTACACAATAGCATAACTGCAGTGAGCAAAGTAAATAAGTGATGTTATTTTACACAATATCATAACTGCAATGAGCCAAGTAAATAAGTGATGTTATATAAGTAATTCAATCAATTTTTACAAATTAATTGTGGTTATAGTTTAATAGTAAATGGACTTAGGTTAAGTGATATTATTTACAGTTATATACAATTGATGACCTTATTCTAATGTATAAAGTATCCTAAAACAAAGCTATTCTAAGTAAGCCAAATCAGATCTATATTCATCGATAGTAATTATGGGTTTGAAAATTCGTTGAAGGTTGTGATGTATTGTCTAGTACACATCAAGATGCCATTGATAAGCCAAGTTAATCATAAGTTAGTCAGCTAAAATATTTGATTACGACTATATATAACCGCTATAATGGTGAACAGTCAATCGATCGAGAAATAACATTCCATGATTACCCGCCATACTCAAATATAAGCCATAATGGTTAGAATATGATTAGGAATAAGGTATTCCAGCGAGGTATCAAGGCGGTGTGTTGATAAAGTATCTATATAGAGTATAAGGATAAAATTTTGATTGCTATTGAGCCGCTTGCGCAAGTCCAACGCGAGCCGTGTCGCGCGTAGTCCGTTGATTAAAGTGAAATTGAAGTTCAAATTGTAATAAGTTTTCATATCACAGTATTGAGTCGAGTTGGGTTCGAGGCCGGCCAATTTTCACGCCAAAGTAGTAGTAATGTTTGATACTGTGTGGATTATGTATAAATGTATGTATATATATGTAAATATGTGTGTAATTCTGTTATGAAGGGTGCAGTTATTACTGACCTTCGTACGACCGACATTCGTTAGTGATATGTTGTGTATATGATGGTGTGTGTAGTTATTAATATAGTCAAAATGGGCGTTAATGATCCCAGAAAAGTCTAGAGTTATTGTAAATTTTTAGGATGTTGTACTATTGTTTTATCTAGGAATATTTAAATTTGTCTACCTAGATGTTGTGTTAATGTTTAGTGAGTTGATTTGTCTGTTATTATTCAATGATATCCCTTAAATAGTTACTTGGATGTTATGATATTTAAATCGAAGTCATAAGTTATGACGTATTGGTCAAATGGGAGTATAGGAGTAGTGGTTAAAGTTGTGTAAGCTAAGGTAAGTGTGAAAGTGGGTGTACTAGTTGTATAGGTGTATATGTGGAGTAGTATGCAGTATATGTATATGAATAGAGTAATTTGGTGAGTGCAAATATAATAGAACATTGGAAACTTTATATGACTGTGATTTGTAATGTTTCAAAGTTGTCTACCTAGATGTTGTTTTAGTTTATAGTGAGTTGATTTGACTGTTATAATTCAATGATATCCCATGGATAGTTACTTGGATGTTATGTTATTTAACTCGAAGCCATCAGTTATGACGTATTAGTCACATGGAAGTATAGGAGTAGTGGTTAAAATTGTGTAAGCTAAAGTAAGTGTGAGGGTGGGTGTGCTAGTTGTATAGGTGTATATGTGGAGTAGTATGCAGTATATGTATATGAATAGTGTAATTTAATGAGTGCAAGTATAATAGAACATTGGAAACTTTATATGACTGTGATTTGTGATGTTTCAAAGTTATCTACTTAGATGTTGTTTTAGTTTGTAGTGAGTTGATTTGACTGTTATAATTCAATGATATCCCAAGGATAGTTACTTGGATATTATGTTACTTACTCGAAGCCATCAGTTATGACGTATTGGTCAGGTGGAGGTATAGGAGTAGTGGTTAAATTGTGTGAGCTAATGGTGCGAGTTAGTTAGTGGGTAAGATGTATGGTATGTGATAATTAGTGTGTGAATTGGTGTATATGTATGAATTTAATCAGGTTCAAAGTAAATGAATGATTGGTTTGTCATAATATTGAAATAGTGAATAATGATATACTAAAGGTGGTTACATAGATATAATGTTGGTTGAGTCAGAGTCATCTATTAAGACGTGTTATTCAGACAGAGTATAGGAGTAGTGGTAAAATTGTATGAGCTAGTGGTGTGAGTTGGTTAGTGGATAATAAGTGTGGTATGTGATAATTAGTGTGTGTGTAAAATTGTGTGGAGTACGTGTATATATTGACAAGTGGTGAAGTATCAAATACCGTGAGTGAGAAGATAGATGTATTAATGCAGTGTGTAGTGTGAATTGGTCCCTGGCTAAATGCCGAAGGCCGGAGTGCAGGTAGGGTGAAAGTGTAAAAGTGGGTGTTGTATTTGTTGATGTGTATCATGTTGGTATAAGTGGAATGTTTGCGTGTGAGTAGAGATAGGCGATGATGTGGCCGGCCTGTGAAGAGAAACATAAATGATTAAATGGCATGATCAGTACGTGCGCGAGTGCGCCATGCTGATGTACCTGGTGTTGAGAAGATCTAAACAAGATTAATGTGATATTATAAACTTGTTGATAATTGCCTGTTGGTGTTGTTCAATAGATTGCTTAAGCTGATTACGTGAGTCCGAAATTGAGCCGCGGTGCACGTAGACCGTTGACTGAATTAAGATTGGTATAAGGTCTAATTAATTTGAGAAACAGTGTTAAGACGAGTTGGGTTCAGGGCCGGCCAATATCAACAGCCAGTAATGGTAATGTTTGATAATGTGTAGTTATGTGTGCGTGCATGTGTGGCTGTGTATGTATATGTGACGTATATTAAGTTTTATACAATTATAGCGTGTATTTAATTATTAAGAGCCTAATATTGATAACGTGTTGTATGTTTGATATCAGGTGTAGTTGGCAAGAGCGTCGCCAGGGGCGCTAAAAGCGTGATGTGAAATACGATTACAAGATACTCTTATTTGTGTGTGATGTTGTGTGTGTATGTAATGTTATTGTATATAATGTGTAAGTATATCCTAGATGTTATATTTGTTTAGAGTTAAGTATGTGTATGTGAGTAATTGTTGTATAATATTCATAGATAATAGGGACAATGGTTTAGAGTTTTTAAACTAATAAGATTAGCTGGTCAATGTGTTACATAGAAGCTGGCGCCCTCTTTTTAGCACACTTCGCATCATCGTGAATCTCGAGAATATCGGGTAACAATGAGTTGTTTGTGAACCATATTGTTTAGATGTGCGTGCAATAGCGTTGAAAAGCATGAGTGAAGGATGCTGTAAGTGCTTGGGCGCGTGTTAGAGCAAGTGTAAACAGCTAGTTTTTAGTTCCAAGTGCTCGAAAAGTCCGTTCGCGGCGCTGTAATATCATTTGTGTTAATTACCAGGTTGTTATTATTATAGATGTATTGTTAAAGTTGATATTGATATTATAAATAATATATGCTAATTATGAGTCCTTTTAAATTTTGATTATTATAAGTAGTGTGATTAAATCATTAAGTGGAGTGATAAAGTGTTATTGTGTGATGTTGTTGGTATACATATATGTATGTAATGTGTATATGTGTAATTATATAGGCACAAATAATAATGAACCAAAATATTTTGTTTGTGTTGAATAGAGTTTAAATTGTAGAATTGTTTAAAATTGTATTGTTCGAGTAGTTCGACGAGGGCGCTAGAGGCGCTTGGGTATGTTTATTATAATGAACATTTTTAATATGTATTTATGTATTATAAGAGATAATGGATGTTTACATTTTTAAAATAAGCTGTTTGCCGATTAATAAACCTATGTGTGTAATTTAACGTTATAATAAAGTTAATCATTTATTGTAAAAGAGTTACATAGAAACTAGTGCCCTCTGTCGGGTTGACCGTGCGTTTCTACATATCTCAGAGATACGTATTTATGCGTTGCTTGTGTAAAGCATTATATTTATTAGTGCGTAAAATAGCATTGCAAAAGCATCCTCGGTGAATGCTATTTGTGTTTTATTCCGCAGGTAATTAAAGAAGATGGTGTGATATGAAGTGTCTCGAATGTCCGGTAGAGGCGCTGTGGTTGCCTGTGCAGAGCTGTTTTAATTAATAGGATATTAGGATTATTGTGCGTTAATGTTAGTATTTATTCAATTGCTATCTGTAAATGTGTGGTATATGAAGTAGTGTATTTGTGTAGTTGATTTATAGCGTTTATTAATAGAGTAAGCTTTATTAATGTGTGTAGTATGCGAGTAATTCGCTAGGGGCGTTAAAAACGCCCAAATGTAAATTAAAAGTGTAGTTTATGTACAAGTTGCTATATAAGAGCATGTGAATATAGTAAGTATTTATTAATGTAATGTGTAGAGGTGTGGTGGTGTGGTGCAGAGGAGTAATATAAATAAAGTTAAGATAGTGAGCAATTGTGTAGTGTGTAATTGGTACGTTGGTGGCGCTAAAAGCACCAGTGGAAAATGTGAAGTTATGTAGCGAAGAAACTAGTGCCCTCTATAGTTTATGGGTGCGTGTAAGAGTGAATAGAAGATTGATGATTTTCTATACGAGAGGTATTCAATTAATAAGCAAATACGCATTAATATTGGTGTTTTAAGTGGGTATCTGTATGTGTGTAATTGATGTATTAAGCATGTATCAAATGTGCAGATTGAATGTGTGTAGTGTTCAATTGGTTCACTAGAGGCGTTAAAAGCGCCAGTGTATAAAGTTAAAAATGGGATATTAGTGTACAAGTTGCTATGTGAGAATGTAAATGTATTTAGTGTGAGTGTAATTAGTATTTGGTGAGTGTACAGTGTTAAAATGTAATGTAGGAAATTAATATAAGTAATATTTGTGTTTGTGCGTTACTGTGTAGTGTGTGGTTGAAACGTTGAGGGCGCTAAAAGCACCAGTATGCAAGTAAGTTGTGTAACGAAAATGGTGCCCTCTATCAGATCTGCAATGAGTAACAAATGTAAATGGCCTGCTTTGGTTACTTTAAAGACTGCTTGCATATTGTGTTGCGTGTAAAAGCGCGATAATTAAGATGCTTGCTGTATTCGAGGGAGGCGTGCTTATTAATGTGCTTAGGGAAGCATGCTGTTTGGTTTAGCAAGTCAATATTAAGTGCCTGCTCAAAAACAGCAAGTAAATAGCAAGTGAGAGTGAACCATAAAGCATGAATGAGTGTGATTGCCAGAGCGATGCTGGCAAAAGTATGGTTGTGTATGTGTGAGTGATGTGCAGACTTATAGCATGGAACTCAGTATTTCCGGTTCATAGTAATGTTATAATTATCAGTAAAAGGTAGTAATAAATATGTTTATTAGATGTATTTGTGTAATTGTGTTTGTTGTATATGGTTTATTTATGGGTGTGAACAGTGTAAATATAGTCTTAGGAGGTATGGTTTGGTATGGTTATGTTAGTGTGCGTGTGTATATGTGAGAGTAAAAGCAAGCAACTGTGCTCCCTACATTGGTTAGAATTAAAGTCCACAGATGGCGTGCATCTGGATCTGCGGGATTTCCTTCTATGCCATATTTTTCCCTGCAAGACCAACTTACAAAGACAGTTGGTATAAATTGAGACCATGAAGAACCCAAGTGTAACTAATTAGTGGGATGTTCTACAGTCCAGATTTGAATGTTAAGAGTTGGCTAGTGTCCTTGGCTAGACTTAGTGAATATTTGAGAATTTTCGTGGCAGAGGGGAAAAAGTTGTACTAGAAAATGCTAGTCTAAAAAGTTTGTCGAACCGCACAAATAACTTTGTTATGCAATCGGAAAATTGTTTTATGCAAAGAATTAGTAGGGTAATAGAGTAAGTTTGCGTCCAAGTTGACAATTTTGTCAGTTTTGGTCTGAAATAGTGAAACGACCCGATTATTGAATTGATTATGATGGGTTAGGTATTGAATTGAGATACCTATATGATGTGGGTCGTTATAGTAGGTATTTGCTAAGGTAATGAGTTCCAGAATTTTGAAATAAAGGAATAATGGAAGTGTTAGGTGCTGGGTAAGATATATAATTAGAGCTGGTTGGTATGTGTGGTGGGGTATGTAACGTTGTGTGATGTTTTGTTTATGGGCATGGGGGCGCTGGTGTAGGTATGTGAATAGGAGTGTAAATGATATACCTATAATTAATTGAGTAAATGGGTGAGTGCATAGAATTGTATGATTGAGCGAGATAAGTTAATGCTACCTACCTGTATGTATGTAGATATATGTTGTGAGAGGTATGTGTCGCGATGCTTTAAGATTGTTTTGAGATTGATGTGTTAGATATGAATTGGTATATTGAATGGCTGAGTAAGTATTTGTATAGTAACTAAATGCAGACTGTATGTAGATAATAGGCATATGTAATAAGTAGGTATGTGTTGCATTGATATTGTGTTGTGTTGTGTAGTAGGCACTTGCTATACGTAGTAGGTTGTGTGTGTAAAGGTTGTTGAAGGTTATGTGGAGGTGAGATAAGTGGGTATGAGTAAGTACATACGTACTTATGCGGTTCGGGTAGTAGGTAGGTTGCTCAGGGATTAGACAAATTAGATAAGTATTCAAATATGTGAGTGGGTAGGTATCTATATGTGTAATACCTATGTTAAGATTCCTAGGTATTAGCGCGGCGTTTGTTATTGATTATGAATAAGATATGTAGGTATGATGTGTGATGGGGTTGTTAAGGTGTTAGGATAGAGTAAATTTGATTTCTCATATGAGATTATTTCATCTAATTGGGTAATGATGCATGTAAAGTGCAAGTTATTAGATGCCATATGTTTAATATAGGCTAACAACTGTATTTCTAAAATGGTGGTTCTTAAATCGAATACTTGCAAGTAGGTAGTGAGTAAGCTGTGTGATATTTTTAAGAGGTATATTGTGTCCTCGGCGCGCATCAACCGAGCGCGCCGGCCTTGGAATTGAATTATTCCGTATGCTAAAATAGATCTTAGCAAGAGGGTTTAGGAGCGTTATTCCTTGTTGGTGAAGGCGTGAGCCAGCCGGGAATGTAAGATAGATGTAAGTATAAGTAGATGGGTGTACTCTATAGTTTCATTTGGTAGGTGTTTACAGTTTGGTATAAGATTTAGTTTGTTAAGCCTTATGTACCACCCGAACCAATACGCATAGTACGTATGGTATAGTTGATGTGTGTGGCGATGTGTGTTATGTTATAGGTAGGTGCTTGCATATTATAAATACCTATTAAAAGTGAATAGGCATTTGGAGTAATGCACTCATGAATGCCTACCTACATTATTGTTATTTATGTGTATCCATACCTATGTATTGAATGAGAGTGTGTGAGGGTACGGTAGGTACCTACCTAGGTAAATAAGTAGGACTTAATTGCTCAAGTTTGTATGAGGTGAGACCGATTGAGCCAAGTGCAGATCTGATTAGCCAATACGTAATTGACTAGGTGGTTTTGTCGCCAGGAAGGTAAGTAGGTAGGTCATTACCTAGGTATGTAAGTTATTGTTTCTGCAAGTGGATGTTATTACTATTAGGTGGGTAAGTATCTACCTATTTACAGTGTTTATTGGGTGCTTACTATAGGTACATGTTACATGCATGTCATTGTAATCCGATTATTTAGTCTATGAGTACCTAATTAGTGTGTAAATAACCTATATTATAGCTGTAGTATGTTATAATGATGAGTAGTTTGAAAGTTATTAACTGAGTTAGTAGCTCAGTGCAAGTAGTTGTAAGGAGCGGCGAGGCGGACGCGCTCGTTGGCCTTGGAAAGGAATTGTTATTCATGCAAAAATGGGTCTTAGTTTAAAGGCTGAGATGCGTAATTCCTAGTTAGTGGTGGCGTGAGCCAGCGGAGAGTGTGAATAGGTGTATAAGTAGATGTATGTATAAGTAGACGAATGTACCCTTGAGTTGCGTTTTATGAATGTTTCGGATCAGATTTTTAAAATGAATTGTAAAGTGTAATGTAGGTACCTGCCTGTCAGCCTGAGTTGTAGTGGAGGGCCAGAATGCAGGGTGTATATGGTATGGTTGGTGTGTGTGGTAAGTGTGTATTGTGTTAAGTTACTTATATTTAATCAGAGTGCAGGGTGTATGCGATAATTGGTATGTGTGATGAGTATATGTAATGTTACTTTGCTGAGCAAAAGTAAGTGTTATATTGTGTGCAAGTAGGCACTTGCATTAACTATTTGTTGATATTCTTATAGTCCTAATTATTATGTGTATGAACAAATATGTAAGATGAATAATAGTCATATGTATGCATTTATGTAATAATGATAAGTAAATTATTGTAGGTGTGCCATAAGTAGGTACTATGATAATTATGTAAGAGTAAGTGGTTATCTACTTGTTTAGATTTAAATATGTTTAATGTATAAATTTCAATTCCATTAGTGTAATGATTAAATGTACTTAGTGTTAGCACAAAGCAAAAATATAGATAGCGATGTTATTGAGTCAAAGTTATGAGATATTATTAGCGTCAGGAATTGTGCGCTTCGTGTGTAGAGAATTTTGGCGGGCCTCTTTCGTTGCTGCGAAAGCAAGCTAAGGCTAAGGAAAAATGGGTCTTATGCGGAGGGTGTCTTGAGCGTAAGTAGATTGTATAGTGATAATAGGAATAAGAACGTATCCTTGGCTCGACGCAGGTGCGCGCGCCAGATATTGAGGGGGACAGAAGTTTGTACAATAATGTATCTTATGTATAGATATTAGGGCGTCAATTGTGATGGTTGAAATAGTAGGTTCGGAATGCGTGTACGGCAGATGTATAAGTATATAGGTGGCTATAGTTGAGTGTAGGAAATGTTTGGTTATTTGTAGAGGCGAAGTAGAATTTTTATGCCAACTAGGTACGATGCGCATTTTAGGTAGGTACTTATGTTGTACCTATTATGAGATAACATTGGTTAAGTTGTTATGGGAGATCATTTAATATGTGCACTGTAAGTGTGTTGAGTGCTAATGTATTATTAGGTCAAGTAGAAGATTGTTAAGTACCTACCTATTTTAGGTGTGGGTGTTGCGGTATGAGTTATCTAGTTAAGAAAAAGTACATAGTGTAGAATTAGACTAAGTATGTTATGCAAATTAGGTATTAAGTATTTTTAATTAGTAGTGTCCAAGGCTCAGGCAGATTGAATAACTCAAACACTTCATATAGCGATAATATTAAGGCCCTATATTTAAACGATATCCGAGAAGAATTAGTAGTTTTAGTATTTATTTAGTAGGCGTGTAGATCTACTTTAAATTGCGTTCTCGTCTAAGTGGTATAAGCAAAATTTTGCGGCGCGCTCGGGTGCGCTGTCCATTGTAAGAGGATATTATGAGAAAAAGATAGATCTTATGTGCAAGAGATAGAGTATAAATCATGATAGATGTTGCCGGGTATTGGCCGGGACTGTATGGCGTAAGAGTAGATGTATAAATGGTTTGAGTTGTTGAGAACTTGTAATGCTGTGACTATTGGTATCAAGTGATATCCATAGTTTCTCTACTTAGATGTTATGGTTGTTAAATTTTTGAATGTATGGGAGTATCTAAAGATAGTCACGATTTGGTTACCTGGATGTTATGGTGATGTATAGTAATTTGATGACGTAGGCAGGTCAGTATTGTATAGATGGGTAAATAGCTATAGGAATGTTAGTGGTGTTTGAGATTTCGCACGCATACTTTTATCTAGTGATATCCGTGATATGGTTACTTGGATGTTGTGTTAGTGTAGTTTAATGTAGCTTACCTAAAAGCGAGAAGAGTGGGTGAAAAGAGTAAGTGTGAGGTTTGTGTGTTTACATATTATGTTATTGTAATTTATTACAGAATGTATATGTCATTAATACAGTGAGTTTGAGAGTTTTTGGGTAGCTGATGATATCCTCGTTTCGGCTACCTAGATGTTGTATTAATAAATAGTAATTTGATGACGCTTAAATATATGCAACACGGCAAAGATGTGTCGTATAGGAGTGTTGGTTATATAATTTGGATTTTGTGTCTGATGATGTCCAGGGATATCCGGAGGGTAGTTATTGGGTGTTGTTTTTATATATGGTTAATTCTGAATCGCCTGTAAGACATATAATTAAGATGAGAGTGTAGGAGTAGTGGTTAGATTGTGTATATCGCTGTAATATAGGTTATTAGGTGAGTGTATAGGGTAAGGTGTGTGGTAGTTGGTCGAATGTATGATTAATTATGTGTGTGGGATTGTGTTAGATGAGTTACTATACGCTAACCTGAAAGCGAGAAGAGTGGGCGAGGGGAGTAGGTGTAAGGTTTGTGTGTTTAAATGTTATGTTATTGTAATTTATTACTGAATGTATATGGCATTAATACTGTTAGTTTGAGAATTTTGGGTATCTGATGATATCCTTGTTTCGAATACCTAGATGTTGTGTTAATATATAGTAATTAAAGACGCTTAGCTGTATGCGTCAAGGCGAAGATGTGTCATATAGGAGTGTTGGTTGTTTAGGTTTGGATATTGTGTATGATGGTATCAAGGGATATCAAGAGATATCCAAAAGGTGGTTGTTTGAGTGTTGTATTAATATGTGATTT
>OX438879.1:0-7500 GCA_949315895.1 Anania crocealis
CTAACCTAACCTAACCTAACCTAACCTAACCTAACCTAACCTAACCTAACCTAACCTAACCTAACCTAACCTATACCTAACCTAACCTAACCTAACCTAACCTAACCTAACCTAACCTAACCTAACCTAACCTAACCTAACCTAACCTAACCTAACCTAACCTAACCTAACCTAACCTAACCTAACCTAACCTAACCTAACCTAACCTAACCTAACCTAACCTAACCTAACCTAACCTAACCTAACCTAACCTAACCTAACCTAACCTAACCTAACCTAACCTAACCTAACCTAACCTAACCTAACCTAACCTAACCTAACCTAACCTAACCTAACCTAACCTAACCTAACCTAACCTAACCTAACCTAACCTAACCTAACCTAACCTAACCTAACCTAACCTAACCTAACCTAACCTAACCTAACCTAACCTAACCTAACCTAACCTAACCTAACCTAACCTAACCTAACCTAACCTAACCTAACCTAACCTAACCTAACCTAACCTAACCTAACCTAACCTAACCTAACCTAACCTAACCTAACCTAACCTAACCTAACCTAACCTAACCTAACCTAACCTAACCTAACCTAACCTAACCTAACCTAACCTAACCTAACCTAACCTAACCTAACCTAACCTAACCTAACCTAACCTAACCTAACCTAACCTAACCTAACCTAACCTAACCTAACCTAACCTAACCTAACCTAACCTAACCTAACCTAACCTAACCTAACCTAACCTAACCTAACCTAACCTAACCTAACCTAACCTAACCTAACCTAACCTAACCTAACCTAACCTAACCTAACCTAACCTAACCTAACCTAACCTAACCTAACCTAACCTAACCTAACCTAACCTAACCTAACCTAACCTAACCTAACCTAACCTAACCTAACCTAACCTAACCTAACCTAACCTAACCTAACCTAACCTAACCTAACCTAACCTAACCTAACCTAACCTAACCTAACCTAACCTAACCTAACCTAACCTAACCTAACCTAACCTAACCTAACCTAACCTAACCTAACCTAACCTAACCTAACCTAACCTAACCTAACCTAACCTAACCTAACCTAACCTAACCTAACCTAACCTAACCTAACCTAACCTAACCTAACCTAACCTAACCTAACCTAACCTAACCTAACCTAACCTAACCTAACCTAACCTAACCTAACCTAACCTAACCTAACCTAACCTAACCTAACCTAACCTAACCTAACCTAACCTAACCTAACCTAACCTAACCTAACCTAACCTAACCTAACCTAACCTAACCTAACCTAACCTAACCTAACCTAACCTAACCTAACCTAACCTAACCTAACCTAACCTAACCTAACCTAACCTAACCTAACCTAACCTAACCTAACCTAACCTAACCTAACCTAACCTAACCTAACCTAACCTAACCTAACCTAACCTAACCTAACCTAACCTAACCTAACCTAACCTAACCTAACCTAACCTAACCTAACCTAACCTAACCTAACCTAACCTAACCTAACCTAACCTAACCTAACCTAACCTAACCTAACCTAACCTAACCTAACCTAACCTAACCTAACCTAACCTAACCTAACCTAACCTAACCTAACCTAACCTAACCTAACCTAACCTAACCTAACCTAACCTAACCTAACCTAACCTAACCTAACCTAACCTAACCTAACCTAACCTAACCTAACCTAACCTAACCTAACCTAACCTAACCTAACCTAACCTAACCTAACCTAACCTAACCTAACCTAACCTAACCTAACCTAACCTAACCTAACCTAACCTAACCTAACCTAACCTAACCTAACCTAACCTAACCTAACCTAACCTAACCTAACCTAACCTAACCTAACCTAACCTAACCTAACCTAACCTAACCTAACCTAACCTAACCTAACCTAACCTAACCTAACCTAACCTAACCTAACCTAACCTAACCTAACCTAACCTAACCTAACCTAACCTAACCTAACCTAACCTAACCTAACCTAACCTAACCTAACCTAACCTAACCTAACCTAACCTAACCTAACCTAACCTAACCTAACCTAACCTAACCTAACCTAACCTAACCTAACCTAACCTAACCTAACCTAACCTAACCTAACCTAACCTAACCTAACCTAACCTAACCTAACCTAACCTAACCTAACCTAACCTAACCTAACCTAACCTAACCTAACCTAACCTAACCTAACCTAACCTAACCTAACCTAACCTAACCTAACCTAACCTAACCTAACCTAACCTAACCTAACCTAACCTAACCTAACCTAACCTAACCTAACCTAACCTAACCTAACCTAACCTAACCTAACCTAACCTAACCTAACCTAACCTAACCTAACCTAACCTAACCTAACCTAACCTAACCTAACCTAACCTAACCTAACCTAACCTAACCTAACCTAACCTAACCTAACCTAACCTAACCTAACCTAACCTAACCTAACCTAACCTAACCTAACCTAACCTAACCTAACCTAACCTAACCTAACCTAACCTAACCTAACCTAACCTAACCTAACCTAACCTAACCTAACCTAACCTAACCTAACCTAACCTAACCTAACCTAACCTAACCTAACCTAACCTAACCTAACCTAACCTAACCTAACCTAACCTAACCTAACCTAACCTAACCTAACCTAACCTAACCTAACCTAACCTAACCTAACCTAACCTAACCTAACCTAACCTAACCTAACCTAACCTAACCTAACCTAACCTAACCTAACCTAACCTAACCTAACCTAACCTAACCTAACCTAACCTAACCTAACCTAACCTAACCTAACCTAACCTAACCTAACCTAACCTAACCTAACCTAACCTAACCTAACCTAACCTAACCTAACCTAACCTAACCTAACCTAACCTAACCTAACCTAACCTAACCTAACCTAACCTAACCTAACCTAACCTAACCTAACCTAACCTAACCTAACCTAACCTAACCTAACCTAACCTAACCTAACCTAACCTAACCTAACCTAACCTAACCTAACCTAACCTAACCTAACCTAACCTAACCTAACCTAACCTAACCTAACCTAACCTAACCTAACCTAACCTAACCTAACCTAACCTAACCTAACCTAACCTAACCTAACCTAACCTAACCTAACCTAACCTAACCTAACCTAACCTAACCTAACCTAACCTAACCTAACCTAACCTAACCTAACCTAACCTAACCTAACCTAACCTAACCTAACCTAACCTAACCTAACCTAACCTAACCTAACCTAACCTAACCTAACCTAACCTAACCTAACCTAACCTAACCTAACCTAACCTAACCTAACCTAACCTAACCTAACCTAACCTAACCTAACCTAACCTAACCTAACCTAACCTAACCTAACCTAACCTAACCTAACCTAACCTAACCTAACCTAACCTAACCTAACCTAACCTAACCTAACCTAACCTAACCTAACCTAACCTAACCTAACCTAACCTAACCTAACCTAACCTAACCTAACCTAACCTAACCTAACCTAACCTAACCTAACCTAACCTAACCTAACCTAACCTAACCTAACCTAACCTAACCTAACCTAACCTAACCTAACCTAACCTAACCTAACCTAACCTAACCTAACCTAACCTAACCTAACCTAACCTAACCTAACCTAACCTAACCTAACCTAACCTAACCTAACCTAACCTAACCTAACCTAACCTAACCTAACCTAACCTAACCTAACCTAACCTAACCTAACCTAACCTAACCTAACCTAACCTAACCTAACCTAACCTAACCTAACCTAACCTAACCTAACCTAACCTAACCTAACCTAACCTAACCTAACCTAACCTAACCTAACCTAACCTAACCTAACCTAACCTAACCTAACCTAACCTAACCTAACCTAACCTAACCTAACCTAACCTAACCTAACCTAACCTAACCTAACCTAACCTAACCTAACCTAACCTAACCTAACCTAACCTAACCTAACCTAACCTAACCTAACCTAACCTAACCTAACCTAACCTAACCTAACCTAACCTAACCTAACCTAACCTAACCTAACCTAACCTAACCTAACCTAACCTAACCTAACCTAACCTAACCTAACCTAACCTAACCTAACCTAACCTAACCTAACCTAACCTAACCTAACCTAACCTAACCTAACCTAACCTAACCTAACCTAACCTAACCTAACCTAACCTAACCTAACCTAACCTAACCTAACCTAACCTAACCTAACCTAACCTAACCTAACCTAACCTAACCTAACCTAACCTAACCTAACCTAACCTAACCTAACCTAACCTAACCTAACCTAACCTAACCTAACCTAACCTAACCTAACCTAACCTAACCTAACCTAACCTAACCTAACCTAACCTAACCTAACCTAACCTAACCTAACCTAACCTAACCTAACCTAACCTAACCTAACCTAACCTAACCTAACCTAACCTAACCTAACCTAACCTAACCTAACCTAACCTAACCTAACCTAACCTAACCTAACCTAACCTAACCTAACCTAACCTAACCTAACCTAACCTAACCTAACCTAACCTAACCTAACCTAACCTAACCTAACCTAACCTAACCTAACCTAACCTAACCTAACCTAACCTAACCTAACCTAACCTAACCTAACCTAACCTAACCTAACCTAACCTAACCTAACCTAACCTAACCTAACCTAACCTAACCTAACCTAACCTAACCTAACCTAACCTAACCTAACCTAACCTAACCTAACCTAACCTAACCTAACCTAACCTAACCTAACCTAACCTAACCTAACCTAACCTAACCTAACCTAACCTAACCTAACCTAACCTAACCTAACCTAACCTAACCTAACCTAACCTAACCTAACCTAACCTAACCTAACCTAACCTAACCTAACCTAACCTAACCTAACCTAACCTAACCTAACCTAACCTAACCTAACCTAACCTAACCTAACCTAACCTAACCTAACCTAACCTAACCTAACCTAACCTAACCTAACCTAACCTAACCTAACCTAACCTAACCTAACCTAACCTAACCTAACCTAACCTAACCTAACCTAACCTAACCTAACCTAACCTAACCTAACCTAACCTAACCTAACCTAACCTAACCTAACCTAACCTAACCTAACCTAACCTAACCTAACCTAACCTAACCTAACCTAACCTAACCTAACCTAACCTAACCTAACCTAACCTAACCTAACCTAACCTAACCTAACCTAACCTAACCTAACCTAACCTAACCTAACCTAACCTAACCTAACCTAACCTAACCTAACCTAACCTAACCTAACCTAACCTAACCTAACCTAACCTAACCTAACCTAACCTAACCTAACCTAACCTAACCTAACCTAACCTAACCTAACCTAACCTAACCTAACCTAACCTAACCTAACCTAACCTAACCTAACCTAACCTAACCTAACCTAACCTAACCTAACCTAACCTAACCTAACCTAACCTAACCTAACCTAACCTAACCTAACCTAACCTAACCTAACCTAACCTAACCTAACCTAACCTAACCTAACCTAACCTAACCTAACCTAACCTAACCTAACCTAACCTAACCTAACCTAACCTAACCTAACCTAACCTAACCTAACCTAACCTAACCTAACCTAACCTAACCTAACCTAACCTAACCTAACCTAACCTAACCTAACCTAACCTAACCTAACCTAACCTAACCTAACCTAACCTAACCTAACCTAACCTAACCTAACCTAACCTAACCTAACCTAACCTAACCTAACCTAACCTAACCTAACCTAACCTAACCTAACCTAACCTAACCTAACCTAACCTAACCTAACCTAACCTAACCTAACCTAACCTAACCTAACCTAACCTAACCTAACCTAACCTAACCTAACCTAACCTAACCTAACCTAACCTAACCTAACCTAACCTAACCTAACCTAACCTAACCTAACCTAACCTAACCTAACCTAACCTAACCTAACCTAACCTAACCTAACCTAACCTAACCTAACCTAACCTAACCTAACCTAACCTAACCTAACCTAACCTAACCTAACCTAACCTAACCTAACCTAACCTAACCTAACCTAACCTAACCTAACCTAACCTAACCTAACCTAACCTAACCTAACCTAACCTAACCTAACCTAACCTAACCTAACCTAACCTAACCTAACCTAACCTAACCTAACCTAACCTAACCTAACCTAACCTAACCTAACCTAACCTAACCTAACCTAACCTAACCTAACCTAACCTAACCTAACCTAACCTAACCTAACCTAACCTAACCTAACCTAACCTAACCTAACCTAACCTAACCTAACCTAACCTAACCTAACCTAACCTAACCTAACCTAACCTAACCTAACCTAACCTAACCTAACCTAACCTAACCTAACCTAACCTAACCTAACCTAACCTAACCTAACCTAACCTAACCTAACCTAACCTAACCTAACCTAACCTAACCTAACCTAACCTAACCTAACCTAACCTAACCTAACCTAACCTAACCTAACCTAACCTAACCTAACCTAACCTAACCTAACCTAACCTAACCTAACCTAACCTAACCTAACCTAACCTAACCTAACCTAACCTAACCTAACCTAACCTAACCTAACCTAACCTAACCTAACCTAACCTAACCTAACCTAACCTAACCTAACCTAACCTAACCTAACCTAACCTAACCTAACCTAACCTAACCTAACCTAACCTAACCTAACCTAACCTAACCTAACCTAACCTAACCTAACCTAACCTAACCTAACCTAACCTAACCTAACCTAACCTAACCTAACCCAGCATCCGGCCGACCGGACAGTTAACCCAAGTCCTCACGGGACACGGTGGGTTCTCCCAATACTTGAACCGATTCAAGTGCAGGGAGAGCCCAGCGTGCATCTGTGATCCGAGCGCGGAGGAGACAGTCCCCCACCTGTTGACAGAGTGTCCTGTTTTCTCAACTCATAGATTTGAATTTGAGCAATACACTGGTATAAAGATGGAAATACGAAATTTTAATAGCTTAATAATAGATAAGGAATTTAGAGATAGGTTTGTAGAATACTGTTTAAAAATTTGTACTAAAGTTAACAATAGAAATAAGGATGTGTAAACATTGTTTCCAATATATGTGATCATATATCTAGCAAGCAATGGTAGAAATAAGTCATAGTATAACCTAGAATAGAGTATGTAATAAAAAGAAAAATAGAATTTAAGAAATAGTGTGTAACCAACAGGACAACTTCAGTCCACATTGTCTCTGATCTTAGTTTTAGCTTTACATGTTATGTTCACTGCAACACTGTACTACCCTAATTATCTAAGCAAAAAATTTGTATTTTAACTGTGTAAGTAATTTAGAAATAATGTCTTTGATTTATGTCACTATTGTGTCACTCCATTTGCAATGGAATAGTTATAACACCTAGTAGTTTAAAAAAATAAAATATGTTGTTTCATTGATAGATGTTAGGTAATAAAGATAAAAAAGA
>OX438879.1:10000-20000 GCA_949315895.1 Anania crocealis
TACAAATATAGTGTACTTTATAGAACTGACTGAGTAGTAAAAATACTTACATACGTTTTCACGACACCTGCTTATCGACGACCGTAGACCGAAGCATCGTACCTGGAAAAGAAGACACTATTAACCATTTAAATATACAAGTTCCCGGTTAAAGCGGACAGCACTTTCTAGCATTAGAAAAATCACTGACGTGACTGTAAGCCTGGCTTATTGGCCGGTGTACTTAGCCTAAGACTTTTATTTATCTCGACAGTGCTCCTCATTTGGACACTTAATAAATTTACCATATCCAAATTACCTATGTTGTGCATCGTATTCGGTGCACATTGTTGATTTTGAAATCTCAACCTCGCCCGCGCTCGCTCTAGTTCTCCTCGTCTCTGCTGAAACACTATATAGCAATCATGTTTGGCTTTAGAACACCAGCTAAAAAGGGAATGGACAGGAGTCCCGAAAACTCACCACCACCAAACAACAAGGAGAAGGCAGGACCCTCTCCTATAAAGTCCGCGACGCATCCGACAAATGTAAGACGAAGCATAGGAGAACTGGAGTCCAGATTGACCCAAATGCAGTGTGCGTCAACCACGCATTCCCACTCTCCAACCAAAGTGGAAACGGCGAAGGCCCCGGGGGCACCGCAGAAGGCGAAACAGAAGGCAGCGGCCCCCTCTGAAGCGAAGGGAGTGACGCGTAGAGCATCTGTAGACGCTGCTGCGGTGTCGCCGAGGCCAGCGACGGACCAATCGAAGTCCTCCGATAGAGTGACCCGGGCCAGGGTTTGGCTCGTGAAAGCGAAGACCCAGATAGGAGAATCCCGCAATCTGAGAGCCGACCTTAAGGCCGGGATTACTCTAGCGGTGGACAATCTCTACCAACTTGTGAAGGAGGCGTCGGGAGCCGCACCTGCAAAGAAGAAAAAGACTAAAGGGGACGAGGATCAGGGTGAAAATGACAGCGACACTCCAACGTTGAAGGAGCAGGGACCTAGAGAGGGATTAGGAAGAATAGAGGGAGATCTCCTCATCGCTAAGATAGAGGAGAATAATCGACTGCTCATGGAGAATAAAAAACAACTCATGGAAATAAAAACAACGATAGACGGCCATGCACAAAGTATGGAACATATGACCTACGCGAGGGTAGCGGCAGCCGAACCGAACACCAGGCAAGTGCCGGAGCGTAGAGCACTTCACTCCGTGGTCATAACCTCCGAGAATGACCAGGATACTGGGGAGGAAGTCCTCGAAAGAGTAAGAAGAGCAGTCGAGGCAAAGGAGGGATGGATAAGGATAGAAAAAGTTAGAAAAGCCAAAGACAGGAAAATAATAATGGGTTGTGAAACGAAGGAAGACAGAAGGAAAATCAAGGAAAGGATAGAAAGAGCAGGAAAAAACCTCGTTGTCGAGGAAATGAAAAACAGGGACCCGCTTCTGGTACTTAAGAGCGTTCTCACGATACATAGTGACGCTGATGTATTGGAAGCTCTTAGGAACCAGAACCGGGGCCTCTTTGATGGCCTCGAAAACGAGGAAGATAGGGTGGAAGTGAAATTTAGGAAAAAGACTAGGAACCCGCATACATCTCACATCGTCCTGACTGTGTCTCCCACAATCTGGAAGCGAGCGACCGATCAGGGAAGAATTCACATAGATCTCCAACAGATTGTGGTAGAAGACCAGTCACCCTTAGTACAATGCTCGCGCTGCCTGGGCTACGGCCACAGCCGTAAATATTGTAAGGAGACCGAGGACGTCTGCAGCTATTGCGGCGGGCTGCATTTGTGCGCAAGTTGCCCCGAAAGGCTCGCACAGGAGACGCCAAAATGTATAAATTGCGGCCGAGCCAAGGCAGAGAACAGCTCGCACAATGCGTTTAGCCACGACTGCCCCATCCGTCGAAAATGGGACGCCATAGCGAGGGCGTCAACAGCGTACTGCTAAAGGCGTCCCGGAGAACAAACGTGCAGGCAAGAGGTGTAGTAGCCTCGTAGACGTCGCAGTATACTCCGAAGACATCCCCAACCAGGTAGATGACAGGAAAGAGGTGGAGGGCCTCATTAGCTCGGACCACAACGGCAAAATTTTAAAATCAAAACTCAACAAGATTGCAGATTTAAATAATAACACAGACTTGACAATAGGAACATTTCATACAAAAAAGGCTGATTTCCAAGGATTTCATGAGAAATTCACCCAAATCACGCCTGATGAGTAAACCAAAATTAGAAAAAGCAGAACAGAAAATCACTAAAGTAAGAGCAGAAAAATATAAACAAATTAACATAAATGCAAAAAAAGTAGAAATACTTACCATACCATCGTGGTCCGTGAATTTCGTTTCCATAGAGATGAGAGTTGATGCCGGGAGGGGGATGTTCAGGAATGCAGCTCCAGACAGACGTCAGATGGCGGTTGATCTAAACCTAAAAAAGAAGGAAGAACAAGCATTAAAAAACGTAAAAGAAACGACAAAGAAATGGATGAAACTTTGTGGGGAACAGGACGGAAGAGATATGTGGGAGGGGATCGACAGGGTGATAGAAAAGGCTTTGAAAATAACGAGCAAAGTAAAGGACATATTTAAAGAATTTTGCATAAACTTAGCGGTAAAAGATATAGAAAGGAACGAAGCAATAAATAAGTATTGTGTCATATATATTGAATATATAGTAGTATCACATATACATAAATATAAAGGTTAATAATATATAAAAGTCTAAAACAAGGTACAAATATTAATATTCTGTGGATAAGTATTACATGATTGTAATAAGTATCAACAAATAAAAATATAAGATAATTGTGACCCTGAAGTTGAATATGGAAATGAGAACTTGCTGCGATTAAAGTAAAGATAGTGGATATATTTTTGTAAATTATAGTGGAAGCATAAGACGAGTAGAAATTTTAAAAGAAAATGTAAAACAAATTCAAAATAGAGAGACTGGAAGAAAGTTTATTATAGTAGAAGTAACCCTGAAATGCAAATTAAAAGAATAAATTATATTAAGTCATATATACTGCAATACATAGTAAAATAGAAAATAGTAATAGGCTTGACCTTACGTTAAACTAGATAAAATATAAAAATTTTAAATAGAAAAAATAGGCTCCGATCATCACGTTGGAGGTAGTCGTATTAATTAAAAAAAAAAAAAAAAAAAAAAAAAAAACCTAACCTAACCTAACCTAACCTAACCTAACCTAACCTAACCTAACCTAACCTAACCTAACCTAACCTAACCTAACCTAACCTAACCTAACCTAACCTAACCTAACCTAACCTAACCTAACCTAACCTAACCTAACCTAACCTAACCTAACCTAACCTAACCTAACCTAACCTAACCTAACCTAACCTAACCTAACCTAACCTAACCTAACCTAACCTAACCTAACCTAACCTAACCTAACCTAACCTAACCTAACCTAACCTAACCTAACCTAACCTAACCTAACCTAACCTAACCTAACCTAACCTAACCTAACCTAACCTAACCTAACCTAACCTAACCTAACCTAACCTAACCTAACCTAACCTAACCTAACCTAACCTAACCTAACCTAACCTAACCTAACCTAACCTAACCTAACCTAACCTAACCTAACCTAACCTAACCTAACCTAACCTAACCTAACCTAACCTAACCTAACCTAACCTAACCTAACCTAACCTAACCTAACCTAACCTAACCTAACCTAACCTAACCTAACCTAACCTAACCTAACCTAACCTAACCTAACCTAACCTAACCTAACCTAACCTAACCTAACCTAACCTAACCTAACCTAACCTAACCTAACCTAACCTAACCTAACCTAACCTAACCTAACCTAACCTAACCTAACCTAACCTAACCTAACCTAACCTAACCTAACCTAACCTAACCTAACCTAACCTAACCTAACCTAACCTAACCTAACCTAACCTAACCTAACCTAACCTAACCTAACCTAACCTAACCTAACCTAACCTAACCTAACCTAACCTAACCTAACCTAACCTAACCTAACCTAACCTAACCTAACCTAACCTAACCTAACCTAACCTAACCTAACCTAACCTAACCTAACCTAACCTAACCTAACCTAACCTAACCTAACCTAACCTAACCTAACCTAACCTAACCTAACCTAACCTAACCTAACCTAACCTAACCTAACCTAACCTAACCTAACCTAACCTAACCTAACCTAACCTAACCTAACCTAACCTAACCTAACCTAACCTAACCTAACCTAACCTAACCTAACCTAACCTAACCTAACCTAACCTAACCTAACCTAACCTAACCTAACCTAACCTAACCTAACCTAACCTAACCTAACCTAACCTAACCTAACCTAACCTAACCTAACCTAACCTAACCTAACCTAACCTAACCTAACCTAACCTAACCTAACCTAACCTAACCTAACCTAACCTAACCTAACCTAACCTAACCTAACCTAACCTAACCTAACCTAACCTAACCTAACCTAACCTAACCTAACCTAACCTAACCTAACCTAACCTAACCTAACCTAACCTAACCTAACCTAACCTAACCTAACCTAACCTAACCTAACCTAACCTAACCTAACCTAACCTAACCTAACCTAACCTAACCTAACCTAACCTAACCTAACCTAACCTAACCTAACCTAACCTAACCTAACCTAACCTAACCTAACCTAACCTAACCTAACCTAACCTAACCTAACCTAACCTAACCTAACCTAACCTAACCTAACCTAACCTAACCTAACCTAACCTAACCTAACCTAACCTAACCTAACCTAACCTAACCTAACCTAACCTAACCTAACCTAACCTAACCTAACCTAACCTAACCTAACCTAACCTAACCTAACCTAACCTAACCTAACCTAACCTAACCTAACCTAACCTAACCTAACCTAACCTAACCTAACCTAACCTAACCTAACCTAACCTAACCTAACCTAACCTAACCTAACCTAACCTAACCTAACCTAACCTAACCTAACCTAACCTAACCTAACCTAACCTAACCTAACCTAACCTAACCTAACCTAACCTAACCTAACCTAACCTAACCTAACCTAACCTAACCTAACCTAACCTAACCTAACCTAACCTAACCTAACCTAACCTAACCTAACCTAACCTAACCTAACCTAACCTAACCTAACCTAACCTAACCTAACCTAACCTAACCTAACCTAACCTAACCTAACCTAACCTAACCTAACCTAACCTAACCTAACCTAACCTAACCTAACCTAACCTAACCTAACCTAACCTAACCTAACCTAACCTAACCTAACCTAACCTAACCTAACCTAACCTAACCTAACCTAACCTAACCTAACCTAACCTAACCTAACCTAACCTAACCTAACCTAACCTAACCTAACCTAACCTAACCTAACCTAACCTAACCTAACCTAACCTAACCTAACCTAACCTAACCTAACCTAACCTAACCTAACCTAACCTAACCTAACCTAACCTAACCTAACCTAACCTAACCTAACCTAACCTAACCTAACCTAACCTAACCTAACCTAACCTAACCTAACCTAACCTAACCTAACCTAACCTAACCTAACCTAACCTAACCTAACCTAACCTAACCTAACCTAACCTAACCTAACCTAACCTAACCTAACCTAACCTAACCTAACCTAACCTAACCTAACCTAACCTAACCTAACCTAACCTAACCTAACCTAACCTAACCTAACCTAACCTAACCTAACCTAACCTAACCTAACCTAACCTAACCTAACCTAACCTAACCTAACCTAACCTAACCTAACCCCTTCTTCGACCTATTGAGCCCAAAAACCTCCGCATGGAAGTCAAGTTTAGGCGAAAAGCGCGAAACCAACAATGTTCCCACGTTGTATTGAAAGTCTCGCCCACAGTCTACAACGCGCTCACCAATAGAGGCTTTGTGCACATTGACCTACAGCGCATTAAGGTCGAAGACCAGACGCCATTGATGCAGTGCTCTACATGTTTGGGGTACGGCCACGGACGCAGGTTCTGCAAAGAGACTATCTCTAGATGCAGCCACTGCGGTGGCCCCCACATGAAAAGAGACTGCACTGACTTCTTGGCAGGTGAAGGCCCAAAATGCTGCAACTGCACAGCAGCCAGACTTGACCATGCGGAGCATAATGCATTTAGCTCCGAATGCGCGGTGCGCAAGAAGTGGGATGCGCTAGCGCGGGCTAAGATTGCATACTGCTAAGGGCGTGCCACGGAGCTCTGGGGCAGGCAGCCCCACCGGACGATACGTAGTCGCCCAAGCTAACTTGCAGAGAAAACAGCTAGCGACGGAAGAACTAATGATAGAGTCAGCTAGCTCTAAATTCGCAATAGCACTTGTCCAGGAACCTTATGTGGGAGGAGCAAAAAGGATGAAGAACTACCGTGGGGCGAGAATCTTCCAGAACGCTGCCATAGGAGATGGGACCGTTAAGGCGGCGATAGTGGTCTTTGACCACGACATCGACGTCATACCTTGCCCGAAACTCACTAACAACAATATTGCTGTTGTGAGGATCCGAACCAGCGCCTGGGAAATCGCGGCGGTGTCCTTCTACTTTGAGCCAGACCAACCCATAGGGCCATACCTGGACCAGCTAACCACCATTTGCGAAGAACTTGGGCCGACTAGAATACTTATTGGCGGAGACTGCAACGCCAAGAGCACCTGGTGGGGCAGCATCATAGAGGACCACAGGGGCGTTGAGATGTCCGGGACCCTGGAAGAGTCTGGATTACAGGTATTGAACATCGGAGATACGCCTACTTTTGAAACCACGAGAGGTAATAGGACGATCTCCAGCCGAGTAGACATTACGGCATGTACCGACGACCTCATGGGATTCGTGCAAGACTGGAGGGTAGACCGGTCGATAACTAGTTCGGACCATAACACAATCATTTTCCAAATAAACCTTACACGCAGCAAGGGCTTTAGAGTCAATAGAACGACAAGGTTATATAACACCAAAAAAGCCGACTGGACACAGTTCTTGGACACATTAGCTGAACAGAAAGCTGTACACAACATAAGTCGGGCTACTATTGATTCCATAAGTAGCAAGGAAGAATTGGAAAATATGGTCCGAAATCTGACACTTGCAATTACAGAAGCATGCAAGGGCAGCATGCCTACCAAGAAACAGACGGAGATAATCACAATCCCATGGTGGAGCACAGAACTTGCCCACAAGAAGAAAACAATGGTTACCTTTAGAAGAAGGATCCATTGCGCTGCGCCACATAGAAAGGCAAAGGTCGTCGAAGAATACCTGGAAAAGAAAAATGACTATGAATGCCACGCCAAGAAAGCCCGTACCGAGAGCTGGAAAGAGTTCTGCGGGAAGCAAACCAGAGAAGGTGTGTGGGAAGGAATCTACAGGATAATCAATAGGACCGCTAGGAGAGAGGAAGACACGACCCTGAAAACCAATGACGGAAAACATCTCAATCCCAAAGAATCAGCAGACCTACTTGCAAATACATTCTACCCCGAAGACCACACAGAGACGGATAACTCGGAACATCGCCGGGTCAGACAAGCGGCAGAACAAGTAAACGCAGTGGAGTGTGATGATCCACACGACCCACCGTTTACATTGTTGGAGCTAAAGACCGCAGCGGGGAGTTTTAATCCAAAGAAGGCCCCGGGAGTGGATGGCTTCACAGCAGATATCTGCAGCCGAGCTATACTCCAGGATCCGGACGCTCTCCTTGCCCTGTACAACAAGTGCGTACAGATAGCGCACTTCCCGGACATCTGGAAAGAGGCCACAGTAGTGGTACTCAGAAAACCGGGCAAGGATGATTACACGAACCCCAAGGCTTATAGACCGATAGGTCTCCTGCCGGTTTTGGGGAAGATCCTGGAGAAGATGGTAGTAGCAAGGATGAAATGGCACCTTGTACCGAGGATAAGTACTCGCCAGTTCGGATTCATGCCCCAGAAAAGCACTGAGGACGCCCTCTATTGTCTAATGAACCATATCAAAGGCAAAGTTGAGCTGAAGAAGCTGGTCTGCCTAGTCTCATTGGATATAGAGGGGGCCTTCGACAGCGCTTGGTGGCCAGCCATCAGAGTCCGGCTGGCTGAGGAAAAGTGTCCGGTCAATTTAAGGAGGCTACTCGACAGCTACCTGAGCTGCAGAAGAGTTTCCGTAAGGTTTGCTGGGGAAGAAAGCACGCGAGACACGACGAAAGGTTGCGTGCAGGGGTCGATCGGCGGTCCCCTTCTCTGGAACTTGCTTCTTGACCCACTACTAACCGGACTACAGGATAGAGAGTACTACTGCCAGGCGTTCGCTGACGACGTCACTTTAGTTTTCGACGGAGATACCGCGCGCGAAATCCAAGACCAGGCGAATGCTGCACTCAGCTATGTTCAGCAGTGGGGCATACAAAACAAGTTGAGATTTGCTCCTCATAAAACGTGTGCAATGCTTCTCACAAGGAAGCTGAAATATGACACCCCGCGGCTGAGCATGGGTGGGATCAGAGTACACCTATCTAAGGAGGTAAAAATTCTGGGGTTAACAATCGACGACCATCTGACTTTTAACACTCATGTGACCAATCAGTGTAGGAAAGCGCTAGGGCTATATAAACAGATATCTAGGGCCGCTAAGGTCACTTGGGGCCTTGACCCAGACATTGTCCGATCAATTTATAACGCCGCGGTAGAACCCGTTATTACATATGCAGCAGCAGCATGGGCACCGGCCACTAGAAAGTTGGGAGTTCAAAAGCAGCTCAATACAGTGCAGAGAGGCTTCGCTCAGAAACTCTGCAAGTCGTACCGCACGGTCTCCCTCCATGCCGCCCTGCTGCTGTCGGGGATACTGCCTCTCGACCTCAGAGTTCAGGAGGTAGCAGCCCTGTACGAGGCAAGGAGAGGGTCATCACCGACGCTGCTGGGCGACAGGGATATAGAGCGTGTGGTGGGATTTGCAGAATCGCCGCATCCGGCATCGCATATGGACCTGGAATTCATAGGTTTGGTAGATCAAAACCTTGTGGACAGGCACAACGTGCAGGAGGTGAGAATTTTCACCGACGGCAGTAAGCTGGAGGGGAAGGTCGGAGCATCACTTTCCATATGGAAAGATGATGCCGAGATCCAGAACCGAAAGCTATGTCTGTCCGCGTACTGCACGGTCTACCAGGCGGAACTTTTGGCCATATGCGAAGCAACGAGTGTAATCCTTAAGAGGGTGGAAAAGAGTTATGGTGTGTACAGTGACTCTAGAGCAGCGCTCGAGACACTCACTAGCCATGACTCTCTCCATCCTCTTGCACGGAAAGCCAGGGATAATTTGCAGCGGGCCTTGGAACAGAGCAAAGATGTTTCTTTGTTCTGGATCAAAGCCCATGCAGGACTTCCTGGAAATGAGCGCGCGGATGAACTCGCAAAGGAGGCTGCATTGACGGTGAAGAGGAAGAAAGACTACGACGAATGTCCTGTATCGTATGTTAAACGCCTTCTGCGAGACGAAACTGTAACAGCGTGGAATCGAAGGTATGTCGATGGTATTACAGCGTCGATAACAAAACTCTTCCTCCCCAACGTCACGGACGCGAACAAGTTCGTTAGGAGTATCCAGCCGACTGGACCACTCACTCAGGTCCTTACTGGGCATGGCGGGTTCTCCCAATACCTGAACCGCTTCAGGTGTCGGGACAGCCCATCATGTATCTGTGACCCAGAGGTAGAGGAAACCGTTCCCCACCTCCTGACGGAGTGCCCGGTGCACATCAATCTAAGACACGACCTGGAACAGGCAACGGGAATGAAAGTCCAAGTTCAGAACTTTAGTAATTTAATATTAGGTAAAGATGTCCAAGATAAATTTATCAAATATTGTTTAGAAATAGTTAAGATAGTAAATAAGAGAAATAAGGATAGATAAACATTGGCTTAGCATATATATATGAATATATAATGTAACAAGCAATGGAACTTATGATAAATAATTAATAATGT
>OX438879.1:22500-30000 GCA_949315895.1 Anania crocealis
CTAACCTAACCTAACCTAACCTAACCTAACCTAACCTAACCTAACCTAACCTAACCTAACCTAACCTAACCTAACCTAACCTAACCTAACCTAACCTAACCTAACCTAACCTAACCTAACCTAACCTAACCTAACCTAACCTAACCTAACCTAACCTAACCTAACCTAACCTAACCTAACCTAACCTAACCTAACCTAACCTAACCTAACCTAACCTAACCTAACCTAACCTAACCTAACCTAACCTAACCTAACCTAACCTAACCTAACCTAACCTAACCTAACCTAACCTAACCTAACCTAACCTAACCTAACCTAACCTAACCTAACCTAACCTAACCTAACCTAACCTAACCTAACCTAACCTAACCTAACCTAACCTAACCTAACCTAACCTAACCTAACCTAACCTAACCTAACCTAACCTAACCTAACCTAACCTAACCTAACCTAACCTAACCTAACCTAACCTAACCTAACCTAACCTAACCTAACCTAACCTAACCTAACCTAACCTAACCTAACCTAACCTAACCTAACCTAACCTAACCTAACCTAACCTAACCTAACCTAACCTAACCTAACCTAACCTAACCTAACCTAACCTAACCTAACCTAACCTAACCTAACCTAACCTAACCTAACCTAACCTAACCTAACCTAACCTAACCTAACCTAACCTAACCTAACCTAACCTAACCTAACCTAACCTAACCTAACCTAACCTAACCTAACCTAACCTAACCTAACCTAACCTAACCTAACCTAACCTAACCTAACCTAACCTAACCTAACCTAACCTAACCTAACCTAACCTAACCTAACCTAACCTAACCTAACCTAACCTAACCTAACCTAACCTAACCTAACCTAACCTAACCTAACCTAACCTAACCTAACCTAACCTAACCTAACCTAACCTAACCTAACCTAACCTAACCTAACCTAACCTAACCTAACCTAACCTAACCTAACCTAACCTAACCTAACCTAACCTAACCTAACCTAACCTAACCTAACCTAACCTAACCTAACCTAACCTAACCTAACCTAACCTAACCTAACCTAACCTAACCTAACCTAACCTAACCTAACCTAACCTAACCTAACCTAACCTAACCTAACCTAACCTAACCTAACCTAACCTAACCTAACCTAACCTAACCTAACCTAACCTAACCTAACCTAACCTAACCTAACCTAACCTAACCTAACCTAACCTAACCTAACCTAACCTAACCTAACCTAACCTAACCTAACCTAACCTAACCTAACCTAACCTAACCTAACCTAACCTAACCTAACCTAACCTAACCTAACCTAACCTAACCTAACCTAACCTAACCTAACCTAACCTAACCTAACCTAACCTAACCTAACCTAACCTAACCTAACCTAACCTAACCTAACCTAACCTAACCTAACCTAACCTAACCTAACCTAACCTAACCTAACCTAACCTAACCTAACCTAACCTAACCTAACCTAACCTAACCTAACCTAACCTAACCTAACCTAACCTAACCTAACCTAACCTAACCTAACCTAACCTAACCTAACCTAACCTAACCTAACCTAACCTAACCTAACCTAACCTAACCTAACCTAACCTAACCTAACCTAACCTAACCTAACCTAACCTAACCTAACCTAACCTAACCTAACCTAACCTAACCTAACCTAACCTAACCTAACCTAACCTAACCTAACCTAACCTAACCTAACCTAACCTAACCTAACCTAACCTAACCTAACCTAACCTAACCTAACCTAACCTAACCTAACCTAACCTAACCTAACCTAACCTAACCTAACCTAACCTAACCTAACCTAACCTAACCTAACCTAACCTAACCTAACCTAACCTAACCTAACCTAACCTAACCTAACCTAACCTAACCTAACCTAACCTAACCTAACCTAACCTAACCTAACCTAACCTAACCTAACCTAACCTAACCTAACCTAACCTAACCTAACCTAACCTAACCTAACCTAACCTAACCTAACCTAACCTAACCTAACCTAACCTAACCTAACCTAACCTAACCTAACCTAACCTAACCTAACCTAACCTAACCTAACCTAACCTAACCTAACCTAACCTAACCTAACCTAACCTAACCTAACCTAACCTAACCTAACCTAACCTAACCAACTCAAAAACAATAAAAAAGGTCTTCTAGTTGACCGATTTTCAAAATTTTTTGTTTTGAATACGTTTAAATTTGTTGCTGCCATCGTCTGCTATAGTCCTTTTTGGCTTTTCACTTTTCCTTCATTTAAATTTTCACGAAAATCGTAGTTTTTCCTATATTTTCCTAACTTTTTACTCGGACGCCTACTCTTCTTCCTCTTCGAGGTTGACTGGTTCGCTGCTCCGCCTGCTCCTGCACCTATCTGGACCACCTGGAAAATAGGATTTTCATTAAATTCATAGATTTTCTTTAAATTTCATATAAAAAAATCCGTTTTTCACCTATAACATCAAAATTTTATACCGGCACCACCTCTTCTCTGCACGCAGAATTGTAGACGGCGCCGAGACCTTTCATCTGACACCCCACCCGCCGCTTTCCGGCAGAGGGAAACCCAAAAATTTTCATATTTAGTAGTTTTTCATACAACCGATAACATACCGAGTTTACCTAAGCGGTGATAATATTAATAAGAAAATAACTCAAAAACAATAAAAAAGGTCTTCTAGTTGACCGATTTTCAAAATTTTTTGTTTTGAATACGTTTAAATTTGTTGCTGCCATCGTCTGCTATAGTCCTTTTTGGCTTTTCACTTTTCCTTCATTTAAATTTTCACGAAAATCGTAGTTTTTCCTATATTTTCCTAACTTTTTACTCGGACGCCTACTCTTCTTCCTCTTCGAGGTTGACTGGTTCGCTGCTCCGCCTGCTCCTGCACCTATCTGGACCACCTGGAAAATAGGATTTTCATTAAATTCATAGATTTTCTTTAAATTTCATATAAAAAAATCCGTTTTTCACCTATAACATCAAAATTTTATACCGGCACCACCTCTTCTCTGCACGCAGAATTGTAGACGGCGCCGAGACCTTTCATCTGACACCCCACCCGCCGCTTTCCGGCAGAGGGAAACCCAAAAATTTTCATATTTAGTAGTTTTTCATACAACCGATAACATACCGAGTTTACCTAAGCGGTGATAATATTAATAAGAAAATAACTCAAAAACAATAAAAAAGGTCTTCTAGTTGACCGATTTTCAAAATTTTTTGTTTTGAATACGTTTAAATTTGTTGCTGCCATCGTCTGCTATAGTCCTTTTTGGCTTTTCACTTTTCCTTCATTTAAATTTTCACGAAAATCGTAGTTTTTCCTATATTTTCCTAACTTTTTACTCGGACGCCTACTCTTCTTCCTCTTCGAGGTTGACTGGTTCGCTGCTCCGCCTGCTCCTGCACCTATCTGGACCACCTGGAAAATAGGATTTTCATTAAATTCATAGATTTTCTTTAAATTTCATATAAAAAAATCCGTTTTTCACCTATAACATCAAAATTTTATACCGGCACCACCTCTTCTCTGCACGCAGAATTGTAGACGGCGCCGAGACATTTCATCTGACACCCCACCCGCCGCTTTCCGGCAGAGGGAAACCCAAAAATTTTCATATTTAGTAGTTTTTCATACAACCGATAACATACCGAGTTTACCTAAGCGGTGATAATATTAATAAGAAAATAACTCAAAAACAATAAAAAAGGTCTTCTAGTTGACCGATTTTCAAAATTTTTTGTTTTGAATACGTTTAAATTTGTTGCTGCCATCGTCTGCTATAGTCCTTTTTGGCTTTTCACTTTTCCTTCATTTAAATTTTCACGAAAATCGTAGTTTTTCCTATATTTTCCTAACTTTTTACTCGGACGCCTACTCTTCTTCCTCTTCGAGGTTGACTGGTTCGCTGCTCCGCCTGCTCCTGCACCTATCTGGACCACCTGGAAAATAGGATTTTCATTAAATTCATAGATTTTCTTTAAATTTCATATAAAAAAATCCGTTTTTCACCTATAACATCAAAATTTTATACCGGCACCACCTCTTCTCTGCACGCAGAATTGTAGACGGCGCCGAGACCTTTCATCTGACACCCCACCCGCCGCTTTCCGGCAGAGGGAAACCCAAAAATTTTCATATTTAGTAGTTTTTCATACAACCGATAACATACCGAGTTTACCTAAGCGGTGATAATATTAATAAGAAAATAACTCAAAAACAATAAAAAAGGTCTTCTAGTTGACCGATTTTCAAAATTTTTTGTTTTGAATACGTTTAAATTTGTTGCTGCCATCGTCTGCTATAGTCCTTTTTGGCTTTTCACTTTTCCTTCATTTAAATTTTCACGAAAATCGTAGTTTTTCCTATATTTTCCTAACTTTTTACTCGGACGCCTACTCTTCTTCCTCTTCGAGGTTGACTGGTTCGCTGCTCCGCCTGCTCCTGCACCTATCTGGACCACCTGGAAAATAGGATTTTCATTAAATTCATAGATTTTCTTTAAATTTCATATAAAAAAATCCGTTTTTCACCTATAACATCAAAATTTTATACCGGCACCACCTCTTCTCTGCACGCAGAATTGTAGACGGCGCCGAGACCTTTCATCTGACACCCCACCCGCCGCTTTCCGGCAGAGGGAAACCCAAAAATTTTCATATTTAGTAGTTTTTCATACAACCGATAACATACCGAGTTTACCTAAGCGGTGATAATATTAATAAGAAAATAACTCAAAAACAATAAAAAAGGTCTTCTAGTTGACCGATTTTCAAAATTTTTTGTTTTGAATACGTTTAAATTTGTTGCTGCCATCGTCTGCTATAGTCCTTTTTGGCTTTTCACTTTTCCTTCATTTAAATTTTCACGAAAATCGTAGTTTTTCCTATATTTTCCTAACTTTTTACTCGGACGCCTACTCTTCTTCCTCTTCGAGGTTGACTGGTTCGCTGCTCCGCCTGCTCCTGCACCTATCTGGACCACCTGGAAAATAGGATTTTCATTAAATTCATAGATTTTCTTTAAATTTCATATAAAAAAATCCGTTTTTCACCTATAACATCAAAATTTTATACCGGCACCACCTCTTCTCTGCACGCAGAATTGTAGACGGCGCCGAGACCTTTCATCTGACACCCCACCCGCCGCTTTCCGGCAGAGGGAAACCCAAAAATTTGCCCTCCCACCCTCCCTTATTCTCTTAGCCAGGTGAACGAGCCGACCCGACCGAATTTTAGTTTTTGAGTTTCTTCGTTTATTTACATCGTTCGGGTCTGGCCGCTACCTGGTCACCCTTCTTGCGCCCTTAATCGCCTCTCCGCAGCTTCTGCAAAATAAAACGAAAAACTAATTAGCCTAAAATAAGAACCTAAGGATCTGAGGCGTAGCGCAAAGGCTTGTTAGGGGAAACATTGGCAGCTTCGATAGTATTAGTGATAGTTGTGACTTACTCATTATAGAGTTGACGTAAAATTTTTTAACTGTAGGCCTGGCCTATTGGCTGGTATACATATTTTAAGAATTTACACTTAATCGACGGTGCTCCGCTTTTGGACACTAATTAAAATTATTTGATACCCATTTTATTATTTTTGTGCATCGTATTCGGTGCACATAGTTAATTTTGATTTCTGACCTCTCCCGCACTGGTTTCAGTTCTCCTTGCTCGCTGTTCAACTTAAACAGCAAACATGTTTGGCTTTAGAACACCGGCTAAAAAGGGAATTGACAGGAGTCCCGAAAACTCACCACCACCAAACAACAAGGAGAAGGCAGGACCCTCTCCTATAAAGTCCGCGACGCATCCGACAAATGTCAGACGAAGCATAGGGGAACTGGAGTCCAGGTTGACCCAAATGCAGTGTGCGTCAACCACGCATTCCCACTCTCCAACCAAAGTGGAAACGGCGAAGGCCCTGGGGGCACCGCAGAAGGCGAAACAGAAGGCAGCGGCCCCCTCTGAAGCGAAGGGAGTGACGCGCAGAGCATCTGTGGAGACTTCTGCGGTGTCGCCGAGGTCAGCGACGGATCAACCAAAGTCCACTGATAGAGTGACCCGGGCCAGGGTTTGGCTCGTGAAAGCGAAGACACAGATAGGGGAATCCCGCAATCTGAGAGCCGACCTCAAGGCCGGGATCACTCTAGCGGTGGAAAACCTTTACCAACTTGTGAAGGAGGCGTCGGGAGCCGCACCTGCAAATAAGAAAATAGCCAAAAAGGGCGAGGACATTAGTGACACTCCAACGGTGGGGGAGCATGAGACTGAGAAAGGATTGGAAAAAGGAGAGGGAGCTCTTCTTATCAAAATTGAAGAAAACAATAGACTGCTTGCCGAAAACAGCAAAAAATTACTGGAGATAAAGACTATGTTAGAGTCACAGAACCAAACCATGGAGGAAATGACCTACGCGAGAGTAGCGGCAGCCGAACCGAACACCAGGCAAGTGCCGGAGCGTAGGGCACTTCACTCTGTGGTTATCACCTCTGAAAATGATCAGGACACTGGGGAGGAAGTTCTGGAGAGGGTAAGAAGAGTGGTCGATGCAAAGGAAGGCTGGATAAGGATAGAAAAAGTGAGAAAGGCCAAAGATAGGAAAATAATAATGGCATGTGAAACAAAGGAAGACAGAAGGAAAATCAAGGAAAGGATAGAAAGAGCAGGAAAAAACCTCGTTGTCGAGGAAATGAAAAACAGGGACCCGCTTCTGGTTCTTAAGAGCGTTCTAACGATACATAGTGATACTGATGTATTGGAAGCTCTTAGGAACCAGAACCGGGGCCTCTTTCATGGCCTCGAAAACGAGGAGGACAGAGTGGAAGTAAAATTTAGAAAAAAGACAAGGAACCCGCATACATCTCACATCGTCCTGACTGTGTCTCCCACAATCTGGAAGCGAGCTACCGATCAGGGAAGAATTCACATAGACCTCCAACAGATTGTGGTAGAAGACCAGTCACCTTTAGTACAATGCTCGCGCTGCCTGGGCTACGGGCACAGCCGTAAGTACTGTAAGGAGACCCAGGACGTCTGCAGCTATTGCGGCGGGCTGCATTTGTGCGCAAGTTGCCCCGAAAGGCTCGCACAGGAGACGCCAAAATGCATAAATTGCAGCCGAGCCAAGGCAGAGATTAGCACCCACAATGCGTTTAGCCACGACTGCCCCATTCGTCGAAAATGGGACGCCATAGCTAGGGCGTCAACGGCGTACTGCTAAAGGCGTCCCGGAGAACAAACGAGCAGGCAAGAAGTACAGTAGCCTCGTAGACATCTCAATATACTCCGAAGACATCCCGAACCTGGTAGAGGACAGGAAAAAAGAAGAGGGCTTCATTAGCTCGGACCACTACGGCAAAATCTTAAAATCTAAATTTAACAAATTTGCAAATATAAATAATAACACAAAAAGCACAACACGAACAATTCATACAAAACTGGCTGATTTCAAAGAATTTCATGAGAAATTTACCCA